>BNST01002346.1:0-96453 GCA_019650275.1 Xylocarpus granatum | reverse complement strand
TCACAGTGTTCTCTTGTCTCAACAGCAATATATTCATGACCTATTGAAAAAGACTAACATGCTCAATGCCAAAGCTTTTCACTTGCCTATATCTCTCAATCATATGCCAAGTCTTGGTGATAGTACCTTACTTTCTGATACAACGGAATATCGTTCCATTATTGGTTGTCTTCAATACTTATCCCTTACACGCCTAGACATTGCCTTTGCGATCAACAAATTATCTCAATTTATGCATTGTCCCACCACCCAACATTGGTTTGCAGTCAAAAGATTACTTCGCTGCATTTGAGGCACCAACCACCATGGTTTGTTTCTTCGTCGAAATTCTCCCTTATTACTCCATGATTTTTCAGACACGGTTTGGATCGGTAACCCTGATGACCACACCTCAACTAGTGCTCATGTAGTGCTTTTTGGTTACAATACTATTTCCTACAGTTCGAAGAAACAACGCATTGTTGCTCGTTCTTCTACTGATCGAGCAATGGCTTTCATTAATGTTGAAATTATGTGGCTACAATCATTGTTGCATGAACTAAATATTCCTTTGCCTATGCTGCCAACGATTTGTTATAATAATATTTGAGCTACATATTTGTATGCAAATCCGATATTTCACCCTCGCATGAAATATATTGTCATTGACTTCTATTTCGTTTGTGAGAAAGTGCAAATGGGTGACATTCAAGTTTCTCACATCTTCTTGTGATGACCAGATCAGCTGATGCACTCTCTAAGCCTTTATCTCATTAACAGCTAGATACGTTTCGGGTTAAGATTGGCATCTTAAAGAAATAATAAATATAGTTAACTGTTGATAAGTTATATAGAATCTATTTTTGGGATGTGAATATTCTATCCATAGATAGTTTATATTGCATTACCTATCGATGTCGTAATGTATATATTGTTATTCTCTTTCGATAAAACTGTGCGAAGCTATCTTTCCTCAAATCCCATTATTCTCAAAAGCATATAATTCTGACGATTCTCTACTTCATCGAGTGGCTGGTAAGTGCTTGAAGCATTTTTGTTTCGTAAAGATTGTTCTTCTTCTATGCAGTAAACTATAGGAAGTAAAGTTTGCCATGTTTTCCCTGGTTTTATAGTTCCTGCTTTCCCTTTCCATTCATTGAAATTATGAGTTTAATCGAGAATATTATTACTATTTATTCTCAAGCACCGTCTGAGTGTGTGGGTTCGGTGTTGACAAAGTTTTTTACACTGTTAGGAACTCTTTTGTGGAATTTGCAGATAAGTCCTTTTATTTAAATAGCTTATCATATTTTAGGTTCCCCACTCTATAATTTTTTCTCCAAAATAAGTTCATCTAACTAAAACCAATCTCGTAATTTTTCATGAACAAAATATTATTGTCTTTACTTGTAATTTTTTTAAGAAATTGATTAATAATTAAGGACCTAAACAATCAATATGGTTAATAGTATAATTTTTTATGTAATTAATATTAAAACTCACTTAGTTAAGATACTATTTTGCTAATATTGATTATTCATGTGAAATATTCTGCTGTTCTAAAGAAATAATTTCTTTAATGACATAAAATCCTTACTTGGCTTATAAGTTCAATTGGTTAGAGCATCATGCTAATGATGCAAAGGTTAGGTTATAGCCACAAGACTTGCTTGGGCCATTTTTTTTTATAATTTTTGTATTTAACTAACAAAAGAAAGACCAAATATGTGGTCATTTTGAAATATATGGTCATTTTAATTTTGAAAAATATTTTAGTTGTCACATGCCTATAATAATACTTTATTACCTTACCAAAATATGTATGAGCATATAAGTATATAAGTAAGGATGGTAATAGTATTAAGGGAGCCTTTTTATTTAATTACCTTAGAAATACAAATTGTGACACCATTAATTTACAAATAATAGATATACTTGCCATGTATTCTCTCTATGCTATTAATTCTACAAATAATTTATCAATTAGGCCATTAGCCAATAGATTTTCGATTTGATAATCCAAGTTGTGATATTGTTTATTATGGATACACTTGCCATTTATTCTTGGGATTGTTGACATTTCCCAATAGATTATTTTCTATGGTCAATCCCTAAGGTTTAGTATAATTATAGATAAAAACATCATTTAATCATTTTGTTATGCTACACCAAAGATTGGTGTTAAAATGTGACAAAGTATGTGGGTATTTGTAATTTTTTTATAATACAGGGACCCCAATGTTATTATCTACTGATTATCAAATTGTCTTTCTGTATAAATGAACAGGTCGGGAGCCAGCCTCAGACACGCAAGGCCTTAACTGCCCTGTGCTATTCTCTATACCAGTTCAAACCACTCAAAGATGTTCAACCGTACGAGAAGCTTCTCGACATCTTCTTGCATTAGCATGGAGAAGTCGAGGACTCCGTTGGCAGCACAAGCTCAGGTCCATCGACGATCAGCTAGTGATCCTGTAGCTCTGATGATGAAACCCTATTTGCTCAATATGGGTGTTGGAGATAACTTCTCCCAAGGGGGAGACTTGGAATCTGTCAAAGGTGACAATCAAAATAATCATTTCAATTTTTCCACTGAAGTTTCAGAGGATTTTTCATGCCTATCAGCGAATAACCCAAGTTCTGATAGTGAAAGGGGAATTCTAGTTCCCGCTGATTCTTCTCACACAACTATGCCTCAAAAAATGAGGGTTCCTGACTATAACTGTCGAATGGAGCCCAAGAGAATCAGAAGGTTTATTTATCATACTAAATTAGTTTCTTTTTCGTCAGTAAATAACCTCTTAATAAATTTTAGACTTCAAATTCTTTGGGTTAATTTGTGCTTTGCAGAATGCTTGCAAATAGAGTGTCTTCTCAAAGGTGTCGGCTTCGGAAGTTAGAGCATGTTGACAAACTCCAGAAAGAAATAGAAAAAGAAGAGGTACTTGGATTTTCTTTTTCTTGTCCTTTAATTTTAATTCGAACCGAGATACGAATTAGTCATTAGTTCGAAGATTTTGTGGTTAAACCAACCAATAACCACGAGTACTGGTATGAAAATATGTAATAATATCTTATTCTGTGGTCGCATATGTAGGCCAGATTATCTGTGCTGTCTCCACAAATTTTACTCTATGAAACTCAGTGCAAACTACTGGTACTAAAGAACTATGAGATGAAGGAGAAGGTGGAAGCTCTGGAGAATGAGAAAGCTTCCAAAGAAGGTAATATGAGCTGTTGATTACAATACATATTACGGGATTTTCATGAATATCTTGCTGGTAATATTTGGAATGCATATATGTCTTGATGGCAGCCGAATTCCATGCTCTCATGGAAGAGAGAATTGCACTGGGTTTAGCCTATGAACTGCTGCAAGGAGGAAAGTGAAGGCTTCTATCTGGATGCTGAGATCTTGAAATTAAACAAAGAAATTTGCTAGTTTCCTTTGTATCATGAAGTTGTCAAATGCATGGACCACAAGCAATCGTGTTCCATTAATTTTGGGGGTTATTATAGAGAACTTCATTTGGTCACATTCTTGCTGATCGACTCTCAGTACAACTAAAAAGCCGATGTTCTCTGGAAATAATCATAACATTCTTATTCCAAAAGCTTAATTCATAGCAGTGTTAGATCCCAATGTGTTTTGCTATGTACGTCCTAATCATAATATATCTAACCTGGCTAGAACAAAGAAGTTAAAAATTATCATGTGGGAATGTCGGCAATTTTTTAAAATTCAAACCACGAACTCTTGATGATGTTTGGATTAGCTCGAAGTTCAACTCAAGACACTATAAATTCTTTTGCATCGATTATGCAATTCTGTGTCTCAAGATTTGGACAAATTTCCGTCAAGAACTCGACAAAAGAGTCCTTGATATTTATGCTCAGAAGACTTTAATTGGGCTAGAGTAGTCCTCCAATGCCTGCCAAGTTGTTGAGATGTTTTCTATTACCCCTGGCGGCAACGGATCAAAGCATACGGCCATGGCTTACATAGTAATATATATTAGCTGCAGTGTGGTAATTAAACTAAGAATTCAAATCTGAAAGGCAGCAGACAATATGCTAAATGGGACTACAGTACAAAAAAGTGTAAACAATCAGTATAATGGTACATAATAAAATCACATAATGCTTGCACCAATTTAGGATAAGTACCTCAAGATCTCACTTAGAATTGTCTCATTAATTCATATAGTCAGATCTAGAGTACTTGCCCTCCTTGCATGCTCCTTACTATGATCTTGTCCTTCCTTCAACTTGCTATGTTTATTTGAAGATGATGGTGAGCACAAAGATAAAGATAACTCACTGCCAACTTCATTCCCCTCCAAGCCTTGTGGCCGGCTATCCTCAATACTACCAGGGGTCAGCCTCAGCGATAGATCCAAATCGAGCTTGCAATCCGAAGCCTTTCTTTTCATTGAACTGCTACACTCTTGTAAATTAGTTGCCGTGTGCAAATCTGATGGAACAGTACTTCTGTTTGTACTCATCAAATGTTCTTCTATTTTCGACTGAGTTTGGCCTAGCAGGTTGAGCTCAATTGGGCGTAACATTGATTGTGGTTGCCATGGATGACGACTATAAGATGATTGGAGTTCTTCTTTCGATTCAGGCTTTTTCCAAATAGACTTTGCTCCATAAGAGGAAGTACCCATCCTGAAATTGCAGTTAATAGCCCAGTTGCTGTTGTTGCTATCAAAGATCCTCCCGGCCACCGCACCATATAATCTAGACCTGCTTTCATCAATTAAACTCCGGCTCATACAAGAACTACGCATTGAGAATTCACGAGCAGTACCCCACGAAGCCTCCCCATAGCTTGAAAAATTAAATCAACTTTCTGGTGAAACTGGATTCATAAATAGCGAAATTGAAAAGGTTGTACCAGTGTGTGGGTTGAAATTGAATTTTCATACCTGAAACTAGAACTATGGCTTTGGTTATATCCTTGGAACATGGGTAGATGGCTGAGATTATAAATATTTCGATCTCCTCCTTCCACAAGATGTCTATGATCCGCCATGACTGTCATGTTAAAGGCAACTTCTATGCATAAGTTTCCGATCGTTGTTGGAAAACCCTAATCTTTTGTTCAGGAAAGAAAAAATATGATAGGGAAATTCGGTGTACCTTGACCCTGTTCATCAATTTTTTTGCTTCTATACATCTGGCAAGGAAAATACAAACAAGGGCAAAGACAGAAAGTACAGTTTAAGATTTCGAGTTATTTGAAGATATTAATGGAAACAAATTTGAGGAATTATTAGCTAATTGAGGTTATTTTTATTTAATAAAAATTTTTAAAAAAAACCTGTAAATGGCTCTTGACATGAGCAATACCAAGCCCTTTGATATTCATCAGCTGAAGAACAAGCTTTGGCGTTGCTCCTGAATCAAGAAAAATGATCATAATAATTAGTAATACAATTGCTAAAAAGAAATTAAACCATTGATACACATGAAATTAGATATGCAACTCACTATCTGGTCCACCGAGTTTTTCAACAGCACGAACGAAACGTAGATGAAGATCAGGCGTCCACCGGAGCCTCGGCATCTTTGATCTAACATAAGGCCTAACTGATGGCTTCTTCTCGTCCTCTTCAACCGTACTATTGCTTGAACTTCGTCCATTTTTCAGCTGGCTGCTTTCGTGATCATCATTCTCTTCGCTCTCACTTTCATCTTGAATTTGGTTTGAAGGGGTTGTTTTTGAACACTCAGTTCCCCCACTTCCTTCCATGGTCTTGTTATAAAACTTTTTAAGGCTTCAAATGGAACGGAAACAAAGGCTTTAGAGATACAGCTTTGTTAACACTGAAGCCGATAACTGGCCGGGAAATAATTCTATACCATCTAACTTCTCTCTTCCTTTGTTCTCCTATTGCAGGACAGAGAGAAAACTGCTGGTTATAGAAGAAGAATCATCGATTTTAGCAAACAAAAACTATCAGAGTAATCAATGGAAACGATGAGTTGCAGTCCCGAGTACAAAATGGAGATGGGAAACCCTAGATCTCGCGTCTTGACCTAGAAGATAGAAGACTTTTCCTTTCTTCTCTCTCTTCACCCTTGAACTTGTAAACTATCATTCACCTAAATTTCGAAATTATTAAACGCATATATGATTTTTTATGTTCTGCATGTCATGGCATATGTCTATGTATGTGTGGATGTGACTTCATTGTAAATTGACCGATCATCAGTACTCATTGCGAGAATTTATATATTTTTTCTAGTGAAATGGACGTAGCTAGGTTAACTTGGCATGAACGGAAGAATTAAAAATGATTAAAATAATAAATAAAATTAATCGGACAGAACATGGTTTGAACCAGTGAAGAACTTGAAACTGGACTTTTGCTCTTATTTTGTCCCTGGCCTAAATGGACAAGAACTTGAAAATTCGTGCCTGATTATGAACACAAACATATCTGTATCAATTTCAATTCCAAGTAATTCTCTCAAAAATACAATAAGCAAAAGCATAAGGAACTTTCATAAGCAATTCGTCAATTGATACTACACCAAAGCAATTTCGAAGTGCTTCCAGCAGAAGCACTTTCAAATAAACCAGTTAACACCGGCTGCCTGCAGCAGTATTCAGTCGGGAAGTAATAAGTGATGAGTTAACGTAGGCATATCAGAATAAGCTGGTTGAATTGAGGCAAAAGCATGCATGTATGTGTGGTGTGATGCTGTGTGCTGTAACTGATGCCGATCCAGACTCGAAAGAAAAGATTATCAAATTGCTTTTCCAGCGGGAATCACGGGCTTTGTTCCTCCTCGGGGAAATGAGTATTCACTCAATCTGCTCCCGCCACATCGCCCTGATCTGAGGACCCATGTTTTATATAAATATATATATAATATATATATATATATATATGTATACATAGTTAAGAAACCAACGTACTCGATCCTTGTATCTATTCTCCAATAATTAAAGCTAAACCTTGTATTGTATCTTAATTAATTTCTTGATTAACGTTTGATTTGATATGGGTGGAGAGGTTGAGTAATTAGCAAGTCGTGAACTTTTTCTTTCTTCCCACGTGTATAGCCGTGAAAATTGATTGACCCCTGACAATTTCGACTAGCCAGCCAGACACCACTTTAGCTTCTTCCTTTTGGTACTTCTGTTCCTCTTGGTCACAAGGATCCCGCTAACAGTTGGGTGTAAGAGTTGGCATTTGCTTTCCCTGTGTTTTGTGTTTTATTTTATTTGTTCATATTTTCACGGCATAAGTGAAATTTTGAGTGTTGTAAAGGTATTCGATACAGACGCTATTTAAAATTTAATTTAAAATTAAAATTATTATTTATTCTTTAATTTAATAAAAATTATATTTTATGAACGGACTTAGGTATTGGCTAGATGGACTTAGCCCCACTGTCAACTTGTGAAAGTAAAGCCATGGAGGGCTCGAGTTGAAGAAGCAGTCTAATTAATCTTTGGTTTAACAAGAATTCCATCGGATCTTCAACGCCATGCAAATGGTTAATTGTTAATTCATAAAATTTCGTACCAATCATCTTTTAATATATTTAAAAGGTTGAAAGGGCATCTTAATCTTGAGTTGAAGTGCTGGTCAAGAGTCTCTTTGTTTTTAGCCTATTATATTTTAAGGATGGCGATGATATTTGCAAATAAAATAGGAGAAAAATATAATAAGTGGAAAACTCTAAACAAGCTGTCAGAAACAGCGACTTAGAACAAACCCAATGCTTTCTACTCATCAAATCCTGCTCAATCCTCTTGTATTATCATGAACTTGCAAGAAGCACTTGAAAATTTGACATATTGAATTGTCGCATAGACATCCCTTGCAACACACGCTGAATTGGCATATACAAATAGTTTAAACGAATTCTTACAGTATGATCAAATCAACTGTCTATCTGCGTCCACTGTCTCAAGCCGCCATTGTTGAAAGATTAAACAACGAATGTTAATATCAATAAAATGAGTAAAAGGGCAATGGAGGACCAGCGAAACCCGAACAGGGAAAAGACAATATGTGGGCATTAAATTAAAAACCAAGGTCTGAAAAGATTCAATCCAACAACATCTTGCCTGTGAAGTCAACCCCCAACAGTGCTCTTGATGTCCCTTTTCTGATAATTAATTAAAAATTATCTTGTTCTAATTTTTTACTTTGCATGAGAATACGTGAACCTATTAATGCGCATCTACCCATTTTCAATTTGAGAATGAGCATGTCTGTCGTCGTTTTAATTATACAAATCTCCACTCCATCTTTGCCGTCAATCATGCATGCATGATCCCATTCTTGCATGCATGGCATCCATCCATTCATGGCACGCATGCATGGCATCAATTTATAATTTTTTTAAATCGTCCTTCAAGTTTCAAAGAAGCCTCACAACTGCCGCGAATTTATATTTTATTTAGTTGGTGAGAGTATTTCCATGCAATACATATAAGAAAATAAATAGCTTAGAGTATAGCAGATAGACTGATGTTTTCATGGAACTCCATTTGATTCATCCGCAGCCAATCACAACGTGACAACTCATTACTTTAATTTTTTTTTAATTTCATTTCACCTAAGATCCAATATTCTGCCCAATTAACACTATTTCTTCCTGTAAAAATATTGTTATAGTAAGATGTGTTCGTGTCAGTATACGTATGCATGGTGTTGGGAATGGAAGAGAAAATATATTCATCTCAGATCAGACCCCACAAAATGCTACATCTTACCCATAATTCCTACCTACATCTTTGAATCATGATCGTGATCTTCGAATTTAGTCCACACGATGATGAATATACGTATGTATATGCGTTCAACTTGAAAAGAGTTACTTTACTAGATTCTTTCCATTAAAAATAATGCTAATTAGATTCTTTCCACACACACACACACACACATATATATATATATATCGTGCACACATATATATTATCAAATCGTGATTTAAATATAAAAATTTAAAATAAAATAGACTTATTATATTATTTATATACTTATTTAATAAATAAATTAAATTATAATATAATTTTTTATAAATAAATATATTAAAAATTATATTAGCTAATTATTTTTTTATTTTAAATAATATATAATTGTATACTAAAGTAATAATATCATAACTAAAATTAAAATCGTCGGAAATAATAATTTGTTCAACGTATAATTTATATCTCTGAAAAGATATTCGTAAATCTTTGATCTTTGCTAGTAAGAGATGATTTAAAAAATTCTTTCCCTTTTTTTTACGAAATAGATGTCAGTTTCGTTAATTTTTTAAATTTTACTTTTGCCCCCACATTACTAAGTTAAATCATTATTTTTTCTCTATTAAAAAAATTGTGGTATTTAATTTAATAATAGAATAACTATTACCTATATATACACACACACACTTGACATGTGTAAGTTTTGATTATATAAAAAAGATTCTCTTACATACATACATATATATATATATATATATATATATACATATATATATATATCGACATCGAAAATTGACTAGTGTATTTGAAATAACTAGAAGCTATTGTATATCTGAAGCAAAACTAGTTTAGATTTGTGTCAAAATCTTTGTTTTGTATATTCTCTCTTCAAAGTCAATATTTTAGGTAAATGAAATAATAAAAAATAAAACAAACTTTAATAAAATATAGTATTTGAATATTACAATACTGACGTGATCAAGATTCCAACGCCCAACTTTTAACATTAGCTTAATATATATATAAATTAGCTATGATATATTTATATGTCGTTGTATTAAAAAAATTATAAAATTTAAAATAATTTTTATAAAACTTCAATAAAAAAAAAGTTAAAATATATAAAAATAAATGCCAAATGATTAATAAAAATTTTAAAAGATGTAATAAATATATTTAAAATATAAATAAAAAATTAAAAACGGTTTTCTTTAAAAATTTTTTTAAAAAATGAATGCATCGGCACATAGATGTACCGTAGTCAACTCGGCGTATATAATACGTATTAGTGGAATATTTTTGTACGGTCGGTGTACTCAGATGTCCAAGGATTGCTTTTGGTATAAAGGAACATGAGGACCCATTAGAGGTGGGCTTCTGAAATGTACCTGATTACACCCATTTCTTCTTTTAAAAGGGCACAATCTAGATGATGTGAGTGTATGAAGAAATTATTACCGGTGTATTTAGATTAACTGTTGTCATTTAAGTGGCCTGCCAACTCGGCCCATAAGGCAATTCCCGTCGTCGTTTAGAAATGAAGTGGGGTGTATTTAGCTTCTCAGCTGTTCGTTCAGAAACCCCTTTCAGACGAGATCGGATCTCTTATTATTATTATTATTATTATTGGAGAAGATGTTGGTTAGACAGAAACAGCGTGTTCACAAAGATTATGTAGTGATTTGATTTCCAAACGTGGAAGCCAAAGCCTTCTGCTTGTTTCCTCGCATCATTGAGAATGTGGAAATCCCCTCGGCTCTGCATGCACACAAAACATTCACCCTAATCATAATATTCATACGTGTTTAATTGTTATTGGATCAATTTATCTCCTATTATTGATTTAAATTAATTTAATCAAAATTAAAATTAATAATTTTAAATTAATTTAAATTTAATTCTTTGGTTTTTTTTTATTATTTAATTAAATTTTACTTAATAATAACTAATCTTACCCAGAAAGTAGTATTACGGTAAACCAATATGGAAACTTATAGCTGGACCCACAAAAGGATGACCCTGATCAGTCGGTTATCTGTCAGGTAATGCTAATGTCCACGCGCTTTCAGGCCAGTAAAGCGCACTCTCGTATTTTTCCTTTTTTCAATTTGACTTCAATTTGTTAATAAAATACTATTTATTTTAAATTAATTTTATTTGTATTTAAATTGTGATAACTTGATTTTAGTAAATTATTTTTATTTTATAATTTTAATTAATAAATTTATATTATTGAGATTAATTTCAAAAAATTATTAGAAAAAAAGGAAAACAAGATTATTAACAAAGCCATAATATAAAACTTGAAAACGAGACATGGAATAAGATTCATAATTAAACATCACTTGAAAAAATAACTAATCTAATCCACCGGCGACATTGAGGCGCACGCGCCAGAAAGGAGGGTGTCTCTGAACAGTGTGATAGTTGGTGGCGAGCGAGAAATGCGGCGCGGGAATGAAAATGAAAGACACAAGTGACGATGAAGGCGGGCACGGCGTGAAAGACAGGCAGGGAGATTTAAGCGGCTCTCCGTTGCTACGCGCCCTTCGCTTAATAATAATAATTGGAGAGAAAAAAGAAAAGTAAAACACGATACAGTTTAAAGCTTTTAAGAACCAGAGACAGAAACGCAGAGAAGAGATTGGATAGAAAAAATACACGTAAAAATTACAGAAAAAGAAAAAAATTGTACAGAGTTCAAGGAGAGAGAGAGAGCAGAAAAGAATGGCCGTTTCAACGGCCACCTCAACCTCAGACATCTGGTTGGTCATCAACTGAGAGCATTTGTTTGCCCTCTGTACTGCTTTTACACGAAACACAATTTCTCTTTTCATTTTTCTCTTTGTTTTTCAGGAAAATACTTCCATTTAAAGAAAATCCCATCTGTTACTTTTAGTCTAATTACTCCACTTGCCTGCATCAATATCGGTGTTCAATTCTCTCTCTTCATTTTTCCTGTTTACCAAAGCGGTGGCGTTTGCAGGCCACAAGGTAATGGTTTATTGATTTCTTCATGTACCGTAAACATCTAGATCTTTCATTTCTCAACTTTTTGTCATTTTGGTTTTAAGTTTTGATTTTGGTTCGTTAAATTATATACTTGCTAAAGATGCAGCATAATTTGTTCACGACAATGCGTAGTTTAAAACTCATAGATGGTTGTAAAGGCACCCAGGTCTATGCTATTAATCCATCTGGGCCTACCACTGGCGTTGGCGGTGGAGGGACCGCCGGTAGTGGCGGTGTAGGTGACAAGCTATTACATCACCTTCAGGACCATTTGAAAGTCAATTCGATTCGATCAAAGTCGAGTCGAACTTACCAAACACCGAACCACTCTTTTGTATTAGATGCAGTTCTACCGTATGGGCTGCCTATAACGGATCTACTTGAGCCCCAGATCGAACCATGCCTCAAATCCGTAGATTTTGTCGAGACTTTGGCTGATTTGTACCATAGGATTGAGAATTGTCCCCAGTTTGAGAAATCAGGAATATATTTAGAACAATGTTCTGTATTTAGGGGTCTGTCTGATTCTAAATTGTTCCGGAGAAGTCTTCGGTGTGCAAGACAGCATGCCATCGATGCGCACACAAAGATTGTTTTGGCTGCATGGTTGAGGTTTGAGAGGAGGGAAGATGAACTTATTGGCGCATCCGCAATGGATTGCTGTGGAAGAAATATTGAGTGTCCAAAGGCTAGCTTGATATCTAGGTACGATCCTGAGTCAGTTTACGATTCTTGTGTGTGTCCAAGGACGCCAAGAGAGGAGTTTTGTGATGATAAGTGCATGGAAGATGAGGAATGTTCGACCTCTGATGAAGACGGGGATATGTCATTCTGTATTGGAGATGATGAGATTAGGTGTTTGCGGTACAAATTTGCCTTATTATCGAGACCCTTTACAACAATGTTATATGGTAGTTTTATGGAGTCCAGAAGGGAGAAGATAAATTTCTCACAGAATGGGTTTTCGGTGGAGGTAATGAGAGCTGCTGAGATATATAGCAGGATAAAAAGGTTAGATGATTTTGATCCACGTCTGGTATTGGAGCTCCTTTCTTTTGCAAACCGGTTCTGTTGTGAGGGGATGAAATCTGATTGCGATTCTTATTTAGCATCTCTGGTTTGTGACATTGAAGATGCAGCCTTGTTGATTGAATATGGATTGGAGGAGACTGCCTATCTTCTTGTGGCTGCTTGCTTGCAGGTGCTTTTAAGAGAGCTCCCAACTTCGATGCAGAACCCCAACGTGGCAAGAATATTTTGCACTGCAGAGTCTAGGGAAAGATTGGCTGTGGTTGGGCATGCTTCCTTTGTGTTGTATTATTTCTTAAGCCAGATGGCTATAGAGGAAGAGATGAAATCAAACACAACAGTAATGCTTTTGGAGAGGTTGGTGGAGTCTGCAACTGAAAGTTGGCAGAAACAGCTTGCATTTCACCAGTTAGGTGTTGTGATGCTTGAGAGGGGTGAGTATAAAGATGCCCAGATTTGGTTTGAGGCAGCAGTCGAGGCTGGTCATATTTATTCAATGGTTGGTGTTGCAAGGACCAAATTCAAGCGTGGGCACAAGTATTCAGCCTACAAACTAATGAATTCGCTCATTTCTGATTATACTCCGGTTGGCTGGATGTATCAGGAACGTTCTATGTATGGCGTTGGGAGGGAGAAGATAATGGATTTGAATTCTGCAACTGGATTGGATCCAACTCTTCCTCATCCCTACAAGTATCGGGCTGTTATGTTGGTGGAGGAGAACAAGCTTGGATCAGCCATCACAGAGATCAATAGGATACTTGGTTTTAAGGTCTCTGCTGACTGCCTTGAATTGCGAGCTTGGATTTCTATTGCTCTGGAGGATTATGAAGGAGCTCTCAGAGATGTCCGGGCACTGTTGACTTTGGACCCGAATTACATGATGTTTTATGGGCAATTGAGGGGTGATCATATGGTAGAGGTTCTCCAACCTCTTGTTCAGGAGTGGAGTCAGGCTGATTGCTGGATGCAGCTGTATGATCGATGGTCCTCAGTTGATGATATTGGCTCCCTGGCTGTTGTGCACCATATGTTGGCAAACGACCCTGGGAAGAGCCTTCTACGATTTAGGCAGTCTCTCCTCCTCTTACGGTAAGCGTGAATTTTGTTTGTGAGTTCCTCGAAATTGTTATTTATATGGTGATTGAATACAAGCTTGTGTCTGGCATTCACCACATTGATTGAATACAAGTTTTTGTCAATGTAAAGTTGCATTTGTAGTGGTAAGTTTTGTTTGTTTGCGCCAAAACTCTCCAACCTATAATTAATGTGGCGTAGCTTTTTTAAAGTCTTTTTGTTATTGCACTGAGAAAGTAAATTCCAGTTATGGATGTTAATTGCATGTTGTTGCTTGGTTTTTATTGATTGTATAGAGTCATGAAGCATGATGGACTCTGTCCTGGACTCTGTCCATTTGTTGGGACTTTTTCCCCTATGATTAAAATGCTAATTGAATGATATCCTTTTTCCTCAGATACAAGAAGGATTTATCTTCTTAATGCAGCTGTCATGAGTGTTGTATATATTTGTCCAACCACTTCTATTGTCCTTGGATGTTTTAGGTTAAATTCTCAAAAGGCTGCAATGCGTAGTCTGCGGTTGGCTAGAAATTATTCTTCTGCCGAGCATGAAAGGCTTGTTTATGAAGGATGGATATTGTACGACACTGGTCATCGTGAAGAAGCACTGGCTAAGGCTGAGGAGTCCATTTCTGTCCAGAGATCATTTGAAGCCTTTTTCCTTAAAGCATATGCTTTAGCAGATCGAAGCCTTGATCCTGAATCTGCAGCATATGTTATTCAACTTTTGGAGGAAGCTCTTAGATGTCCTTCGGATGGCCTCCGTAAAGGACAAGTATGTATCATTTTGGAGTGATTACATTTATCTTGGTTTACTGCCATCATATGCATATATACTTATGTTTTCTGTTTTGGCTGATTTTTCTGTATCACAGGCATTGAATAATTTAGCTAGTGTTTATGTAGACTGTGAAAAGCTGGATTGTGCTGCTGATTGCTACATGAATGCACTCAACATCAAGCATACACGAGCACATCAGGGCCTTGCACGAGTATATCATCTGAAAAATCAACGGAAAGCCGCATATGATGAGATGACGAAACTAATAGAGAAGGCCTGGAGCAATGCATCAGCATATGAGAAGCGTTCAGAATACTGTGACCGTGACATGGCAAGGAGTGATCTTAGTATGGCAACACAACTTGATCCGATGAGGACATATCCATACAGATACAGGGCAGCAGGTAAATTTCATTATTGCACTAATAAATCCTTTATATTTTTATTCATTGTTGCAAGTCTAGGTCAACTACAGATATTTTGTTGTGGCATTGCAAACATGCTGCTGCAACTGTGATGCCTTTAAAATTGATCTGGTTATGGTGGTGCTGTTTCCTTAACCCAAGATCTGCGAGCCATAGATATTTGATCATTTTGTGATTAATCTCTGGGGATTTTCCTTCTGCACTGCTCAAATTAAAGGCAAAGGCTTCTGAAATCTCAGATTTGAGGAATAAGTATAAAATATTATTCATGTTTTCTGTTGCTTGGTCTCCTTTTCCTTTACAGTACGGTCATGTTATGTTCTAGTGATTGTGCGTCCCTGCATATATACCACACCCAGACAAGTGTGTGCACATACTTGGTGATGACTTACAAATTTATATGATTGTCAACCATCCAGATTGTCTTTGTGTCTTTTGGTTGGTTAACTGGCATTGTGCTGATTATGATTGGTTATAGCCATTGAGAAGTATAACATGTCAATGAATCACGTGTGAATGACGTGTGGTGATTTGGGCTTTATATAGAATTGTGCATTTTGAACAAAGCTTGTCCAAGTTCTAACATTACATCCAATCCCTCTTTTGTTTACTATATGAAATGTTAGAGAACTTGGCAATTTGAGGAGGATTTTATTTCCTTGGTACCATGAGTCTAACAAAGATTTGATGCATGTTGGAGTAGAATATCTGTCAAGATTAAGTATTAATATTATTTTCTTCAGTTTTGCCTTTTGAACTGTGATACACAGCTTCTTTAATCTGGGAACAAGCATCTTGTGTAGGATGGGTTGTTCCTGTTGGGTTTCAACAGTATTACTGGTATTTAACTGATTTGCAGAACTGTGTTTATATCCAATCTATAATTTATATTAATTTAAAATCTGGAAGAGAAAGAAGTATTATTTGTTATTGGTTTTGAATGAGTTGTTATTGCAATGCAGTTTTTACCAATTGAACTTCACAAACATACATTATCTGGTTACGAAATCTTGCACTTCCTAACATAATGTTCATTTTATCAGTTCTAATGGATGATCACAAAGAAGCTGAAGCCATAGAAGAGCTTTCAAGGGCCATAGCTTTCAAGCCAGACCTGCATCTGCTCCATCTCCGAGCAGCATTTCATGATTCAATGGGTGATAATATGTCAACCCACAGAGACTGTGAAGCAGCCCTCTGTCTTGATCCATGTCATGCCGATACACTTGATCTCTATAGTAAAGCAAGGGAAAGGGTCAATGAACAACAAACGTGAGAGAGCCAAGTTCATAGTGCTGTTATTTCTTGTTTGCATTTATGTTGGCAATTTCATTGTTGCCATCTCTTTTTTCTTTTTTTCAATTACAAGAAAGGCCAATGCAAGTCTGAGCAAATTAAATTTTTGGATTTTGTCTCAAGAACATTCAGGTGCAACTTTGCCACAGTCTGAAGGAGCAAGCTCTTGGAAGAGAAAAAAGGAAAAGGAAGAAAAGGGAAAGTAAAGCTACAAGATTGCATGTAAATATGTCTTCTTCTTTATGAATTGGATCATTTGATAATTTAACTGCTGCTATTACTGCCCTATATACAGCTCCGGCAAAAATGGTAGTGAATGAACCACAATAAAAGAAACGTGTACATGAAATGGCAGATTTTTTATGAAGTCTGAACTCGAGTTTTACAATGTACTGCATTTTGCTGAACGGTTACTATTTATTGTAATTTCTCTCCTTCTGTTCGTCGTACTGTTTTTGCGGAGCTTTGAAATTACAAAGAGGGCTTTCTTACAGTTGATGAGACCAGTTTTGAAACATCTCTGCATTTGCCTGTTCTGCTCAAATTTATTTCTGCTGTCTTGAAACTTCTTTTAGAGGGACCAAATCCCAGAATCCTCGCATTATAAACAGCATCGGCAAACCTTGTAGCTCCATGTCACCATTTCAGCATCTATGTAACAATTATTACCTTCTCATGGAAGGGGAAAATTCGCGGTTTGTTTTGAATTCCATGGGTGTTCGTAGCAATTCCAGCGATGCTGTGCTGTTTCAACGGAAAGTTCCTTCCGGGCTCGCGTGAGCATTTTAAAGTAAAAATATTGGTGTTAGTGAACTGCACGGGAAACCCAAAGTTTCAACTGTCCTTGTTAATAATTTCACTCAACCGCTAACTTTTGGATTCTTAATTTCCTGAATCATTCACCTGAATCTACAACTTTTGTTCCACTTTTCCCGGTAATTTGTCTTTCTGCAGAGATGTAGAAAGATGTTATCAAAAATGGAAAAAGAAAAAGGAAAAGCTATGGATCATTTCACATGCCTGAGAAAGCAGCTAGACTTCAGCGCATGACTGTTATCGACAAAACGCTCAGGTGGTTTCATTGATGAAGAAATGTGTTGCGAATTCCAGGATACAAGTGACAGGATTCCATTTTGTTGGGAACAAGCTCCAGGCAAGCCCAGGGATTCAGGCAGAAGTGACAGCATGCTTGATGGTGAAGCCGAAACCCCTCGTCTTATGATACCACGAGGCAGATGGCATTGCCGAAGAGAATTTACATCATACATCGATGATTTACATTTCTTTCAATCTCATTATCTTCATCAGGATGATGGTTGTGATGCCGACGACGACGATGATTTTGGTGATGACAACGACAATATTTTCTCTGATGCTGTAGACGTTTTTATCATTTACAGAAGCCATAGACCCCGTCGAAAAAGCCGAAAACAACCATGGATTAGATGGTTTCAACTCGGAATCTCTAGGGCATGATGAAACTATATCGCCAAGATATATCATTGACAGATTTCTTCCGGATGCCGCTGCCTTAGCAACATCGTCTGTTCTAAGTGTTTACAAAAACCTGAGCAGGAAATTCCCTATAGCCATCCGCAGGCTCATGTTCCGCAAGATTTCAGGCAATCATACTCGTTGAAAAAAGGTTGTGGCCTGGAAATGCTGTTTCCATGGAGGATGAATCATAGGATTTACGGTGTAAAGAGTCCCGTAAGGCAGGAAAACTCTGCAAATATGCAACCGAAATAGAGGTAGATTTCAAAAACTAGATATGATTCAAATGCCAAGCAAATGGGCTCTTCCTGAAGTCTAAAGCCCAGCCCAATTAAGAACACCAAAATGATTAATTTCGAATCAACACTTTCAACGGTCGTAAATCCAACACGTGGTACACATCACACGTGAGAGAGATTTCAAAAACCTAGGGTTGGTGATTCCGGGCAGCCAAAACCCCCCTGCCCTTCACTGCCCGTTAGTTTTTCTTTTCGCATCCCTCCCGCTTCTTCTTAACATTCGAATTCGGTTTCCAGTTATAAATATGTATTAAATTTTCTTCCTCAAGACCTCCGAAACTTTTGAAAACAAACTTCGAAAACGTTTTAGATTTTAAGTCTCTCCCAATTGCTTCGCTTCTCAATTCGGGAGTGTGGGAAAGGGGAGAGTGAAACCCTAGTGGGTTTCGTTGGGTTTAAAACCAATTCCTGTTTCGTTTATTTATTATCTCTTTCAGGTATTAATATCCTCGATTCCGTAGTTATATTTTCGGATTAGTTGTATTAAATGATTAGATCTATGGATTTTTGTGTGTTGTGTAATGGGTTTATTGTGTGAAATTTGGGATTTGTAATTTTTGATGAATCGGATGAATTTTTGTGATGATTATGGTTTCATGTTTTTGGTTTGTCTGTGTTAAAAAGGTTGATATTACTAGTGAACATCTGTCAATTGGAGGTTTTAATTTAGCATTTTTAGGGTTTAAGCTTCTTCCTGTTTGTGTTTTTCTTCGATGTATTGCTTGTTATTCTTTATCTGAAAATATATTGAAGATAAAATGAGTTCATTGTTTTAGTGCCTGCAATTTTTTGATTAATTAATAATACGGTTCTGATAATGACAAGTGGGGATGAAAATGAAAGTTGTTTAGAGTTTAAATGTTATCAGCAATATTCAAAGCGAAACTCAGGTTCTTATTTACGCTGAAAAGAGTTTTATAATCATCATCTTAATACAATCAATTGCCTTATTGATGTGTTTTGTTTACATGGAGTGGAAGTGTTTGGTGGTCCAATAGTGCTGCTGCATATAGATGTTGAACTGCCATCCGCATGTACGTAGCATAATATTTGTGTAATTGTGTATGTTTAATGTTATACACTTTTCACTTTTCGGCCATCTTCTTCACCAGTTGTTAGGTTTTGGGTTGTTGGTGCAACTTTTGTCAAACTATTGTCTTGCTAGCTAATTGTTTGAAGTTTTCATTGGATTTGTACTTTTAAATGGCTTATGTTGTGAATGTATTGTCTCTAATGTTTTCAATCTTTTTGGATGATATGTTCATAGGTAGTTTGTGACAATGGCAATGGAGATCACCCAGTTCCTATTGGCTGCTCAGTCAGCGGATGCAAATATTCGGAATCAGGCAGAGGCCAGTCTTAGGCAACTTCAGCAGCAAAACCTGTCTGGTTTCCTTTTATCATTGTCAATTGAGCTTGCAAACAATGAAAAACCTACTGAATCTCGTAGGTTGGCTGGTATTGTACTTAAAAACTCCTTAGATGCAAAAGATGCTACTACAAAGAGAGCTCTTGTTAAACAATGGATGGAAGTTGACATCTCTTTCAAATCCCAAATCAAAGACTTGCTGCTGAGAACTCTCAGTTCACCTGTGCCAGAGGCAAGGCACACTTCTGCTCAAGTAATTGCAAAAATTGCTTCAATTGAGATTCCACGGAAGCTGTGGCCTGAACTTATTCAATCATTGCTTAATAATATGACCCAGCAAGATAGTCCTGCAGTAGAGAAACAGGCAACTTTGGAAACTCTAGGATATGTCTGTGAAGAGATATCCCATGAGGATCTTATGCAAGATGAAGTGAATGCTGTTCTCACTGCTGTTGTCCAGGGCATGAACCTTACTGAACGCAGTGCTGAAGTTCGCCTTGCAGCAACAAGGGCTTTATATAATGCCCTGGATTTTGCACAGACCAACTTCCAAAATGAGATGGAGCGAAACTACATCATGAAGATGGTATGTGAGACGGCTAAGTCCAAAGAGATGGAGATTAGACAGGCTGCCTTGGAATGTCTCGTGTCAATAGCATCAACATACTATGAGGTGCTTGAACCTTATATGCAGACCCTCTTTGAGCTTACATCAACTGCGGTAAAAGACGATGAAGAGGCTGTTGCTCTCCAAGCGGTTGAGTTTTGGAGCTCCATCTGTGATGAAGAGATAGAGCTTCAAGAGCTTGAAAATCCAGAGACTCGAGACTCCAGTTCTCCTAATTACCATTTCATAGAGAAGGCACAGTTATCCCTAGTTCCTATGTTACTTGAAACTTTGCTGAAGCAAGAAGAGGATCAAGACCAGGATGATAGCATTTGGAACATATCCATGGCTGGTGGGACATGTCTTGGTCTTGTTGCTAGAACAGTTGGGGATGAGATTGTGCCTCTAGTAATGCCTTTTGTGGAGGCTAACATACTGAAGCCAGATTGGCATTGTCGTGAGGCAGCTACTTATGCATTTGGTTCAATCCTTGAAGGTCCGACCATTGAGAAGCTAGCCCCACTTGTTCAAGCAGGTTTGGATTTTTTACTTAATGCTATGAGGGATGAAAACAACCATGTGAAGGACACAACTGCATGGACTCTTAGTCGTATTTTTGAGTTATTGCATTGTCCAGCTGGTGGGTTTTCTGCAATTACCCTTGAAAACCTACAAAGAATTTTGGTGGTATTGTTGGAGAGCATTAAGGATGCACCAAATGTGGCTGAAAAGGTTTGTGGGGTGATCTATTACCTTGCACAGGGGTATGAAGATGCTGGACCAAGCTCTTCTCTACTTTCACCTTACCTAACGAGCATCATGACTGAGCTTCTCAGAGCTGCTGATCGTACTGATTGTGGTGACTCAAAACTGAGGTCTGCTGCATATGAAACCTTGAATGAAGTTATTAGGTGTTCTAATATTACGGAAACATCTCAAATCATAGCAGAACTACTTCCTGCCATAATGAATAGGTTAGGCAAGACTTTAGAACTTCAGATTGTGTCATCGGATGATAGAGAAAAGCAAGGAGACTTGCAAGCTTCTCTCTGTGGTGTTCTTCAAGTGATTATCCAGAAATTTAGCAGCACTGATAGCACCAAATCTATTATAATCCAGGCTGCGGATCCAATCATGCTATTGTTCCTTCAGGTGTTTGCATGCCGTAGTTCTACAGTACACGAGGAAGCAATGCTTGCTATTGGTGCTCTGGCTTATGCCACTGGTCCAGAATTTGCAAAGTATATGCCTGAGTTCTACAAGTATCTGGAGATGGGATTACAAAACTCTGAGGAATATCAGGTTTGTGCTATCACAGTTGGGGTAGTCGGTGACATTTGTCGTGCCTTGGATGACAAGGTCTTACCATATTGTGATGGTATCATGACCCTTCTTCTGAATGCTCTCTCTAGTAGTCAACTACACCGGTCTGTCAAACCTCCTATATTCTCTTGCTTTGGGGACATTGCTCTTGCAATAGGAGATCAGTTTGAGAAATATGTTCCCCACGCACTTCAAATGATGCAGGATGCTGCTAAAGCTTGTGCTCAGTTGGATATGGATAATGAGGAGTTAATGGATTATGGTAACCAGCTCAGGCATAGCATCTTTGAAGCGTATTCTGGTATTCTGCAGGGTTTCAAGAATGCAAGGCCTGAGGTGATGTTACCCTATGCGCAACATCTTTTGCAGTTTATAGAATTGGTCTTCAGAGACAGACAGAGGTATCTTCCCTTCAACATTCCATCTGCTCTCACTGTTGCTTAATGTATTTTATCTTCTTTTCTTTCATGGTCATTAAGGTCTGTTGTTTTATGGTTTACAGGGATGAAAGTGTGACCAAAGCAGCTGTGGCAGTGATGGGTGATCTTGCAGATGCTTTGGGCTCAAACACAAAGCTGCTGTTCAAAGACTGCACATTTTGTGCAGAATTTCTGGGTGAGTGTCTTCAATCGGATGATGAACAGCTCAAGGAGACTGCTGGTTGGACCCAGGGAATGATCGGACGTGTTATGGTTTCATGAAATCAAGTAATCCCGTCTATGAGGAAAATAATTACCTCTGGTCAATTTTTTTTCCCTTGTTGATGCAGTTGTCTTTTTTCTTAGTTTTCTGGTGTTAAGAATGTCAAGGGATCTTACAAGTCAATGAAGTCAAGCATCAATGTCTCTTTGTATTGCAGGTGTTAGTTTTGTGTTTTTAGGGTTTCTATTTCTCCACTTTCTGTGGTATAGGGGGAAATTATGTTAAAAAGGGCAATTATTGAAAGGTCATTACGTGGAAAAAAGGTAGTCAGTTACTTGTTGAACTCTCTTTAGTTTAATGCATCCACTAATCGGTGGTTTATTTGAGGTCACTTTTATGCCATCTTCTGCATATCGCTGCATTTCTGGGAAATTTTATGAAATTCAATGCTTTGAAAGATCGGGCATGCTATTTCAATGATTCTAAAGAACTGGAAGAGAATCCTACAGAAGATAAACTATGTGGAAATCATCTTGAAGATTGGCGAGCTGAATTCGGATCCTTGTTGAGAATCAGCGGAGCTCCAATTATTGAGAAAACGAAACGTTTCATCTCCATCTCTTAACGATGTAGCTTGAATTCAATGATGGATCTGCAACGCCGAGAAATTAAGTGCTTGAGCCACTCCATCCCAAAATCTAATAGATGCTTGATTTTGCTCCGGTAGCTGCGGAGAGGCTGACATACTTATTTTCCTCGATGTAGTCTGTGAGGTTTACTCTGAAGGATACGAGGGATTTCATTGGTTTCTCTATCTCTGCAGGACTTACTGCTGCATCCAAAACTTTCTCCTCACCTTCGTAATCAATGCAAGCTTGGATTGGTTAGCTGCCTTTTAAGATTGCCGCTTCTTTATGATCTGAGTTTTTAACATAATAAGAAGGGGGGTTCTGATGTATTTGAAAACATGGTATTGACGCCAATAACCACATGGTTTCCTCGGTTTTCTGACTTGCCATTAAACCCTGTCAACCTTGTCAAATTCAACAATGACACTATGGTTTGAGTCATTATCAGTGTTCTTTTTCAAGACTCCAAGGAAATGCTCAACTTCTGCGTCGGGAGTTTGCGTGGAGGCACCTAACAAGAAGAAAAAAGTCCATGGCCACCGCGGTCTGACTGGGTGGTGCTATTTGAAAGACAAAAGTTGTGCTCAAGGAAGAAGTATTTGGAAATTGAGGATAGCATTTGTAAAACGTTTCTATAGGTTTGGGATAGAATGCATGATTCATAACATAGCCTGATCTACTAGTAAGACCATGCGCACCACTGGGCTTGATAATTGATGCCCCTTTTAGGGGTTAGATCTGTTGCAACATCATTAAATCCACGGAAGATGAAGCTAGGGTTTTGAGATTGAACACAAGCTAGGACGAAGAAGAAGAGCAAGAAAGCCCAAGAATCATTGGAAGACGGAAGACTCGGAAATTTTCAGAGTCGTTGTTGGTAAGGCTGACGTAGAACCGGAGGAATACTTGGCCCGAGCCATAAATTTAAGATTGGGACTGTGGGTCATGTCAAAGTGACACAGATTTCTAGGAACTAATGAGTCCATGAAAATGGGTGGCGCAAACCCAATTGCGGTCTGAGGAAGGCTCCGGAGCTTTCGGGGTGCCTTCAAATTGACCAATTTTGTTTTATCGTGCTGGAAGGATTAATCAGCCAAATTGACAAGTACACGAAGAATGACTTTATATTCTGTACACATTTTTCACCATGCAGACCATTCATTCAATTAGGACCACTTGGGCTTGGCTAGTTGATCCCTCCACAGCAGAAGTTTGTTAATGAATATTATTTAATTAAATATATATACATATATATGTGTTTTAGTTTAACACAAGTATTAAAAAATACAAATTGAAGTAGAAGAAGAAGAAAAAAGACTAGACTTGCATTATTATCTGCCAGCTTCTACAGAACTAGAAGAGAAGCCACCAATGGAGGATGAGAGATGCGAAGTTGTGTTAATGTCTGCAGAAATTATTTCCAAGAATCGTGAGTTCATTTCAGATCTTTGAGAATGAGAAACAGTACTCCAATTATCAATTATAGGCAACAGCTCGTCCCGATTCAGATATCGCAATACTTGTCTCATTGTAGGCCTAGCTTCTGCTTTCGGATGGGAACAAAGCAGCCCTAATCCCAGAATCAACTCCATTTCTTCGACTACATAACTTGAACTCAAGTTTGGATCAACAACATCAAGAATTTGACCTAAATGTTCGAATTGCAACACCCAATCGACCAAGATGAATTGATCTGAATCAATTGGTCTTCTTCCTGTTGCAATTTCAAGAAGCAATACCCCGTATGCAAACACATCTGTGCTGCATGAAGCCTTCCCTGTACGAGCTAATTCTGGTGCAATATAGCCAATGGTGCCAACGACACTTGTTGTGTGTGATAATTTGCCGTGATCGAATAGCCTGGCAAGACCAAAGTCTCCAAGCCTTGCGTTCATTTCAGCATCAATTAACACGTTACTGGACTTCACGTCTCTATGAATTACAACTTGCTCCCATTCTTCATGTAAATATAATAGCCCGGCAGCGACGCCTTTGATGATTTGGAATCTGTTTTCCCAGCTCAATAAAAAGTTTTCTGCAGGTTCAAAGAGGAGAGAATCAAGGCTTCCATTTGGAATATAATCGTAGACTAAAAGGAGATCTTGTTTTCGCTTGCACCATCCCTGAAGATTAACCAAATGCTTATGCCTTAATCGTCCCAAGCTTTCTATCTCCGCTGCAAATTCTCTCATTCCTTGAATTGAATTGCGCAATACCTTCTTAACAGCAACTTCACTTGCACTTGTCGGTAAAACACCTTTGTATACTTTACCAAAACCACCACTTCCGATCACTTCACTCTCTTTGAAACCTTTAGTAGCTGTGTACAGATCCTTGTATTTGAATCTGTGAGGACAATCCATCTCCCAATCTTCAAGAATCTCAAACTGTGTCATTCTTCTGTACAGTCTAAAGCTGAATAACATTCCCGACAAAATAATAATGGAAGCAGACAACGCAGCAAGAAGAATCTTGATTTGGAGACTAAGGGAGTGAGATGACCTTTTTTCGACTGGTGGTAAGGGAAGTTGTGAAAGATTGAGAGAAGGCGCAGCTTTATTCATTGCAAAACTCCATCCTAATATGTAATGAGAGCTTGCTTTTTCCCCTGTAGATGATGAGAAGCCAACATACATGGCTTCTTTGAAAACAGAAGTTAGGTCAACGGGTTCAGACAATAGAGGTGTAGTTGGTCTCTCTCGCCCCATGGGGCATATTGTTACATTCACAAGTTTCTTCACACCATCGTATTCTATCCAAGCTTGGACAGGATTTCCATCCTCGAAGAATACGTGTTCCTTTGTAGGGTCATGGAATGCAGCCGGCTCTACGTCTACAGAACGCATGCCATTGATGTTGATTCCAACATGGTTTCCTTCTGAGTCCGAGTTCTCATTATGGCCATCAACAGTATCAAACTCAACAGCAAAAACACGATTTGAACTATTGCCATCATTGTCTTTGTTGAAAATCCCCAAGAAATGCCCGGGCTCAGCACCTGGAAAGGTTGTTGAAGGAGCCACCGTGAAGGCAAGGCCAAAGCCTCCTTGGCCTTCAATCGGGGTAAGTATTGCAAAAACAAAAGTTGTGCTGAAAGAAGAAATATTTGGTGACCCGGAAGAATTTTCAACAAACATTTGTACGGGATAGGGATAGAAGGCATGGCCTAGAACATTTTTAAAACTGTTAGTGAGCATGAGTGCACCAGAGGGTTCGTTAACTGAAGCCCCCCGCCGTATGAGACGTGGGTTGTTTAAGGTTTCATTGAATCCATTGAAGATGAATTCTTCTACCTTTTGGGAAGAAAGAGAGAAAAGAGGAAAGAACAAGAGAAGGATTAATGAAGCTAAAGAAATGGTTAAAACCGCCATGGATTTTTAGAGCTGAAGATATTGTGAGACTCAAGCACAACAACATTTCATGCTTATATAATTCAACAAGAGAAGATGCATACAGGCAACAATAAAGACCGCAACCACTACGAGTAGGGACAGGAATACTTGAAGACTCGAAGAAGTTGTCCAAGTCAAATGATGAAAGCTTAAAAGGGTTAAATGCACGGCGTGGGACACACAAATTTATGAGTCTAGACTTCATGTTCATGTTAAAGTCGTTAGAGCAAAGCAACACCGTGAATATGGGACCGTATACGAAGTCCCTTTGCGTGTAGGGAAGGAAAATGACTTGCAATTGCTCTACTTTTCTCGACCGGCTGCTACGCGGTTTACAATGTCCATGTCATTTCTTGAATAAGACAATTTTGTTAAGTTAATTATAGTCTAACATAATAAAATTATTCAATCAATAAAAAAATTATTAATTAATAATAAATATTTTATATAATTTTAAAAATTTAAATAAAATGTGTTATCTAAACTTAATTATTGTTTGAAAATAATTGTTAATATGGACAGGTGATTTAAATTAGTTAAATTGAGTAATTAAGATCCCAAGACACTAATCCATTTTAATTAACAATGTTCCATTTCTTACACAGTTTTACGCGTATGTATGAGAGAGCTTTACATATCATAATCCTAGCAATGGATAATTGAATTTTGGCCAATGCTTTTGCTGTTGCTAATATTCAATGGGATGATTATTGGACCGAGCAAAAAGATTGTTGGAGACTTGTGTCCCGGAAATGGGCTGGAACCTGTGAACTGTTTGGAAACATTAACATCAAGATTCGTTGACCAAAGTCATCGTTTTCTTTTTCGGAAAAGCCATGAATGTATAATCTCTCCCTTGATTAATGTATAAGAAATGACATTCTACAAAATGAGTTGTTTGGCAAGATGGAAAATGGGAGAAAATAGAAAGGGTTCTAGAAGGCAAATTAAAAAAAATCTTTTCACGAATGTTATTGTGTGTAATTCATTATAATAGTTTGTAATATTCGATCTATAACAAATCCAACAGTGAATAATGATCACGAATTGCACAATGGTCAGGAGAGGAATGAATTACATGCATGTCAATCAACGTTTCATCTCCATGCAGAAACTCTCACCAACGGTGTTCCATTCCATTCCAACACCATCTCATTTTCGTTTTCTCCTTCACACCTCACACTGTACAGACTTTCCCCTAATTCTCTTGCCATTAATTTCGCTTCCACTATGCTTTCATTGCTGAATCGCGCCCCTTGCAATCCAAATCCTATCCGAAATTCATCGCCAACTTGTTTTATTTTCTTCCATTCTTCGAACAAAGCGAGAGAAGACACAAATGGCGCCACAAAGAGACTCTCCAAAGCAATTCTTGCTTTTGCAAGTCTTGTTGGGAAATTCCTTTCCATTGATTGTAGCAATGCTTGGTAGTGATCCATTGATATATCGAAGAATGATCCGAAACTGGAGCAATTTCTTATTTTCTCCCAATTTTCTCCATCTCCATAAGTTATGATCCCTCCATTATTACAAGTTTTGTTGTTGGAAGAATTGGCTAACAGATATTCCTTAGCCACTCTTAGAAATGTTACAACTTCACTTCTACTTCTCCTTCTCCCCATATGAGGAAGTGCGTGCATGCAATTAAAGGCCAACCATTCTCTCATCCCTACTCTATTTTTCTTCATCTCGCTCACCAAATTTTGCAATTCCTTCTCCTCCATTTTCAATTTTAAGCCATGAGAATATGCACAATCATACAGCCGGTTCTTCGTCTCCTCGACTCTCCACTGTGAAGATACAAGATCAATATCCTCCTTCCACTTTATTGATGTTACTTTTAAGGTGATTTGTTGTGAAATTATACCATGTTGTAGTAGTAAATTTTGTTGTTGAGAAATTGCCATGATCATTGAAGACCATTGAAGCCCTTCTCCCATGTCAAAATCAACTATGTGCAAAACCTCAGCGTCATAAGGCATGGCCTCAAGGATTGCGGAGTTTGCTAGAAAATGAGCGAACATTCCATTCGGAAGCATTCGGTAGATTGCTTCGAAAGCTGCATCTAACACCTTGGAACACTCCCGTTTTAGGTAGTTTTCTGCCTGCTGCTTGTCCAATGGCTGAAATGAATGATACAAAAGGCGTTCGCGAATCTTACCAAGTGGACTAACTTTCTCATTTATCCGTTCAGCAGTCACGCCGGCGAGTTCTCTCTGTTCATTCTCCATGGCTTCAGCATAATTTTTGGCTAGATGGTTTGCGCTAAGCTCGTTCTCGATTTCCATGTCTTCTGTGGGTAAGATTAGGGTTCGCAGGGTTGAACAGGCTACATCCAATACAGACGTATCGCTTGAAATCATTGATGGACTAAACTTGCTTCTGCCACATATTTTAACCTGTTGATCATCAATAGGTTGAGGAGAAGAACCACTTTCGTCGCAACACTCAAACAAATCTCTCACGTCAGCCATCTCCATGATCGAATATGGATTCAAATCCTCCGAATGGTCAAGGGAATAATCATCTACGGAAAGCTGAAATTGGACTCCATCGAAATGACAAGGAAAATTCTCAACGTCAATATCGGAAATGGAAGAGAAATTTGCATGTGAAGTTTCAAGGGAGTCATTGGTTGAGGTAAAAGGAGGAGAGAACGAATCAAATTGATGCATAATATCATCTACGTCTAGAGATGAATCTACATTGTGAAAGTAATGGCATGAAAGCTGAAAAGGATCAGATGGTATCATTTTTCAAAAGGGTTTGAAGAGGGATTGAAAATTTGTTGGGTGCTTTCAGGAATCGATAGTTGTTATATGTTAACGGATGAACAATAAAAGCCAAGAGTATTACATAGATATTTTCAAGAGCGTAGAATTCACAACAGACTCGTATTCTTCTTGGAACTTTCTGTGAAACTAGCTTCAAGGCAAACTTCAAGCCAAGAGAGAATTTCTTCATGCAAAGTTCAACCACGTAGAGTTGACAATGCACGTTGATTCATTTTTTGGCTGTTTCGACAGACGTGACCTCTCTCACCAACTAACTTGAAATAAAAGGTGAAAAAGAGTATCATCCATATGCTTCCACAGTAACGTGAAGATTAATTAAGCCTGTTTGATAATCCGTGCATGTTCAATATGAAATCACTATTTATATCATGCAATAAGGTATTACGTACCTGGATTAAGCACTTAATCATTATCTTAATTAAAATCATTGCGACCAGACCATGCAAAGACAAAACTCCGAATTTGAAAACTCAACGCAACTTAACGCAGAGTTAATAATCTTCTACCAGAACATTTGTCTTCTAATTGCAAGCATCCTGTAATATCCAGAATACGATATATTTCTAGTCTTTCAACAATGAAAAAAGCTGAGGTGTCTTGATAATCACATTGTCATTAGAATCTTAATTTTGTTGGACTCATTGATTAACGTAATGGTTTTCTCTTGCGTGGCTGGGAAACCAAGCAGGAACAAGGATCTCTCATAAGATTGAAAAGCCGGCACAAACGAGATGATAGGTTTTCTAACAAGACAAACATTAACTGTATTGCAGGCATCATTTGGGATAATACTGTCTGATTTATGTAGCTCAAATGGGTCCATGAAATAATCAAATGAAGAGAAAGGGTTTTCAAAATCTGCGAGATATCTTGTACATAATCATGCATATGTGGACACTTGTACATTCCTGCGAAAGGTATATACAACAAAGTGCAAAACAGAGACCATAAAGAAGAGACCAGAGCCCTAAAAATTTATGCAAGTGGATAGGGTTGAACCCAAATTGTAGAAGATGAAGATTATATTTTCTATTTCATCTTAACTCTGAAAGATTGGAAAGCAAGAAAACTAGTAAAGGATATACCTACACCTGAATGAAACATGGAACAATTTTAGCCTTGGGATCAGATTCTTACAAGGACAATCCAGCTCATGAAAACTTTAACAGTAGCTGTTTTTGCAAGGACGAATGGTCAAATCTTCTCTTCATTTATGTCGTTATTTCTGCTGAGTTGTACCCCGGTTCTAAGCTATTTTCCATGTCATTTACATAAGCCACATCAGCAGAAACTGTGTTCTTGTACACCTTCAACTCATAGGTATCATACGCTGAACTACAATAGTTGTAGACATAATAAGCTCATAATTTTGTAATATAGTATTGTATTTCGAACACTGGCTACTTAGAAAGTATTAAAATACAAGGGAAGTGTACAGAGCTTTGGATTGCATTAGATTTTGTGTAATATCCATTCCATTTATTTATTAATATAAAAAGGAGGATGGAAGATGGTAAGAGGGTTTTCCAACTCATCTTGTAAACGTGCAAGAACATGCAGTAACAAGGACATGGATTCTGGATCTTTCCTTGAAGTTTCTTTCTATTTGAATGATTATCATCCCAATGGAGATTAGAGTTTACATGATGAGCTGCAGTCTTCGGAAATCAGCAAATCTTTCCAGGGAATTTGGGTTCGGCTTTTACTTACCATACCAAACGATATTAATACATTATTGCATATGTAGTGTTTCATATTTGTTAATTTATAGATGATTCAATAAGTACACTAATTACTTGAATCATAAAAATTCTTCATAATTCATGTTCATCCATTCATAGAATGAAAACAAGACATCTACATTATTATAAATTGTTTCAATACATTAGATATATAAGATATATTCAATTTATTCAATTTTATATTAACTATTTTAAATTTTACGTTAATTATTTTAATTTTTTATATTTTATATTACAAATGACTGATAATTTAACTATTTGGACAATGTGTTTTGTTTTATCAACTGACAAGGGTAGAGTATCATTCGTATACTTTCACATTAACATGAAGATTAATTAAGTCTCTTTAATAATCCATGCATGATCAATATGAAATCACTATTTATATCATGCAATAAATTGTTACATACCTTGATGAAGCACTTAATCATTATGTTAATTTAAAATAATTATGATTAGACTACATAAAAATAAACTCCCGAAACTTAATGCAACTTAATAATCTTTATTATCACAACATGTGTCTTTTAATTGCATGCAATTTTAAGAAAAAAAAATGATATTTATCAACATCGAAAATAGTAAATTTTAAAAGTTATTTAAAAACTTTTCAATAATTATCTATTAATCACAATTTAACATTTAGAATATGTTAAATTTGTTTATATGTCGTTACTTATTCTAAAACATTTAGATATTTCTAATCTTCTAGCAAGTAAAGAAGTCAAGGTGTCTTGATAATTACGTTGTCAATAAATAAAGAAAATAATTTCATTGAAATAATGTTTATAATAAACTTGGTGCAATTAAAAATTTAATTTTGTTTCATTCATTGACTAACCTAATTGTCTTTTCTTGCATGGCTAGGAAACCCTGCATGAACAAGGATGTCTCATACGAATAGATATGTTTTCTAGCAAGACAAAAATTAACTGCCCATCAAGCATGGTTGTTATAACACTGTCTGACCAACGTAGCTCAAGGGGGTCCATGAAATAATTAAGCTATAAAATCAAATGAATAGCACCGGCATCTTGAATTTTGGAGCTCCAAGTAATTTTAGATAATAGTAAGTTGAGTTCAATACCGAGAACTCTAATTAAAAGATATCCTTGAATTTTAATGGATCTTAAACGAGTTCTTAAAGTATGATAATTATTGAATTTAATATTATATATGTTTGTGTTTGTATAACATTAATATATACTTAATTACGCTAATAGGTGGAAGAGTCCTTCGAACTTCAACTTTCTTTTCCTGTTTGATTCCATAAAATATTTTATATAAATCATAAATGCAAAGACTCTTAATTAATTAATTAATTACTTCATTAACTATTGATCCGTATTTTTTTAAAAATTAATATTAATATATAATATAATTAATAATAATATTTTAAATTATTTAATTTATATTATAAAATATAAAATTATTTTATAAATTTTATTAAAATATAATTTGAATAATTCAATATTAATTTTATTATGTGTTAACATCTTATTAAAATTTAAAAATAAAAATAACTAAGAGAGTATTTTAATATATAAAAATTGTTTTAATTAAAAATTCATTAACAGTCGGCATCTCCTGCAAAATCTTTAATTAATTACGACACCTAATTAATAATTACCAAAACCATGCATGCAAGCATGTTCTTCGAGTATGCTCAAATGAGAGAATTTAAGCCTAATTCATATTTGATTTGGAGCATCAAGATAACTGATTATAGTTAATTGCATGCTAGCAAATGGTTTACCCACTTCCATTTACAAGTATCTTAATTCATACGATTAATAATATAATATTATTTTTTTGTGTATTGTATATTAAAAATAGGTGTAATATCATGTATTGAAAAAAATTTATGATAGATGATAATAAAATATGTTTATTAGTGATTTTCTATTTGCATATTATTTTAAAAATATTTTTATATAAAAATAAAATAATTTTAACATATAATTAAATAATTAAATTAACGATACAATTAATTAAATAATTAAACTATTGATAAAGGATATTAGGTGTAAACAAAATATTATAAATTTTGATAATAGATGATAATTATCCTAATAGTATTATTATTAATTATATTATGATAATAATATAAGAAAAATTAAATTATTATTTATTAAATTAATAAAGTTATGATATGAAAGGAATTTTCTCTCGTTGCATATATTTGTATTGTAATATTTATTTATTTTAATTTTTATATTAATGCATTAAATTTTATTTATATTTTAAATATTATTTGTTTTTTAGATTTATATATTTTAATAATTTTTTGTTATAAAATTAAATATAAAAACATGCATGTTAGCGATTCTGTGTTGAATATTTTAATTACTTTGACCTTAGCAATAATCAAAGGAGTTTTCATGAAGTTTTCATGCAACCCACATTTTTAATTGCATATGATTGTCACTTTCTCGGGAAAATAAATAAATTGATAAATACGATGCCCTTCACTTCTTTTGCAGGTCTGTTTCGTGGATGAGGAGTCTATGTCGAGCCGTGTCAATATGTTATTGCTGGTCTCTCAGCATGGACTCTGAAGAGCCAAACCCTGTACAGGTTTTTAATTTTTATGTTATTCGTGGGAAGGTAATTACATGGAGGTGACATGAAAAGTTATCTCTTCGATAAAATATTACTTGCATTATGATGTCTCCATCCTGAGGAACCTGCCAAGAAATAGGAAGAAGACTCACCAGGGAACCTTGCCGGATTAAAACTCTGTGAAAGACAGGTGACAGTGATGGCTAACTTCTCAGATTTTAATACATGTTTTGTTCTTCGTATAAATACATGTGTTCTTAGAGACTCGTCAGCAGAAATCAACCGAAATTCTCCTTAATTTCCTCAACTTGCTGGCTCTGTTAACATCATCCAAATCATGATGCAACCAGAGTTTCTTCAGCCCTCTTGGGCATTTTACAATTTCATGAATTCACCTCTCTATCAAGCTTATGCGGGTGATTATGAATTTTCGCCTTCATTCACCAGTACAGAGGATTCTGCAGAATTTTATTCAATACCCAATTTTTCTTCCTGTGAATTTTTCCAGTTTCCGGCTGAGGATGAGGTACAGGCAATGATGGAGGAATTTTCCATGGAGTTGGAAAGTTTCGATCCCGTTTTCTGTGATGAAGTTGAGAATGTGTGTGCAAGTTTTGATAACACTGAACGTGAGGGCAATTTTCCTTCACAACTGTCCTCTGAAGGGGAAAATGTCAGCAGTCCCAGTCTGTCGACAAAATCAAGCGAGGCTTCGACGAACACACGGAATCTGCCAGGAGAAGACATGGAACTAGATAACCAAGTGGGCATTCTGCATCTTCTCAAGGCTTATGGAGAAGCCATGGAGAAGGAGCAGAGAGTGCTTGCACAAGTGATTGTCAGATGCTTAAGCGAGAAAGTTAGCCCAGCTGGCGAATCATTGGAGCGCCTTGCATTCAACTTATCCCCTGATTCTGAAACACAAGGCGACTATTTAATACAAGAATCAAGCAAAAATTTTGAGGCGGCATTCAGGGCATTCTACCAAATTTTCCCATATGGCAGGTTTGCTCATTTCGCAGCAAACTCTGCAATCCTTGAAGCCACGCCAGAAGATGCAGAGATCATCCACGTAGTGGACTTCGACATGGGAGAAGGAATTCAATGGCCTCCAATTATTGAGGCCATAGCACGACAGAATAAAACACTGATACTGACTTCAATAAACATGGAGGATAAGGACTTTGCTTGTTATCCCTGGCAGTGGAGTTTTGAGGAGACAAGAAAGCATCTCTACAATTATGCAAGATTTTTTGGTCTGAAATTGAAAATAGAGGAGATGGGAATTGAAGATTTGACAAGAGAGATGAAGAGAATAAACAAAAGAGGTGGCTGCGGCGGCGACTGGTTAGTCTTTAATTGCATGGCGGGACTTCCACACATGGGAAGAAACAGAAGCAGAAAGCACGTCAAGGAATTCCTACAAGTAGCAGAAGAAATACTATCTTGTAACAGAGGTATTGTAACTTCAGGAGATGCAGATGTCTGCGATAAACTGACATGTTCATCAGGATTCGGGTCATTTTTTTATGGGCATTTGGAGCACTACCAAGCTCTTTTAGAATCAATGAAATCCAATTTCCCAATTCATCTTTCAGAAGCAAGAATGGTTATGGATTGTCTGTTTGTGGCACCTTATATTTCTTCTCAAGGGTGGTTTCAGAAGTGGGATGAAGTAAGGCAAGGTTGTCATCTGCAGGCGGGAGTTAGGTTGAAGGAATATAAAATGAGAAGTGATACTTTGATGGAAGCCAAGGAATTGGTGAAGGGGGGCAGTGAATATGAAGTCACCATTGGAGGACCAACAGAGAATGAAATGATTCTGGAGTGGAGAGGAACACCATTAGTTAGAGTCTCCGCTTGGAAAAGCTAAAAGCTAATTCTGAATGCAGATAGGTATGTCTGGACACACATACTTTTCTTTGTTGTCATGTTGCATGGACTGATTTACGTCCTTATTGTAGGGAAAAAGACTGATTAAATTTGACAAATGAATATACAAGATTCTGAATTCCGATAACCTGTGTTCTTCTTTATGACCCCGAGTTTTATAATTTTTCTGATTTTTTTGACGGATTTTCTTCATAGAGCAGCACATATTGTCTGTGCAATTCCTGGCGACAAGAACAAGTAGTAATTACACTATCAAGTAACCGTAAGTTAAAAATTGTTACACCCAAATCTCAAACACACCCTAAAAATGGGAGAATCGGTATTTTGGCCTTACTAGAATGAATGACATCAGTCAGCACTCCACGAGATAAACTCTAAATCAGCAAGCCGACAGTATAACTAAAAGAGGTTGACTGCATGTAAAATATCAGCAACCCATAGCTCCCTTTCATGGGTGTCGGTCACGTCGCATATCAGGCAGCAGAAAATGATTCAAAACTGTACACTTTTCAGCCGTGACTCAACCGAAAACAAGCAATGCAAACATTATATGACAATGGAACTAGAGCAGCTAATGATCGATGGTGAGAGAATACTTAAGTCACTACAAGAAGTCCCATTAGTTTGCTCCTTTTAACTGAAATCTGAGATTATCGGATTAGTTATTCGACATGGCTGTCACTTCTCATCCTACTGACTAAAATCATCCGCTTCACTAGGGCTAAAAAATCTAACTAAAGTAAAATGAGATTTGGGGAATATCAACGTCAATGTTGTTGTCATCCTCGCCTGAGACTACTATGTCAAAGTGTCGTCGATATGACGAAAGTTCTGCCTTGGCCACATCCCTAACTAGATCCAACTTCCTGTCCATCCTTTCTTTGTGCCTTGAAAACATGCTATTAAAAAGCAGGCAACTCCCATAAGAAATACTGCAAGCATTCAAGTCCTTGTCTTGCAGCCGCTGAAGAAGCAGTCTTAGAGCTGGGTTGTCTCGTAATATCCACCTGTCCCACACTGTCCATCTCATATCCTGATGCTAGACTACCTTTGGTGGAACTGGCTCAGCTATGGAGAACAGAGGGAGGGCCAGATTGGCAAAGGTGTTTCCGTAGTCTTCCAGTTTGTGCTCTCCATCAAGAATCTTGTACAGCTCCAAGCAGATGAGACCAGTAGCCATTGCAGTTAAGTTGCAATTGCTGGGATGATCCTCCCAGCAATAAATTTGGCCTTGAGCTTGTCAACTTCAGGATGCCATAGTTCCTTGCCCTCATGTTTGCAAGTCCAGCTATTACATCCATATGATAATTTGTGTCATCGTCCTGCACAGTCAGACATATCAGCCGACAAAAGGTAAAACTAGATGCAAAAGTAGAAAGCAGATCGGAACCAGAAAAGTTAGCAAGTAAATATAGAAATATAAAAGAAAAGCAAACTCAATTGCATCATACGAGGGCCAGTACATGTTTTTTAAAATAAGATGTACCATAATGTAAAAGGCCATTCATAAGGTGGAATGGATCACAATTGAGTATAGCTAGCCTATTCAGCAGAAAAAATCCACCTGGAGCAAGTAAATTTCCTTCTTTTGGACACCATGGAACTGATTTTTTGGGGGGTGTTTATGATCAAGTCCACCAAGCACTTAGGTAGAGAGAATTTTCCTCTAGCTACCAAGGGATAAAACCTCCCAGAGCACTTCACAAAACCTCGAGCTCAGTTTGAGAAGATGAGAAAAATGTTGCCACCGATACGAATAGATTCCCTGGATAGCTTCTTCGAACCAACCAAACACTAATTCTCCTTAAAAACAGAATCTTCAACAGAACTTATAGTTAACATATCAACTCTAACATGTAACTGAAAGTCCAATACTAACTGTTTGCAGACTACTCAAAAGGACTAAAAACCGACTTGCAAGGAACAGGGTGCAAATCTTCCCAACCAAACACATAACCATTTTGTATATTTAAACCAAACAAGAACTTGTGCACAGTAGTCAATTGGTAGGCACGGGTTCTCCCTGACACAGCATGCAAAACTAGACCCGAAGATTCAGTCAGATTGACAAGAAATCTGAGGCCAAATACCTCTAGCTTGGGGAAGAGTAAGAGGAAAAGAAAAGGTTGAATGATATAATCGTTTAGACACAAAGAAATAACACATACCTTTTCAAACTGAATCAGACTCATCTTGAAACCTGGCGGCTGCTGCTTCTGGCAATTTTCTAATTTGTGGATTAATTCATTGATTGCTACAGCATCATCAAGTGATCCAGTGGACAGACGTGCAGCTTTCTCATCCATCTCAATCCTTAGATTTTCCTTGGGCTGGAAATCAGAAACCATCACTTTGCTAACAGAATGAGCCAGCTTATTAGGAGACTTAACCCAATCAGGGATATGAATGCCAAATGTTTCAGCTCGTAGCATTGATGCTGCCATTCCAAAATGAAGGTGACCGAGATCATCAACTGAGAGCTGCAAAGGGTGGGGGAAACGCCTTGGGGCAGACCAGAATGATGTCCTGTTACTGGGTGTAGCATCGTCAGGAAACATACAAGTCAAATGCTTCAAATAGTTAGCAAAGTAGTCTTCAAACCAGGTTTAATTAAAAGCAAAACATAAGAAGCTGAAGTAAGAAAATATGAAGCTAAATGTAACTTAAAAACAGATGCAAGCAATAATCATGAACAGTACTTGAGACTGGCCAGGGTGATGCAGTCTTGGAATGTTTCAAATCTCTCCTTATAAGGCATTCAATGATGCATTCCAAGTTGTTCCTGGCCTGAGCATTGCCAGCATTCTTCATTGCAGATGTGGATTCACTGGGACTGGTCAGATAGGCATTTACTTCAGCTGCTGTCTTCTCAACCAAACCCTCAAACTCAGATCAAGCCCAAGTCAAGCAGTGGTCAATGTTGTGTGGAAATGAACTGTGCACATGGGTGCTTGTTTTTCAGGTTTCAGACTCCCAAAATGGCTTCTGGAAATATAAGCATCTCTGGTCAATATAAAGCCTAGAATTCACATTATCCAGAGCATTGACAACAACATTCAGATTCTCCCAAAAAGTGTCATTAAACACAGTCTCAGTTTCTTGGTTGCACGGTTCTCCAAAGCTTCAATATTGAGATGAGGATTTATCAAAGCAGCAACTGTAGATTTAGCCTGCCCAATGCTCCAATCCTGGAAGAGAAACTGCCTGCTAAGGTTGCTCTTCTCAACAACATCATCATCTGTAACTGTCAACTACAGTTGGTTACCACAAGAAACAACCATTAATGCTAGATTCTTCAAGAACTCACACCCCGGTGCACCAGACCCAACAACAACACTTTAGCTAGCTCCATTTTCATTTGGAGCTTGGATCCAAATGCCAAAATCTGTGCATCATAATGAGTATTTAAGGGCTGTAAATCACTGGGCTCTGATGGTTTGGCAGGGAGTGACTCAACTGAATCAAAGTAAAAAAACTGTCCACAATAAATTTAATACTCATCAATGGAGATGTAAACATAACCAATCTCAATCACAACATATTGGATATAGACAAAACAGTTGTTTAATCAACTCACAAAAAGAAAATTCGTGCACCATGACTATGTCAAGCTTTATTCCATCAAGAATAAAGTCCCAGCTAGGAGTAACTGACCTGAAACAGAGGATGAAACTTCCCAGAGCATGCCTTCACAGCTTCCTGTCCAACAAGACCACCAAACATGGCAGCCATGGGATTCAGCACAGCCCTTGCACCCAATGTGAAATGATGAGGAAGTTTACAACCAGTCTCTTCAAGCTTCCCATCTTCTAAGCTGTCATTGATGTTAGTAAACAGGGATATGATTTTCTGAGCATCCTCCTCTGATCCAGCAACAGGGAAGCGCCCTAACTCTTGAATGAATGCGTCTAGTGCCTGGAAGGCCAAGTGCAGGACAGGTGGACAGTAAAACTTGAAGAAGTCACTTAAAAGGAATCCCCAGGATCTTTCAATGCTTCTTGCAACGGCTTAAAATTCAGTAACTTGGGCTGTTTCACCTATGTGACAATACCACCTTTCTCATATCCAGAATAGTTTGTGCTGTCCTCCTCAATAAATAACGAGTAGGGTCTTGCATTCTTAACCTTCCTTAGCTTTCCATCATTCAATTCAGTCATTCCACGGACTTCAGTGATACATGTAATTATAACACAAACACATATGCTATAAGCACAGGGTTGTCATTGCTGATGTATGTAATTATAGCAATATGCAGTTCCTCCCCATCATCATCAAAAACTGTAAACTCATGGCCAGAGTCACAGAACACATAACCAAAAAGGCCCCTTACTTCAGATTTGATAAAAGCAATTGGTGGCTGATGACTATGGCAATAATCATCAAACTCAGTTGCTTTCTCTAAGCTGATGTCAGTAAAAACTGCAGCCTGAAGAATAGAATCAAATGATAAATTCGTAACAGGGAAAATATTAAATAAAGCAAAGATATAGAATGAAAACATTGAAAGATATGAACATTGTTCACTACACTTAGCCAGAATCAAGATAAAAAACGAAACCAAAAGGATCAAAAGCCATTCAGGATTCTAAAATTACTTAATTGGACATGCAACTACTAGTCAAAGAATGAAAGGAGCTTCTGATGTCACAATCCCAAAAGCTAGCATCAACATTGCAGGGAGCGGTAATATGCAGGGCATTCACCATTTATTGCACAGACACACAAGTCACTATTTCTGTTGCATCAAAATTTCTCACACCTTGATCTTGTGTCTTTCATCCTCAAAACCACCAAAGTTTGTGTCCTGGTTAAATACTTAATTCATTGATAAGGTTATGAGACTACAAAGTATTAAAAAACATACTAATGCAACAGCTTTTCAAATCATAGCTAAACTTTCTTTTGAATCATTTAAAAGATGACAAGTACATGATAACTTACCAGACAACTAAGTAATTTCACACAAGAGCTTAAATAACCTTCAAGAAACAAAAACTGTGACTTAAATGCTGGCAAACATCATCTAACACAAGGAAAAGATGTGTTAGTTGCTGGAAAACATGCAAAAGCATTACCTGAAAATTAGAGAGATGTTCCTGAGTCAATGCAGTTATTAAAGTAGAAATGACAGCAGAGTTATTTACCTCCTGCAACTTCTGGACAGAGGCAAGGGCTCCATTCTTCCTAACATCATCTTCAGAGAAATTGAAATTGCTAGACAAATCCCAGATTTCCACGATTCCCTCATCACGCAAGGTCACAGACTTGACACCAGCAAGGATAAGATTCTTTGCTGAAACAAACATAAATCCAGCATATCATAAAAACTACAGACTCATAAATCAATAACAAATAATACAATGCAATTATGTCGTCAAAATGCATGCCAAGCTACGACGTTTTATAGTTCACATACCATTCTCGACACCAAGACCTTGCATTCCTGATATCAGAATATTGGACGAAAATAGCCTCCTCACGGCCTCACGACTGTATACTGCCAGCTGGCGTCTGTGGAGATCCTCATCGATATCAGGCGGATTTCCGTTACCTAGACCCGTGATTAAAGAATCAGAACCGTAGCTACCGTGATTGTTACTGTCTTTACCCGATGACTTGTCAGTGCTCTCAGCGTCAGCGTTCCCCGTGTCGGTAATCGTAGTACCGGTGGTCGCAGTACCGGTGGTCGCCGAAGAGATTGGGGGAAAACGGGTAATCTTATGTTTCTTAATCAGAGCTTCCGGAGAAAGGATTGGTCCTCCTCCTACTACAAAAACCCCTCCTCCACCTGCTCTCTCGCGAGGAAGCAGATAGAGCTCTGAACTGTTCACATACATCTCCATTTCACCAATAAACCCTAATATTAATCAAATCATTTGAGTTTCATACAATTATGAAATATCTATAACCGATAAGATATTTTTCAACAAATACTAACTAAAAGAGTTACTCAATATCTTTATTTATTCGGTTTTCTTGGCATCCAAACAGCGAAACCCAGTTATGAGCTTAAATCGATCATTTCAGGCATTCAAAGCAACGAAGAAATGAAACCGAAGACAAGAACATTATACAGCGAGAAGAAGAATATGCACCGAGTGAAAGTGAGAAGCAACCAGAGAGAGAGAGAGAGAGATGCGTTGCGTTTTGGCTTGGGTTCTCAGGTGAGATGCGAAGGTCAAGAGCTCGATGAAACCATTTCATCGCTGTTTTACGTACGGAGAGAGGGAATTTTGGAGACGGTTAGTTAGGAAAAGGCAAGACGAAGATGGGGTGGTAAATGATGACTCGTCAGTGCGTGTTTGGTTAGTTACATTGAGTACCGTGCTCCCGGGGGGGAATAATATTGTACTGCACGAGGTTTGGCATGCTTGTTGAGGCCAAAAATGTAAATACGTCGACAGCAGGATTCGAACCTGCGCAGGCAATGCCCAACAGATTTCGAGTCTGTCTCCTTAACCACTCGGACATATCGACGTTTGGTTTAAAGTATGTATTTAAACTATTATTATAATAAAAAAAAATTGTTTAATGACTACTTTCAATTTATCGAAACTCCACATTTTTCTTGTCACTTGTTCTCGTCCCTAACAGTTTACCTCTCATCATGTGCCAAAATCAAGCTCACGCATTTACATCTACACTTTATTCTGTGCGTTAAATTAATAGAACCCAAAGCCCAATTCCGTTTGTTAATCTTTTTCTTGTTAATTTCGACCAAAAAAGAAATACCCAAAAGCGTAGAGCGTCAGGGTGAACAATAAATGGGGGAAATCTCTAGGAAGATCGATGTGGATAAACTTATTTCATACAGCGACGATCTCGTGGGAGTGTTGAAGGACAAAAGAGACATTAACAATTTGACTCAGTGCTTGGATCACTCCAAGTCCCTTCAGTCAACTTGTGACGCCGATTTCAACGAGGTTCAGATCGCCATTCAAGGTTGTTAGTTATTTTTCATTTACCTGTTTGTTTGACGAGAAATTTATTAGTGTTTTTGAGCAAGACTTCCCTTTTTTAATAATTTATACGGGATAAAGTATAACTATTACCCTAGGCGGTGTATTTTTGGTGTAGCATTTTGAGAAAGTTATCTCGAGCAATTAGTTTGAAACTTAGAAATTAGGCTGTTTCTTGGAACTTGTTAGAGTGGTTTAAATGGTTTATGTCGTTCTTGAGTTGTTCCGTTTTGAGAATTGGAATTACGGAACTGGAATAATGGGGAGTTACTCGCTAATTGACTAAGATTTTCCCTGTTGTCCGTATTGGGCAGCATGACTGGTTGCCTCTCAGGACGTGTTGTTCTGAATTGGTATGGTTCATGGATTGTCCTCTGAGATGTTGTGATGTTGTCCTTATGTAGCTTGTGGATCGTAGTAAACTCTTTCCAGTTATGAGAATTGTTAAATTATTATTGACTATTCAGAACTTTTATCTCTGAATAATCGTGGTGCATGTATTCTTCAGCTATGTTAACCTTACAAATTTGTGGCCCTCACAAATTAATTACAACCCTAAAGTGTAATTATGATTTTAAGATGATTCATGTATCCGGGATAATGTGTCCCTCTGTCACTGATTCTAAACCCCATGTTGTAGGTAATTTGTGGTGAGTATAGACATTTGGTGTTATTACCTTGCAATTGACTTTTCTATACATGACGTAGATTGTCAGAAAAAGATAGATGCTTGCCAGCAGAAAACAGAGCGAGCAAAATCTGAAGTCGCTGCTGAAGCTGAATCTGATCATCTCTGGATTGAATTGGCAGAGGAACTCCAAAAGGAACGTGCACTTCAGGAGGAGCTTAGATAAGTATATAGTTCGTATTAGTTTAATGCTTTATAAGTTTTTTTTTGGGTTGTATGTTGATGGTACTGATTAGTTACCTATCCCTTCTTCATATCAACACAGTTCTCACCAATGAGATCAATAATCTTGAACATGAAAGAATTGCAATTGAAGAACAAAAGCGAATGCTGAAGAAATTCGAGCAAGACGAGAAGAGGGCACAGTAAGTGATGCACATAATCATGATGCTTGCATTTTTAGAATTATTTTTCCTTTTCTTGGGCACTCTTCTTTGCAAGGTGTTCTCACTTATGACTTTATACTTGCGTTAGTGAATGCATTGGTTATAGACTGTGTTCAAGGAATTTATTTTATTTTAAATAATGTGCTATGTATATGTATGTATGTATATTGATGGTTCATTCTTGATCAGATTTTTAAATCTGCTCCTTTTGGAAAACCAGGAATTTTCATCTGTTAATGGGATGTGACTCATAAGGCAACAAATTGGAGTCTATCAGCTTTAGAATATAATTTAGCTTAGTTTTATGAAATTTCCTTTCAAGTGTATAGTAACTGTTCACTGAGCTCCTTAAAGATGTGGTGCAGGCATGTACAAATGCAACTTGAACATGGGAAATGGAATCAATATTTCGTGGAATTTAGCCTTTCATAGCAGCCATGAAAGCAGACTCTGTTTAATCATCTTTTTGGTGTTGATTTCTGTCCTTTTATGAAACCATTGAAAGTAATTGTTTTTTTTCTTTAACTTGATGTTGCAGGATGAAACTTTCAATGTATGCATCAGTCACGAATATTATCCCCAACTTGGTTGACCAATCCAAAATCTCAGGCTGTATCCTTCCTTTTTCCTTTTTAATTTTCTTAATTATATAAATGGTAGCTTATTCTTTCATTTGTTCGGCTATAATTTTCTTAATTATATAAATGGTATCTTATTCTTCCATTTGTTCGGCTATGTTCCAGCTATGTTCACAAGGCTGCTTAATGCTGTGGCATGCAATTTAACCTTAACTCATAAAACTCACAGATGTAGTGGACAGAGATAAAAAGGTGGTTGATAATTTCCGATATGACCCTGAAAAGATGACGGCTTCTGATATATGCCATAACATTTGGAAGGCAATAAATTTGTGATGGATACCGAGGCATTCTTCTCTTAGGATGATACATAATTTATTTTGTGATTCATTTTTCTTGTGAGTCCTGTTTCTTTTGTGGTGTTTCTTTGTTTGCCTCTTTAAAACTGTAATTTTTGTATTTGATGTATGGTAACCTTTTCATTGTAGAGCTTAATCCGCCATTGCCCACATGAGAGTGTTTGATTTGTGCCTGATGATCTCTGTTCAGTTAATATGCCATCAAAACCGAAGTTCGTAAGGATTAAGAATGTGTTACCAAAAGCAAACTACTTTAAATTCATGCCTTGTACAAAACCATTATTACATCATGACAAGTTTAGGATGATAGTAGTCCATTCAAATCACTATCAGCTAGTCCATTTATTTTACGTTGTTAGGGTACTGTCTATGACGAGCCACACAAAAACTGGTGCACAACTGGATGAATCATGTAGGTGGTTCCAGCTTCATCCACTGTGATTCTGCAGTCTCTCCTAATTTCGGGATTTTCTTTGCTGCTGCAAGCAATGAAGATTCTCTTGCTTCACCAACAGAGCTGACTGGAAGATTTGATGTTTCCTCTGCGGTTGATCCTAGCCAGCGTAATCTGCAGGCGTTAGGTGGATTTTTGCCTTTGTATGCTTTGCAGACGTGGGCAATGAAGTTTAGGAAATCCTGCACCAAGAAAAGGAAATTATTGTCTGTGAGAGAGAGAGAGAGAGAGATTGAGAGGGGAGTATGGGGATTTACTTCTGCAAGTGCTTGATCGTTCACTGTGACCCAGGGAACAAATCTATGTGGTGGCTTCAGGCGATCTGTTTCATTAGCATACTTCAGTATAAGCTGCATGTCAATTTGCATAATCAGTGTCAAAAGTTAATATTACATGGGAAAAAAGAGTAACAGATTCTGTGTCGATTAACGGTCAAAAATTTGGTTCTCTTTCGCTGGAAACAAGCAGAAAAATACTTAACCTTTCTTCCTTCACCACTTTCGTAGCAACTGCCAATGGGTTCCTGACTGAATCCCAATTCATCGCAGCATTTTCTCCATGCTGCTTCTGCTTGTTGACTCTGTGAGGCCTCGACTTCAATGCACCGGATAAGTTTGAAATGTTGTTTCTGCGTTATCATCATCGAACAAGAGATAAAAGACCAGGTGAAATAGGTCTATTGTTAACTCAAGCTTTCGCTAAAAGACGCAGGAAAAAGAAATATACTCAGGCTTTTAAAAGGAAAATCAAGGTCTTACCACATCGGGCCAGGCTTTGATGGCACAGGCGTGTATAGTATTCAGGTAGCATTCGTTTTCACCGTGCTGCAAGATCGTAGAAAAGAGTGAACAAGATATAATTTGTGGCAAATCTTGAAAATAATGAAAACAGATGTTTTACTTGGCAACTGACTGTATTATCAGGTCCCGTGATGTGAGCATTGCCATAAGGGACCAACCTGAGGTTGACAATGGTGATGAGATCAGTATTGAAAACTTTCACTAGTTGATTTTCTATGAAATTGGTACAAAATGGACATAGACTTTCATAGTATAAAGAAAGTTTAACTTTCCGAGATTTGACAGGAGATTGATCTTTCTCAGCAGCATTATCATCGGAGAAAGAAAGAGATGGGGAGATGGAGATGAACAGCAGAATACTGAGAACAAAGAGGGAGAGCAAATGACAAGAAGCCATGTCTGAAGCTTATGGCAATGAATTTCTTTTGTGGGGCGTAGTGTATTTATAGCTCTTGCAACTACTCTCTTGTCATCTTCGATGTTACTAATAAATATAATGTCCTTATGTTAATGCTCTGCTATCTCCATGACCCAATGGTTAACACAAGTGACCCAAAATCCCTCACTCTTGCTCCCTAAAAATTTTGTCATCCTTACTCTCTCAGATGCCGTTACGTGTTATGCAGGGATTCCCCGGTTTTAACAGCCAAACCCTACTCTCTCAGATGCCGTTACGTGTTATGCAGGGATTCCCCGGTTTTAACAGCCAAACCCTACTACGTCTCTATTAACCCAGCCAGCACCCATCACCAAACAAGCCATTTCTAATCATCGGTCTCTGCAGGGAATGGAAGCTGAAGAATAAAGGAAACTATGTATGTCAGTTCCTTTCATTGTTACCAGAATTCAAATGACACTTGCAACAACTGTTTACTCCACAGTAACACTGTTACCGACTATCCCTGCCTCTTGGGCTCCTTATCAAGCCAGGTCCCAAGTGATTTCAATTAAGGATCTCCGTACTCAGACTTGGTTTTATTTGTGGCTGTAAACAGGGATAAATGTCTGAATCAGTCACTGTCCAAACTAAATGCATCCACTGCACTACAGAACTTCAGACAAGAGCACCTTGTGTAGACTAGCATCTGATAGATTAGAAGTAATGACTAGGAGATTAATGTGAAGATTTCCATCTTATGTATGAATATTTCTACATATGTTAAAAATAAATTAGAAGCTCTGCTCAAAAGTACTAGGAATAATGCATTTAATTCATTAGTTAAGAGGATATAAGGTGGGTTTTACACTAAATGACGATTTGAAAATGCCTTCCAGTTGTGCGAGTCTATTCTCACCTTCATTATTATGTGCATTTCCGTTATCAGGTTGCTGAGTTGTCGATTACTATATTTGATAATTGATATGCAGAAACTGAAAAACTTTCACATGAACTGTCCCCAAAATTATGGTTCGATTCATACTGGCATTGGTCAAATTACCAAATAAGTTTCCTCATTGAAGAAGCTGATATCTTCAGATTATTGTTCTGTGGTGGAACCTGTAGGGCATATTATCTCTTGTAATTGATTTTGACCATATCCTAATGCTGCAACCCTCAGAATTTTAGTCCAGCGTGAGGTAAATCTGTTTGCATTCAGAAGCTTTTTACACTGCATTGTAACTTTGCAACTTCTGTATAACTTACATGACACATGGACTACCTGTATGATGCGTATGTTGAATATTTCAACACAGGGAGCCGAAGATCTTAAGTTTTGAAGCAAATTGAAGTATGAAGCAGAAAAAAAGTCCCAGAATTTGCAACTAGATTTACATGTTTGCTGTTTTGATCAAATTTCCTTGTTGAGAAAATGATGAGCACAGAATATTCCCAAACCTAGCCCATGTACTAAATTGGTTTACAATGTCAAAGTCTACTATTTCTCACAAAAGCAATACCAACTACAACAACAGAATGTCAGTATCCCATTTTTTGAAAATCCTAAAACTGAATAACTCCTTGAAATCATGTCGAAAATTTTCACTCAAGATAGGTCATAACATTAGAATGTAGCAGAGAATAGTTGACATGAAAGCAATAAGGAACTCTGCTCATTTTTTTTTCTTGTGTTTTGCTTAGAAGTACTAAATAATAGCTCGTTGAACCACCTCTGTAAAATTTTAATGAAGCTTAAAGACCTTACTAAAATACCTCTATGATAGATGGAATACCTCACTTGAGAAGATTAACCAGTGAACAGTATCAGCCTCAGTACACAGAACAGCATGGCATTCAATTACCTTCCACATATACTAGGCCAATCAGGAACACTTAGGTCTCAAAAATGTGACAAAAAACTTGGGTCATGGAGCCATTCTAGTATCATTGATGCTCTACGAAGTATGCTATTCTACCCAGACCAGACCTACGCTCCAAAGCAAAACAAGCCAACCTGAACACGATAATCAGCAGTCATTTATTCTATCAAGAACAATTGATCAGCCATACAATACCATCTATCATATTCATCTAATGAATCTATCAAGTAATCTTTGAACTTTGAAAGTTTTTTTCGTCGGTCTAATTATGTCTAATTTTTAAACACCTGCATAACAAACTGAAATAATGGACTCAGCACTCTCTGCAGTCTTGTTCCTTATATGAAATGACCTGCAAGCCTCTGGTACTTGAGTGCCTTTATAAGCTTTGCAGACATAGCTTATGAAATTCATGAAATCCTGCATCCACAAAAGCATATTAGTTTGAGACTCGAAACTGAGGGGGATATCATACTGCCATAAATTTATGAACTTACATCTTGAAGTGGTTGATTATTCACAAGTACCCACGGCACAAATCTATGTGGTGGTCGTAGCTGAGCAGTTTCATTTGCATATTTTTGTTCCAGCTGCATTGCTATGCAATCAATATCGAAACTGACTAATACATAAAATCCATATACTGAAAGATAAAAAGAAATCAAAGTAACAGATCAAAATTATCGAAAGTAAAACTAACCAGCTTCCCCTGTTCACTTCTATAGCAATCAATAGGTGCCTCATTGTCCAACCTCGTAAATTCAAAGCAATGAATCCACTCAGCTTGTCTTTTCTCCAAGGTGAGACGCTCAACACAGTGGATAAAACTGAAATGCTGAAGCTGCATGGAATTTTACTGTGATAATATCAAGTGGTTACATACAGTAAATATTTGCCATCTAGCTTTTTCTTTGGTAGTGCAAAGAAACTAATTACAAGGTTTAGTTAATAGGTAGTTGAATCCAGTACCAGATTTCATGTCAAATAAACTTTTTTTTGGTAGTTAACAAGCCAAAAACGAAAGAGGCTTACCACATCAGGATAAATGGATATGGTGCAGGCTTCAATAGTATCAAGTAAGCATTCATCAGGTCCATGCTGCAAATTCCCATGAGTCTAGCAGATTCAAAATACTGAACAAGACTCAAAGGAAAGTGCTTTTTCTGATTAGAGAAGCATAAAGATAGTGAGGATTTAGAAATGTAACCTGGCAAACAATTGTCCCATCAGGTTGTATCATAGAGTTGCCCCATGGGATCATACGAAGATTAACAATGGAGTTGAGTCCTTTCTGAAACAGCTTCACTAGATGGTTTACAACGAAGTTTGCACAATATGGGCACAGAGTTTCATAGTAAACAGAAACTGTAACGTTTCCATTACTCACAGATGGAGAGATGCACAGGAAGAGAGAAGCTAGAAAGAAGAACGTGAACAGCTTTTTAGAAGCCATTTGTGAGTTCAAAGAACAAACGAAAGTGAAAGTTATAGCAAGTTGCAATGTATGCATATAATTTTTCAGCAGTGGCTGACCGGTTTTTGATAATGCTTATCATATTTGATTTGCACTTACCAAAAAGCACTTAAAGTGAGCTCAAAGCTTTTCACTTTTGCTTTTTCAGCTGCTTTTTTTCTTTACCAGCAATAACTGTATGCGCATGAAATTAGAAAATGCCGTTAGCCATAATCTTTCGCAATAAAGAACACATGAAATCAAAATAGAAATTTAAAGCATCAATCACCTATTAATTGGTATCAAGCAAGCATCATGTGAGTATGAGACTCGTTGATCAATTTTGAGAAAGCTGTTATTGATAATAGACAGTGATTTGCAAAGGCACACAATGCATGGACGATATATGAAACTTTAAGTTCTCTTCCCTTCCAAATCAACCCCACAAAGAAAGGAAGCGTTTGATCAACAAAGAAATTTCAAAAGCATCAATCTTTCAGCCCGAGGAGAAGAGAAATGGGATGTAGGACCAACCCCAGCAAAAGAATATCAATAATGGACATATTTTAGGCTGGTAAGGCTGGCTAAAGAATAGTTTGTGGAGGCCTACAGGAAATGACTAAATTACTCTTCATCTCTAAAACAAAAGCACTTTTCAATGGGTTCACCTCACGTATAAGATTATTTACAAAAGCACTTTTGACAGAACCTTCTGATTCTTAGGCATCATATTTCCAAAAAGAAAGTTTCAATCTTCCAATTCTTGAAGTTCAAATTTATGGTTCCCCCTACAATCCATATAGGACTAGGAGCCCTTTTGATAACGTCAGCCCATTTTGATTATTTCCAATACTCTGGGGCCCAATAATAGTCGCCAGCATCTCATCTCCCCTTTCGTTTCACTACACTATCTTCAGCTTCATACCTTCGCAGTTCCTCCATTTGCAACATTTTTCCCTCGCTTGGAACCCAGAACCCTAAAGCCTAATGGCTTCTGTCAACTTTAATTCCTTTGAAATTCAGAAAACCTACATACCCACTCCCGCCCATTAATCTTCACTCACTAACTGACTCATTTTCATTCTTCCCAAACAAAGAGCCAAGCACTGTAAATTTTGGTTCAATTTCATCGACTCTATTTAAAGGAAAACCCAACAAGGACGAGCAGAAGCCGGAGAAACATGGATATTACTAGGAAATTCTGGAGCAGTACTTCTGGGAATGTGAAAACCTACCCGATTATCGCCACGCTTCAGAAGTCGAAAAAATCCTGAACGAAGACCTCTTTTTCGAGAAAAGAAGAGAACCCTACTGAATAAGAAATCCAAAAAAATTTTAAAAAATGGTGGAAATCGTTTAGGGAGAGCCCGTTGGTCCATTTCATGGCACGAGCAAAGGAGATAGCGCACTATTTAAATGAAATAGACCCGAAAAAGAATGATACCCCGTTCAGAGGGGAGGACAAGAAGCTGTGTCAGGCTTTGCCTCACTTGATCGGATTGGATAGCAGGCCGATGCCGAGAAAGGCGATAAAGACGAAAGAAGAGAGTGATAATATGTTTGGGATTTTATGAAGCAGTTTCAGTTTGGACTTTGGGGATTCAGACAACGTGTTGCCCGGGCTATTGGGTACAAGCGGCTCGAGAAGCTGTACTATGATTGTAAGTTGATAACAATTATCCTTGTGTATCTAACCCAACTACAACCTCAAACTTGTTGCTAGAGAAGATATAAAACAATCACTACTGCATGACTAAACACATCTGCAGACTGCAATCAGCATTATATGCCAAGTTTCGAGATTAAACTCAGTGGCTGTGGGCCTGCTCATTAATTTATTTTGCTGTGAGTTTTATTGGTAATGTTGTTATTTTGCTTATAATGAGGAGAGGTGGTTGGTACTACAAGGATCGGTTGGGTCGTACGCGGGGGTCATTGGAGCTGATAACGCTTAAAACAGCTTGGGATGCTGGGATCATTGACAAAGATACTTTCGTATGGGGTGAGGACATGGATGAGTGGGCACCCATTCACATGGTTTATGGCTTGGAAAAGGCAATTGCTGCCTGGGAAGGTTTGTTGGATTTTCTTCTCATCATCATTTAGTTGTTCACTGTAAGCTGTATAGGAGTAAGAGCTGTGTCAGAATGCATTTTGGATCTAATTTTCTAATTATAGCAATGAGTTGCCTATGTGCAATGTTTAATTGTCTTCTATTATAATGATGAAAGGTTGCTTGTATGTGGGAAACGTACCCGACTCGAAAGGATTCTTTAATCCAATGAATTTGCTTACGAATCTTTTAGAATCATAGATAGAAAACATACTTTTGACAGAAGAAGTTTTACCAGATGAAATATTTGTTCTATAATGCAACCAAATTTCGTTCAGAGTGATTTTGAAAGTTGAAAGTACTTTTGCATTGAAATTCCGAACATACTTTCGGATGAGCCAGTCGTGAGTAAGTTTAGCTTGATTAAGTTGCTAGTTCATCAAGGCAGCTAAGCATAGAAATAGCCGATCTGATCATCATGTATTATAAAGTTCTATCAGATGGCTGGGCTGATCACTTGAGCTAAGGAGTAGTCTGCTGCAATAGCAGGGGATTGAATTTCAACAATTTAGTTGAGGAAGTTGAGCTGATTTGGAGTTAGTTATGTGCTAGCTAGATTGGTTAAAATTGAATGTTGTTAATTAACAGATTTTCTGTTAATGATAGTTATAGAAGAATATAGTATGCTGTATAAATAGCAGAATATATTACATTGATTGAATGAGTGAGAAAAATAAGAAGAACTCTCTATGAGAAATTCAGAGTACAGTTTCTTTTACTTTCTTGGAAAACAAACACTTTGCTCTTCAAATTTTCTCAAGCTTTGTCACTCCAGGAACTCGACACGTTTCCACCTGGAAGTGGCAAATTAACTTTAACTGAAAACATCTCCGCAATACGTGTAATAAAACTATGGCTTGGTCATACACAATCAGTCCCATGAATGCAGACGTTTGTCGCCTGGGCTCTTAGGTGTGCGGTATAAATAATTGAAGAGCAAAGATTCGAAAGAACCCTACAGAAAAAGATGGAAGACGTAGTGCCTGAAGAAGTGTTGATCCACCAGAGAGAGGACGAAGCCTGTAATAACGGAGGTGAAGAGGAACCAAGTGGGTTCTTAAACCATTTGCTTTCTAACTTGGTCGCCGGAGAAGAACCTGATGAAGAGGGGAAAATCGAAGAAAATGATAACAGGCGAAGAAAAACAGAAGCTGGGGAAAAGAGAGGTGGGCTTTTAGATCATATCATACATAACTTAGCTTCTCCACTGAGTCACAAAGCAGCAGGAGAGGTTAGTCAGAAGAAGGTTGAAGTTCTTGAGAAGAGCAATGGTGGAAGAAGAACTGAAATTGATGGCTCTGGATCAGAGGAAGAAGTTGGGGCTAATGCTGGAGGGCTCACCAAAAATGTCATATCCAATTTCTTTCGATCAAGTAGCAATCAACAACGAGAAGATTGATGAAGTAAAGATTGAAGAAAATGAAGAAGAGAAAGCAGGAGGAGGAGGAGGAATAATTGATAACATTGTTTCTCGCTTGCCCGCATCTCTTCGAGGTATTAAATGGTTTGAATGCCCTTTCTCTGTCATTATGCTGCAGAATCTGATGAGTTGTGTGTAGGAACAGACGATGCAGCTCCAACATCAGATGAGGCCTCCATTGTTCTTCGTTCTGACGTCCATGATTACCTTAATCAAGTTGGTGTGGCTTCTAAGAATTTTGTCGTGTGTGCATAGTAATCGATCACTTAACAAAACTATATTGGGCCGGATAACTTTTTACTGCGTTGACCCGGACAAGCCCATATGACAGTCCTACCCGATTTCATGTTTAGGCCCTAAAGTACCCTCAGTTGTTATAAATACAGAAAGTAGGGTTTAGTAACCTTCTTACTCTTCGTCGAGGGCCAAAGAGCACAAGCAGCCGGAGCAGCGAGGCGCAGCATCAACTCGCGAAGATGGTTAGATTTTCCCTTGCTTTTTGTCATCTCGGATCCACCTTACGTGTTCTTGATTTGTTTCGAAAACGTTTGATAGCTAACAATGAGCTGATATATGCGTTCGTTTTAGATTTGAGTCTGATCTGTGATGACCGCAATGTTTTAGGTTCTATTGTTTTCTGTACGATAAGCCTATATGGCTGTTTTGATTTTGCGTTAGTGTAATATCTTCTGAAACGAGACTATGAGTCAGCACTGTTTTAGGTTGCTAACTTACTGGTCTTGCGTTGCCTTGTTATTTATTTTTAATTTTTTTTGGAGCAGTTAATCAATCTCTTGTGTCCTGTCTATTATGGTATGTCTTTTTTGAAGCTTATGTTAAAGAGAAAGTATGCGAAACTAGTTCTGATATACGTGAACTTGTTTCCTGTCTTGCTATACCTTTATGGTAAAGCTAGGTAAAATATTTTGAAGTGTTTGAATGTAGTGTATGCATTGCATAGTTTTGCTTGGAAACAATAATATTTTAATTACCAGGCCTTGTTTCTGTAATTGTTTGTTATTCTTCATTGCTAATGGGACTGACTCAGTATAATTAAGAAGTATGGCTGTTTAGTATGCACATGTTACTTTGCATCTGGGTTTAGGAAGTAATTCTTCAACTGAATGTGCAATGTATACTGCTTACTCTATATTTTTGCTTGTGGAACTGTCTGAATTTGTTCAAACTTGCATTAGTGTTTCGTAGGGTGCTTCCCATCCCTATCTCATTTGTCATTATATGTCACAACCAACTCATTATTTATTCAACAACAAATTTTCTCACCATTATTTATGGAACTGTGAGTTTTCTTTGATATTGTTTATGTACTGAGTGTTGTTATCTTTTACTCATTAAACCCTTGGAGAACTTTTTATTAGTGCTTCCAATATGACTTTCTCTCACCCTGTATATTTTTTGTGCATTGCAGGCTAGAGGATTGAAAAAACATATGAAGAGGCTCAATGCCCCCAAGCACTGGATGCTTGATAAACTTGGTGGTGCATTTGTATGTTGCCCATCTTAAACTATTTGCTTCTCTCTCTCTCTCTCTCACTGCTCATCAGCTGCATTTGTTGACTCTTCCTAATTGTTTGCTCTACAGGCACCCAAGCCATCATCTGGACCCCACAAGTCCAGGGAATGCTTGCCATTGATCCTTATACTGCGAAACAGGCTGAAATATGCTCTCACATACCGTGAAGTTATTGCTATCCTGATGCAACGACATGTTCTTGTTGATGGGAAGGTTAGGACAGATAAGACCTATCCTGCTGGTTTCATGGGTATGTACACTTTTATATTTGTAATTAAACTTATTTATTTAGTCGAAAATGATGTTCTGTAATCATGATTTTAGATCCACTACATTATGACGTTAGTAGTATATTTTCAATTTTCTGCAAGCCCTCGTCTTGATAGGATTACTGTTTTAGGTACCAGGAAGTTAATCTTTTTGTTTACCTATTTGTTTACAGATGTGGTGTCAATTCCAAAGAGCAACGAGAACTTCCGACTGCTTTATGACACCAAGGGTCGCTTCCGTCTCCATTCCATCAGGGATGAGGAGGCGAAGGTAGGATTATCACTTCTATTTATTGTTTCTGCACCCTTAAAATTGTTGCAGCGATTTGTTTTAGATTTGCTTTCCTGAATTAAGCATAATGACTGCCAATTAACATACCAAACCATGCTATGCATGTGGTGGTCTCTCCAATTCTCTCATAGATGTGTTTATTTATGTATTTTCTGTGCATTTGCTTATTCATCGCTGTATGGTGATTATCACATGTTTACTTCTCAAGACTTTTAAATTCATGCAATTTTTTGTAATGCAGTTCAAGCTTTGCAAAGTTAGATCCGTACAATTTGGCCAGAAAGGCATTCCATACATCAACACCTATGATGGGCGTACCATCCGCTACCCTGACCCACTCATCAAAGCTAATGATACCATCAAACTTGACTTAGAGAGCAACAAGATTACCGACTTTATCAAGTTTGATGTTGGTAATGTTGTCATGGTCACTGGGGGTAGGAACAGAGGCCGTGTTGGAATCATAAAGAACAGAGAGAAACATAAGGGAAGCTTTGAGACCATACACATTCAAGATGCCCTTGGTCACGAGTTTGCAACTCGTCTTGGCAATGTGTTCACCATTGGAAAGGGTTCAAAACCATGGGTATCACTTCCTAAGGGCAAGGGAATTAAGTTGTCCATCATTGAAGAGGCTAGGAAGAGGCAGGCTGCTCAAGCTGCTGCTTAAATCTTCACAACTGAGTTTTAATAAAATTTGCTGCTTTAGTATTTTCTATTTGATGAGTGCTGATTGTGATATTCTTTTGAGCTTTGCTAGGAGTGATGCCAAAATGAATCTTTATTTTTATTGATCAGCTCAATTTTGAACCTGTTTTCCCCTTTGTATTTTAGTTTGGTGGATGTTATTTGCCAACTATTTAATCTTTCATAAAGGTCTTATCTTAAATCATGTTTATATTTGGTTCATCCTATTGCTTTTTGTATAATCTTTGTATTTTAATTTTGATAGAAAGCCACATTTGCTCAAATCACAGCATTTGGGTATTTTTAATGTGGCTCTTCAGCCTTGACCTGGATGGTTGTTGGTGTTTATCTTCCCTGGCTCTTGCGAATACTCTTTTTTCTAGAGTGATACTATGTGTACTTTTGATGCATGCATACCGCCGTGTTTCATAATAGATCCCATGCTTTTATCTTTTTGGGAAGTTGATGACTATTTATAACTATTATCTTGATAACAAATGAGAGTTCTAACTATTAATAGTTATTATCTTACACCAAATAAGAGTTTGATTTATTGACAGCAAATAAGATTTCTGACAATACATAGACACGTGCAGACGATGAGATTTTATGGATAAAAGTCCAACCTCATTGGTTGGTGAGATCAAAAAAGTAGAGAAAATGATAAACAAGATGAGTCATTTGTGTCCACTCTTTTCCCTGAGATATCTGAGAAGGGTAGAGAAAATGCTGCATAAGATAAAGTCATTCTCATGATTTCATTGATACCAGTCCAATTTTAATGGGACTTACCTCTTTGGTTGGTGAGATCAAAAAAGTAGAGAAAATGATAAATAAGATGAGTCATTTGTGTCCACTCTTTTCCCGGAGATATCGGAGAAGGGTAGAGAAAATCCTACATAAGATAAAGTCATCCTCATGAAGTATAGACCAAAGTACCAGAGTCTGGCTAAAATACTTTTACGATTATATATCAATTAGTTTGCCTAATTAGTACTTAGATTGCTTATCTGGTTCCTCTATCCTCAGAGATTTGCATCATGCCTTGTCTTCTCCACCAAATGTAGCTGTAGCCAGTGAACTCTGTACAAAATGCAATACACCTAGTTATAATACAACCCACTAGAGCACAATTTGGACACAATAACTAAAGTTGGTAGATGATGTCATTTAAGGCAGTAAGACAAGGAGATACTATAAATGGTTGGTTGACTTGCACATGCCTTTACTTGCCGCTAATAGCAGCACCCAGTAGAATAAGCAAAGCATGGAAAGCGATGTCAGACGAATCCAATGAAACTAAGCACGCTGTTAACTGATACTTAAATAATAGTTATCCCGAAATTAATCCTTTTTAAAGATCATTGTTGGGAAAGTCTAGACACAAAAAAAAAGGGGGAATGGAAGAAAAACCAACCGCCCGCTTGACCAAGGGACCCATTATTTCTTTCTATGAAGACAAAAGAATTGAGAATCTTTGGTGAGATGGATAAGTGAGAAATGCCAAGTCCAAATGATTTCTCCTACCCAGTGTACATTTCTTTTCAATTAGGGCTTCCTTCTCTACCATAAACTCCTCTGAATTTATTGCTGTTGCTGTTTTTGGTCTTTCATTTATATGGGTTTTCAGTGTGTCCATCATCCCATGATGTTAAACACACCCTCGCGTGAATAAGAATTCGCCCATGTAGAAGTTGATTTTGGTGGACAGAAGTGTCTTTTGCATCACAATGAGAAATGTATTGAATGTACATGATAAAGGCTCCCCTGTCTTTATGACTGCTGGTTTGTAATAGGTCGGATGCATTTTGTTGTTTTGCTCTCGAGCATTATTTTATTATTGAAGGGTTAAAGTTGGGAAGTTGGGACAGCAAAAATGAACATATAAAATGGAGAGAGTAGAAACTGAGAGCAGAACCTATGTGATAGAGAAGATGGAGAAATGGAAAGGCTGGCTAACTTTCAAACAATCATTTCTCTTCTCGACAAAGTGTACGCTTCTGCAGATCGCTTCTGGGTTCAGAAATAAGAATAAAGGTAAATCAAAGGCGTTAGTGCATCCATTTATAGATTTCCTTTCAATGTTATGGAAAGCAAAGCAGAATTGATTTGGCTAGTTTTCTAATTTCTGTGTTTCTTTTGACAATGGAAGGGAAAAAGGATGTGCTTCTGAGTCTTTGCAAGGACCTGGAATCCTGCCAAGAATATGAAGACATACAAGTGATGTGGGCTATGATTTATTCTTCTTCTCGTCCTCAGAATTCTTTCATTACCAGAAGGAAAAAGAGGCATTCCTGCTGGAGATTTTGTTTTAGGCCAACTTGAAATCATATCATTTCTTTCCAGAGAATTTAATTTTGATGATGATCATTTTGTTTTCCTTTGTGTTGATGAAGGGTTTAGATGAACTTGATGAAACAGAACTACTAGTTTCTCTTCTAGCTTTGATTTGAGTCAATATTCCATTTTATAGGGTGATTCTGTTGTGAACCATGTAACTATCAGCAGCTAACACCACAATTTGCTCTAGACTCATGGATCCAACAGACTCTAGGTGATTTCATTGGCATATCTTATCGATTATGCTTCCAAAGAAAAAGGGATACCTGAGTAGATTAAAAGAAAAACCGGAAGAGAACATTTTATTTAATAACTTAATTAATTGTACAACCAGACGATGACTTGGTGCTGTGCTTAACCTATTACATCACTCCACTCTACCTATCACTGGCTAAGCATAAGCTCCATCTAAATTACTATCCATGATTGACTAGCAGTTGCTCTGATATGATAATGCAAGGCGACTATCTAGCATTGACTTTGTAGAACTTCATGCTTGTTCAGTTTATTTTTCTCGACATACTTAAATCTCCTATGTAGAAAGACCGCAGAAAGTCAGCAGCAGAAGATAGTCCTCCATCACACAGCATCATCCTCGTGGAGAAGCATTTGATCGAAGTGCCATACTCCTGTAAGAGAAAATATAAAGGAAATTAGTATGGCTTGGCATTAGGCAGATTCATTTGCCGCAAGATTTGATAGTATTGAATGCAATGGGAGCTGCCGAGTGAAATAAAGATGAAAAGGGAAGAAGTCAACTATGAATTGCGGTTCATACCATGGCCTTTTCCAACCATTCTCAATTGAGTAACATACTTTGCTATCTTATTAATGGCTTCAACCTGTAAAAGATTATTAGTCAGTCACACTGAAACAAACAAGCATCTGTCAAATTATGTAGAAGATTATGAAAATACAAGAACACCAGACAGCACATAAAACATATTCATAAATGAGTAAAACTATGGTGTTCCACAAGAAGCATTAAGCAACTCTAATGATTCCTTCAGTCTCGCACCCATTTTAGTACACGGAAAAAATGAAATCGAAGCTCACCTGCTCGCCCAAAAATTCACTCTCTATGAAATCTTGCATTTGTGGATCATTGTTTCTCTCTGCCACCTGTTGTTCATCGACAACAGTGTAAGTCATGGGAAGCATTAGTCTAAATACAAAAATAATGAAACAAATTAGTTTAGATGCAGGCTTAGAACACGACGTTGATATCCCGAATTGATGCACAAAATCGCCCGCAAATTCTCATTACACTGGCATAAAACTAAGAGAGAAAAGATATATTACACTGTGCAGACTCAGAAGCTTCCCGTTTGTTAATTTCTCCAGAGCCAATGCTAATTCCATAGCTATATGAACCAACCAAACAATTTCAGAGTTAACAGATGTAGTCACAAAATACACGGTTTTCTATTTAATACACCTAATACGAGTACGTAATAGATTTGATCATCACATTTTAGCCCGGAAAATGCATAAAGAAGACGCTTACCATACAACGCATCTCCTTTTTCTGCATGTTCAAAATCCGAAGGGGGCAGCATTATGGAGTATAATTTTACTCTTCCCCCACGCAAATTCTGATTAAAGCAGAAAGGAGAGGCATTAGATATGCCAACCTACGACAATATTATACAGGAAAGTAAAGAGAAGAGCATAGGAGCTTGGGAAACACCTGATATTCCATCAGCTTTTCGGCATGTTCTCTTTCTTCTTCGCTCGACTCCTTGAAAAACCTGATTACAACAACAGTTATCTTCACTTTATGCCATTAAAACAAATTTAAAGCGAGCAAAATTAAAGGGTTTCGAGTATAATTACTTGGCAAGGCCTCTGAGAGCAATATTGTCCCGATCGAAATATGCATACAAGGCGTGGTAAACGTACGACACGTTGTATTCCACGCTATAACAGGAACACAGAAAACACAAAGTCAATAGCACAAACATGTAACAAAGGAAAGAATTTCATAGAAAAATACATTAACGGATGAACATATAATTAACAGAACGCTACTCACTTGATCTGCTCGTTGATTGCAGCCTCACACTCGTCTGCATACTTTTGACGACCAAGTGAAATCTGAGGGGAAATAGGAACATCAAGAACCTCTTTCTTGACTTCCTCAAACGGCTGGAAGACTACACCTGTAAGCGGCATGTCAGTGATTTCTCCAGATGCAGAAACCTTCAAACATTTCATTTTGGTCGAGAAAGAGAGAACAGAGCTATTATTGTAAGATCTCATCAGGCTGGAAGAAGACGAAGAGGATAAGCTAGTCCTAAGACTATCCCCTTGCATGTTTGCAAGGGAAGAAGCTGAGAATGGCTTCAGAAACATTGTTTAGATCGCAAGAATCAATGGAAGCTTAAGCAAATGGGCAGTTACGGTAATGGTGATGGAAGTAGAATAGCCGGAGGCTCTGTACATTTATACAAAAGAGTCGAGAGTTCCAGTGGATGGGCTCAATTTTGGACCATTGGATTAACTCCACGTGTAAGATCAGGATATAACCAGATGTTCAGGCGTGTGGCGACCTCGTGCTGATCAATCCAAAAGGATTGCGGAATCTTACAAAATATTACCCGTTCACACAACTTGTCTCAGGATTCACTCGCTCGAGTCTGTCACGCGTATTTTGAGCCACAACTGGTTTGCAAGTAACGGATCTTCTCCGTTCGTGCATTCCACGGCAACTTTAGGCGAGCGAGACACATTCGTCACATTCTGACAAATGTAGTTCAGAAATCTTGTCTTAAACGAACATGTGATGGGCTTTCCGGGGGGAACCTCGTGGTCCTTAATAAAGAATTTTCTAACTTTGCCATTTACATGTCCGTCTGAGTTGTCAATTGCAGCCACAAGTGGGTTACTGAATCCAAATTCAATGCATTCAAGTTTGAATTATCTTCTAAATTGTTGTTTTTTCTATTTAAGATTTAATTTACATTATTTAAAATTTAATAAATTTGATAATTTTAAATATTTTTTCATATTTTATTATTTCAATATTTATTTATAAAATACTCATTTTACTCCCAATGTTTATCGATTTAAGTTAAATTTAATGATAATGAGAGTACAATTCATAGTTATTTACTAGTTCGTATCGTTTTCATTTCGTATAATAATTATTTTTTAAAAAAAAATTATGGCATACCTCTTGTGAAATTTTTATTTTTTATTTAAACAATCAAAATTAAAAAATAATCGCTTAAACTTAATCTAAGACTAATCTTTAATTTAATTCAATTAATTGAAAAGTCCCGCATAAATCATTGTCAACCCACTTCTTAATGGATAGAATTCTATCTTAGAGAAAGGTTTGGGGTAGAATTTTCTAAATAATGAAAAAAAAATTGTTTAAATTGAGAATAAATTTTTTAAAATATATATAATAATAATAATAATTTTTAATGAAATATATATTAATATTTTAAACAAATAATTTAATTAATTAATTTTTTTTTCAAAAGGACGTGAATGGTAATAATTTATAATGATTTGTTTATTTTAAGTACTTATGTGAATTTAAATTATTCATATGGTATAGAATGAATTGAATTTGGCTGAAAATTCCTAATCCATCATCAACATTGGGTGGAGAGGGACTTCAATGCTTTTGATCAAATGCATTACTCCAATGAGTTGTTGTCATTCAGTTGTAAGATAATACAAACCCTTTGTAGATTATATATCACAACTTCAACAACTGTTCACTACTTTCTTGGAAGTCCTTAGAAATATCTGTTAGTCAATGAAGCCGGCCGGATCATGAAGTCAAATGAAGAATCTCAAGTTGAATTTCTTTAAATTTTTTTATTAATTTTAAGTGAATTTTAAATTAAAAAATGAGTCAAATTTTATCCCTAGCAATCTTTGGGTCGCTTGTCTCTCAGGGTTACCTCTAACAGTCAACATCTTGTGGATTGAAAATTAATAACATTGTTTGGCATGTGATTGGAAGTTTTAAGGTTAATTATACCATCAAACTCGGCTTTGTGCTCGGAGTATGTTCCTCGTCCTTGGCTTGCATTGCTGTAATGGGATTTCTTTAAATGTTTAATTATCCCTTCCTTTCGGCTTTCTCCCCTTCTATGTAATTGTTGCCAGCTTATATCCTTCATCTTCTCGGTTGTTGCATGCTCGTTCGTTGTGCCTGTTCCAAACATGCAAGGACAGATATTTTCTTTTTACAGAAGTCTCTGATTTCGGGCATGGTGTCCTTATAGTTTATATATCTTGATTAGAACTGCGTAGATAAAGAGGCCTAGAACCGGAAAGCAGAGGAATGCTTACGTTTTCTTAGCAGTTGCAAAGTGTTAATTTGATCAGTAACGCAAGGAATCTAAGAATCGGCATGAGCATAAGCTTGAAATGGACTTGATATTGACTGATACTAGGTGATACAATATGTGAAAGATGCTGTAGCGGACTGGTTGGCTTGTGGACATCATGCGTTGTTAATAACCACAGGATGTCGTAGAACAGATCATCTTCTTTGTGGGATATCATCGCTTTCCATATTGAATTGAAAGATCTCAATCTCAATTGCGACAGTGGTTGAAATTTGGAACCTCATTTTAGCGTGTTCAGCCAGGCTTGTGGATAGCACACGGCCTCTCTACAATTTGTTTTCCAGCCACTGGTGGAGCCCTTTTCTTTTTAATACATAAATTGGTAGTTGCCGTAGGAATTGCCGAGAAAGAGATAACCAATGACTTAGGTACCAAAATAAAGTTACTAAAGATCCAATTGCGTCTCACATTTGAACTCCGTATTTTATGAAGTCTGTTGCCTGAAATTCAATTCCCACTGTTAGGATATATATATATATCGGTTAGCCTAATTCATGATCAAAACAATGAATTTTAGTTGTGTTCACACAGGTCAGAATTAGACATTGATCAAGGATGTAAAGACAAGTCAATAGAGATGTGGCCGTTCGCAAACCTAAGTCGCGTTCAAGCCCGATAAAAAGACAATTTTTAAACGAAGAACCATTTGTTAATGTGACTCGAGCTCAAGCCAGAGTGACCAAAAGAACCATTTGTTATGTATAGGCCAACTGGTTCTTGAGCCAATGTATCTTTGGAATAGTGCGCCATTCGCTGGCTTAATGCGCGTTTCCGCACTCATCAAGTATGCAAAAAGATTGCAAAGTCTTTAGTTTAGTTACACCATTCTTTGGAAATTTTATTATTTTATTTATAATTACTGGTTTTATACGATGCTGTGATTACGACGTGGATATGGTGAAGCAGAGGCTGCAGCTGAGGAGCAGTCCGTGCAAGGGAGTTGCAGACTGCGTGAAGAGGGTGTTGGTGGAGGAAGGAATTGGTGCGTTATACGCGTCGTACAGAACTACGGTGATTATGAACGCACCGTTTACGGCGGTTCATTTCGCGACTTATGAAGCTACTAAGAGAGCGTTGATGGGGGTAGACCCGAAGAGTGCGAGAGATGAAACGTTGATAGTACATGCCACCGCCAGTGCTGCTGTTGGCGCTACAACTGCTGCATTGACAACACCACTTGACGTTGTCAAAACCCAGATGCAGTGCCATGTAACAAATTCACTGTCAAATGTTTTGTTTAGCAATTCTATACCATAACTGATGCTGGTTTGGCTTATGTAAGCCCGTAACTGACCATTCAATAAAGTTTGTGTAAATGGAACCACATTATTATAACCAAGTTTGAGCAACTGATCATGCACGTGGGATGTTTCTTCTTGTTGGATACCCCGGGAGTTTGCGGGTGTGATAGATTTTCCAGCAGTAGTGAAAATACAACAGGGCACCATTGTCTCAAGTGTCAACCCTGCTCTCAGCCATCCTAGAATGGCTGCTCTCAACTCTTTGAAAAGGATGGATCACTTATATTATCCAATTTGTTTGCTCGGATAGATTAGTGTCACTAGTTAAGCAATCGGTAGAGGAAATAAATGGGCTGGTATGGTTAGGGACCAGCCCATTTATAGTTCTATGCAAGGGATATTATAGTTCCTCAGCTTACTACCACGTCCAATTCAGGGTCTCAATGTTTCTACTTCCAAGCCATCTCGTTATGATTCGGTTCCGACAACACTTTTCAGTGTGGCTCGGGCCCCAAAAGTTGAGAATCAATATTTTGGTTCTAGCAAAATCCAAAGCGAATCGTCCTAAACCCACCCCTACAACTAGCTTAACAGATGGGATTCCCTTCCTTGCAACTGATCGAACGTTCACAGAAAAAAGTTATAAATTGATCAACCGTTCTGTGTGCTTACAGTAACCAGTCACATAGTCTAGCACAAGGAACTATAAAGTACGATATAAGAGTTACAGCCCATGACAACTCAGCGCTTACCTCAGAAACGAGCAGCACTTACCTCAGAAACATTCAAACCGTTTCAGAACTTATCTACACTCACTCCATCCCTTAGCGCCTCATAGGCCTCCCTACTTCTGGATTTCCTAATCCCGACAGTAAAATGGAGCTTGGGTCCTTCGGACATGATGGTGGTCACTTTTAGCCACATCATAACCTTCGTCTTAAGACCCTCTATATCAACAAACTTTCCTTTCTCTAGATAGCCAGTGACGGCAGTAGAAAATCGCAAAACGGAAGAGTCTTTGTAGCCCACTTCACAGATTGATGGAATAAAGACAGTAAGTTTTCGTGTCTCTTCACTGAACTCGTAATTGGTGGCATCACGAGGAAAGATTCCCACTGGCAGATCATACTCTTTTAGCAGCTCTGGGAGAGGCTTTTGCATTTTTCCTGGCAGAAGAAACCATGCCTTGTCAAAATTAATTTTGGCCTAAATCAAATGAACAAAAACAACACCTTTCAGAAACTTTAAACAAGGAATGACAGCTTTAATATATCCTGTCAAAATAGCAGTTTCAAAGTGGGTAACAACTGAAAAACTCAAAAGTTAAGTACTACAAAATAACCTGCCCACATAAGAAAATCAAAAAACAATAGATTATTTTGCTGTCAGATGGCCCTGCAGCAACATTTGCTCTCCTGTCACTGAATCTTTAAGAATTTATCCAAACACTTGAGAATTGTTGACTCCCCAGTTAAATCGCAGAACTGATATATTCCAAACCAAGCCAGTTAAAGACGCGTAATTGGAAAAATAATCCTGAGCCTGCTTCAGAATACAATAATTTATTCTAGCCATTGAAATTAGATCCTCAAGCATGGAATCTAATTCACAAAAGAATTAAATAGCACAAGTGCAAGTGACAGCATGAATTATATCACCTCACTACACAACCAACCCAACAGCATTCTTATTCCTTCACAACCGGCCACTTCATACATTAAGATTCATGTTTATAGCAAATGACAAAGACACATTTATAAAGATAACTGCCTGTAAGAGTTAGGGCTAACCTTTGATTTTGCTAACCAACCATTTGGTTCCTCCTTCAATACTGCTCCCCAATGACTGATTGTATAAAAGGAAATATCAGCACGAAAAATGTGTTAATTACTTCATCATCATCAACTGATCACCAACCACAACATCAAGAAATGGCCGTATTTAGACATGCATTGTTGTCACAACTTTAAATCTATAAATTATTAGTTTAGAGTGCTTACCCATAAACGAGGATGAGAATGCATGTTATACTAGAAATTGAAATAAGACCGTAAGTCCCTCCTAACATTTAGAGTAATTCTAAAATGCATAGGATCATTCGATTTCTGAAATTTCACAAGATGGAGTTCTTGCAACTTCAAACTAGCATTTCAGGTCAAGGCTTGCCCTTTCTGTTGTGATTTACAATAAGTTCTACCATCAATCGTTATCAAGTATAAAACTAAAATAAATCCCCACAAATGTGAAGTAATATATGATATTTTCTACGGAATGAACTGATCTAGTATAAAAGTACAGTATTAATGCACTGACTAAGCCAAAAGTATGGAACGCAACTTACTTATAAGTCATAAAAGAAATGAAATCGAAAGCAACATAAAATTGCTCAAGTATGCGAGCCTCTATTATCTGAGTCTGTGATTATGCCTGTTAGCTCATCTACAGAACAATTTAATCTCACAAAGGCCACAGACACTAGAGCTTCAGTCGGCAGTGCGACAAGCTGCAACTGGGTCACATTGCAAATACATAGAGGGGCGCAATTCCAAAGGAAAAAACCCTGTTCTATTATTCACATTGCGATTAAATTACGTAATCTTTCATAGCTGATATATGCTTTTATGGACATTACAAGCCATAATTCACCTAAGAAACCGTTTCCGAACACAAAAGCAAAAATAAAATTCTAATTAAATTCGATAATTAAGCAAACAAATGAATACCCACATCCAACAATAACATCCATAACTCCTATAAAAAAACAATAACTTCCATAACCAAAACCATGACACCCTAAATCCAAATCACAAATTCATAATAAAGAAAGCAAATTTATGACCAGATCAAGATGGGAATCAAAGCAGACCGTAACAATAGTGAAAGAATTAGACATTGAGATAAGAACGAGAGAGAAAGAGATGGAAGCGTGCGTACGTTGATATCATCACCAACTGAACTGAGCTCCTTGTTGGCTTTCTTGCCCAACCAATACGAACCCACTTTGTTCAAAATCTGATCCATCGTCAAAACTTTCTCTCTTGTTCTCCCTCTCCGAGATCTAGTCGGAATTTTTTACGGACGTATGAGAGAAACGGAGAGAGGGTGAAGAGACAACGATTAATGTGCTCGATTCTTCTACGAGAATTTTCTGTAATCCTGACCCGGTAATTTTTTGACGGCGTTGAGGAAACATACTGTGTAATGACATGGACCACTCCTATTATTATCTTGGTCAATGAGAGAATGCCATGTCATATTTTGACTAATGAATTTTTGCTAATAAAATAACAAAAAAATCTTAAATAAAATAATTTTATTATATTAATATAATTATTGTCTAATTAACATGATAAAATTATTAAATTTATAAAATAAATATTTTATTATATTTATTGAATTATAATTTTTTTTAAATTTTTTATTTAATATTAATAAATAATTTTATTATGTTTAAATTAATTATACTAATATAAGAAAATATTTATAAAAAAAAATTCATAAAATAATTTATCTTGAATCAATGTAATTTTGTTATTTCAAGAGAGGCTCAAAGCTATTCAAGGGCATTTCTTCTCTTACAAAGTTTCATTGACTAATGCCACAATTTTAGACACACCCCATGAACATGTATAATTTGGCAGCCTTCATCATCATAAAACTACGTCGTATAGTGTGTTGAAACTGTTAAAACTGCGTGGGTGCATACATTTATGATTATTGACTAATTTTAAGGTACATTGAACTTGTTTATGTTAGATGATGAACCAACCGCCATTGTTGGGTGCTTTGCTCTGTTTTAAATGCGAAAGCCGGTGATATTCTAGAAGAAAACGACGGTAATGAATTATTACCCTTAATTAATTAAATCCAAAAATAATAATTAACAGAAATAGAAATACGCGGCGGATGCAACTGGCAAGTTGAGAGATGATAACATGGAACAGCTAACGGGACCCACGCAAGGGCGGGTAACTTCACTTTTATACCCTCTTTTTATATATATAAATAATAATTTTTCTAAAAAATATTTATTATTTATTTTAAATTTAATATAGTTATTAATTTAATTATTTTTAAATTCAGATTAATCTAATAAATTTTGAAACCGTCAACTCCCAGTCCGCGGTGCCAGCTGAAATGCACCTGAGAATCATGTGTTAAAGTGCTCCCGTCTCGTTGAACCCAAAAGCAAAAAGAAAGGAAAAGAATCACGTTAAAAGCAGCCAATACAAATTCAATTCTTAAGTTTCCATGGGAAATTGCCATTATTAGTTAGCAACACTAATTAATTATTAATTAAGAAGAATAAATTATTGGGTCGGTTTTATATTTTTATTTTTAACATTTCAAATAAATCAAAACTGCGTCGTGCAGTCTGTACCTGGTCAGTGTTTAGAATGCCTCATCTCATCCCTGTTGCTTCAACTGCATCAACTTGATCCTCCATTTGCTTTGCCCTCCATGCATCTCCGGCCCTTTTTTGACTGCAGCTTTCCCCCGTTTACCAAGTTGACTCTTCCAAGTTAACCTACTCAATCCCATAATTACCTAAAAACCCCTGCACTTGAAGAAAATGGGATTACACCACTTTTGTTTGTTACCCATTATTCAATGAATTATTTGTTTTAATTATTGGAATTGGCAGCTTACAGTTGAAAATTTTATTAGTTACCCTCAAAGTCAAGATGGACCCACTAAATTAAAAATAAAAAAAATAATTTTATTATATTAATTATAAATAATGTATAAAATTAACAAAAAATTATTTATTAATAATAAATAAAAATATATATTATTATATTAATATAATAAATATATATTTTTTTAAAAAATTATTAATTAATTATATTACATCATATATAATAATAACAACATGGAATTAAATTGAACCAATCATTGGTCTGATCATGCCCAGTTAACCCCAGTTGAACCTAGAACCCTCTATAATCAACACTAAAAGATTTCTATTAAGAGGGTAAATTATTGATGAAGAACGATTCTAATAAGGATAAAATTGTCATTTCAGGTTGACCAAGTGGCCGCTATTTTTAATGTCTCCCCTCCGCTCACATGAACTCTGGTCGTTTGGTACTCCTCTAGAAAATCCAACCCATCTACCTCCTTTTATCCTCCTCTCAGTCTCTCTATATATTCGTTGCACAACGCCCATCGATTCTTCTGTGATAGTTGGAAAGTGACTGACCCCCAGCTTCATACCCTCACTCTTTCTCTCTCAAAGTTTGTAAACGCACAAACCCACGTACAGAGAAGCCCTACCAGAAAATCTCCATTAAAATGCCTGCAAATCCTCCTGAATCATCCCTTCTACTCCAAAGAATCAGCGACACAACAACCGCGGCAGCTACAGCTGCGGCAACTAACTTTCTTTGCCAGAAAGAGTTTCAAGGTCGCTTCCCCATCACATGCGCAACGCCCGTTCCTGACAGCGTCGCACGCTACCACACCCACGTTGCGGGACCCAACCAGTGCTGCTCGTCCGTGGTTCAACAGATCGCAGCCCCGGTGGCTACAGTTTGGTCGGTTGTTCGCCGATTTGATAATCCCCAGGCTTACAAGCACTTCCTCAAGAGCTGCCATGTTATTAACGGTGACGGCGATGTTGGCACTCTGCGCGAGGTTCACGTCATCTCTGGGCTCCCTGCCGCTAACAGTACCGAGCGTCTCGAGATCTTGGACGATGAGCGTCACGTTATAAGCTTCAGCGTGGTGGGCGGTGACCACAGACTAGCAAATTACAGGTCGGTGACAACTCTCCATCCTTTACCCGCAGGCAACGAGACCGTCGTAGTCGAGTCTTACGTCGTCGACATCCCTCCGGGAAACACAAAAGAGGACACCTGCGTGTTCGTCGACACCATCGTCCGGTGCAATCTCCAGTCACTCGCTCATATCGCCGAGAATTTAGCCAGACGCTGCAACGCCATCAACAGCAACAACAGGTCCTCCTCTTGAGTGAATAGATACATTCATATTCACATCATACATCATCCTCCCAGCATTGTCCTTCGTCGATCAATGTGTTTGGTAATACGCCGTCGTTTTTGTGAGCATCCGATGTGGGTTTGCCAAATGAAACACCGTCACCCGCTGTTGTTCCTTAATTACCACCATTTCCCCCCTTTTTTTATTCTTTGTTTGTTTGTTTTGTTTTCTCCTCTGTAAAATATATTAAATAATAAATAATGATAATAATACTGATGACATACAGCATTGCCATAAAGAAAAGAAATTTAATTTCTCAAACTTCCGACGATCTCATTGTCGTCATTACTGCCGACGATCTGCTATTAAATAAAACATTTATTCATTAAATAATAATAAATATGAGAACAGGATAAATGCAAGTTGTCTGGGGTGAGAGTGAAGCAGACGGAGGTAACGGAGATGGTCTTACGGTAACACAAAGATTAAGCAAGCAGTTGTGATTGACGCAGCGTCTTCGATCGTTCCAGCTTTATTTATCTCCAATACGGTCACGTTGCCACTGGTTTTAGTTTAGCGTTAAACCTTTATAATTAAACCAGTGATTAAAAGGCGCGCACGTTAGGAAGTGGTGTTTGTTGGGAGACAGCGTAGGGCAAGTTTTCCTGGAAGTCCAGCGCTTGCACTTGTGCGGCTCGCATCGCTTTCCTTTTGGCGGTGGCTTGAGAATACTCCCACTGGGTGAAGACTCATGTGGCAATAAAATAATAATAAGGCGGGCGGGTCGAAGAATCAATAAACGATGGATGGTGGGTGCAGGGTTATGTTTGCGCAACTTGGAGTTTGATAAGCCAACTGTCTAGCTATCTGTTGAAAATTGAAATTAAAATACCTGCAACTTGCAGGGAGGGAGAGAGATTGGAAGGGGAGGAAAGAATGGGGACAGTTTGCTTTGCAAGTTGGGATGCAAGTGGGCTTTGAACTAGGGAATCCCGTGTATCGTGTGTTTGTCTGAAGAGAGAGACTTGAGTGGGACTGTTTCAATACACATCATCAGCTATGATGTGTTGAGACACTCTGCTTCTACGCTTGAATGGGTTCACTCCACCCATCTGTTCCAACCTTTGCTGTGATTCCCGTCTTGCCTTGCTCCGGTATATGATGATACTCACTTTTCTTTTCTATTGAAATTTACCACGCCATTCCGGAATTCCTCCGCCGCCGTCATCTCATTTTCCCGCCTCAGCCTCACTCTCACTCTCATAATTTCATACCCAATTGTTTAGGGCTGAAAAGGAAAAAAAAGCTTTTTATTCCTCTCTATCTCTTTCTAGGCAATTGGGCATACGATTCTAGAAAACTGTTCCTACAATGTACAGATACTGACTTGAATTACCATTGCCTTGAGTCTGTAACCAACCACCATGACTGGAATCCGACAGAGACCATGCGGTCATTTGCACTTTATACAAATTGAATTACCGTGAACGAAAGAAAGCTTTCCCCAAAATCCGAGTACTGACAGGGACAAGGATTTAATGATATGGGCCAAGATTATCTTCACCACCTTCTGACAGTGCTGGAATACAGTGAAAGAGTTGTTGGTATAACCATTTCAGGTATACACAACAAAGAATAACACTATTCATGTCAACTAATTACGTAAACATGCAAAAGTCATAGGCTTTTAACAGATGATGAGATAACATCAAACTGAGAGTACATAGTACAGAATATATGAGGGCAGCCATGACGAGTTCTTCAATGTTTGAATCGTGTGTACAATGATAGGAATTCGATTACAATTAAACCATCATACATAAACTATGGTAGGAAGTCACAATCCATCCTTAATTGGCAGATTCACGAGCCAACTTGTTAGTATTATATCATTTGATTATTCAAGTTTGTGTATAAGATTAATGAACCATTAAATCTTGAAAAAAGAAGTGAAAGAGACATGATTAATTATTCCGTTCACTTCAGGATAGATCTCTTGCACTACTCTTAGTGCTCTGATATTTGTTTTTCCAGCGGTTTATTCTGCGGCTCTTCTAATAATATGTACTCACCCTCTAATACAAGTCTCTTTTCTTCTCTTCTCTTCCCAAAGCTTCAAATAATCTTAGTAAGGCCCTTTCAACTTCAAGTAGCTAATGAAGCAAGGGGCCACTTTGAATGATTCTCGTACTCTTTCTTCTATTTGGAAAAAGAGAGGAAGTGAGTTAACCACTTGAAAAATATTAATTAATATTTTTTTAATTAATTAAATGATATTATTATCACATAATCGACACCAATCAATTATATTTATTAGATGATTGTGAATATTAATTAATACAATCGTAATATCACATTTAATATACATTTATTGGATAAGAATGTACATTGAAAAATACATCTGAGGCATAACCAATACATTGAAAAATATTACATTACCCAACAGAAGCTTGCTTCCGGATTTTTCTCACTTCCCCAAATTACTTTCAACCAGCTCCATTACTCGTATTATATTCGGAGACTGGCCTGCCCATATATCTCGGTGTTGATAAAAGGGTGTTTTGGTAAAGTATAACAATAGATTCAACGAGAAGTACTTTGGTCAGTTGCTTTCGGTAAACTACCAACAGCTTGCTTACTTCCGCTACTCCTAATCTCTGAAAATGATAATTAGCAACCACTATGGGCACTTAAAAAAGAAGACAAAACACAGACGAAAGCAAGGAGAGGGAGATATTTGATCAATGGTGGCCAAGATACAGCAGGTAATTCCAGCAACATGGGGAATCAGAAGCAGCTTTCATTCCTTTGTTGCCCTACTCGTCGCCACCCTATTCATTGCCTCCGTTTATCTAACCCAAAACAATGGAGTACTACCGCTTGCGGGAGACAGGATGACAAGCAAAAGTTCCGGGCAGTCATCGAGCCAGTGTAATTTGTTTTCCGGCAAGTGGATGTTTGACAACAAATCGTATCCTCTGTACAAGGAGAAAGAGTGTACGTTCATGTCGGATCAGTTGGCTTGTGAGAAATTCGGGAGAAAAGATTTGAACTACCAGTTTTGGAGATGGCAGCCTCATCAATGTGACCTCCCCAGGTCTAGACTCTCTCCCATTCTTTCTTGCTCACATGCACATACACATGTATACATACATTTTTACATATGTGATTATACAGTTTGTATTTAATTCAGACTTCTGAATAGTGTGAACGTCTGAATCTGAGCGAATGATGAAGTTATAAGATTATGATTTGGCTTCGATTTTGAGATTAGCGGGAATTTGTGTGCTGTGTTTTATGTTAATAAGCTAGGTTCAATGCCACAGCGTTGCTGGAGAGGCTGAGAAACAAGAGGCTTGTGTTTGTTGGAGACTCTTTAAATAGAGGGAAATGGGTTTCAATGGTCTGCCTCGTCGATTCATCAATTCCTCCGAATCTTAGATCCATGCAGGATAAGCACAATGGCTCATTGATCACCTTCAAGGCCATTGTGAGTTTACACAAAGTTCTTTCCTATTAAGATTTTCTGTTCTCCGTTGTAACCTGTCACTTGCAGGCACGAATCACGAGTATTCATTCAGCTGCGTGAACCGTTTTCTCTGTAGGGGCTTGGGCCACATGATTCGGTCAACAAGTTAGAAACGCTTATTAAGTGCTGAGATAGCCGTTGTTAATTACCTGTAACTTGCATCCATGAATATTCAGCTATGAACACTTTATTTGTAGTTTTAACTATCGCTACAACATCAACCAATGCTTGATCGATTCCATTCAATAAATTTCAAGGAGTACAATGCGTCGATTGAATTCTACTGGGCTCCATTGCTGGTGGAATCACACTCTGATAATTCAGTGAATCACAGATTACCAGATCGGATACTTAGAGTTCAGGCAATTGAAAAGCATGTTAGATACTGGACAGATGCAGACATTGTCGTTTTCAACTCATATCTTTGGTGGAAAAGAACTGAAATGCAAGTCCTGTAAGAACTAAATCTTCAATTCATTATTGATGTATTGAATGTCTTGCATATATATTGCTACAATTACTTCGGATCATAGCTCTTTTGTTTCGGTAATTTATCAGGTGGGGATCATTCGAAAGTCCACATGGTATTAAGAAAGAAGTAGAGATGCCGCGTGTGTATGAGATGACATTGAGAACATGGTCTGAATGGCTGGAAGTTCATATTAATCGAAACAAGACGCGGGTGTTCTTTGTTAGCATGTCACCAACTCATCAAAAGTATACATTGAAGACAATTCATCGATTAAAATATAGAAAGCAATTATTAGTTAAAGCCCTAATGTTTACAGTAATGCAATGTAGGGCTGAAGAATGGGGTGGAGCTGCAGATGGAAACTGCAATGGTGAAACAGATCAAATTCTGCAAGAAGGCTACTACTAGGGAAATAACAGAGACAGAGAAATGATGCACACTGTTGAATCTGTGCTTGCTGAACTGAACACCAGAGGCTTAAACGTACCAATGATAAACATTACAAAGCTTACAGAGTTCAGAAAAGAAGGCCATCCATCAGTATACAGAAAGCAGTGGGAACCTTTAACATAAGAACAAATTGCAAGCCCTAGCAGCTACGTAGATTGTATACATTGGCGTCTTCCTGGAGGACCTGATGTGTGGAATGAGCTTTTGTATGCTTATATCTTTCAACAATGACACAAACCCAAGTTGGAATATGATGTTTCACTGAAATTTAAGCCATTGATTTCATTAATCATAAAAGCTTTTATAAATTCGAAATAAATTGCGATCTTATAAATCATACCTTACAGGAAAATAGATTAACACAAACAAGAATGGTAGAAAAAAGATTTGATTGGTCATCAGGACTGACAAAGGTCTTCCAGCATCCAACATTACATCTGCTGCAATCTATCTGATTGGTCAAACTGCTAATACTCCAGCTAAGGATGATATGTATTTTATTTTTTATTTCTCTGAAATGAAAATTAGCTTAATTTGACCCAGCTGAATCAGCAGCTGCAAAATATGGCTCTGCTTTATTCCAAGTGAGCTGCTCTGTGTTCGGACGTATCGATTTACTGTTCACTGTTTTAGAGTTCGGTCGACGCTACTTGAGAGTGAATCTGGTAGTAATCAATCCATGATGATAAAGGGATGGAACAGAAAGAAAACCCATTTCCATTTGCTTGCACTTCTGTTGCTTGTGCTCTTAGTGTTCAATCTTCTACAGTGAAAGTATTCTTCTCATCCCATCATTTAGGCTTTGATTATGGGTAAAATGATTAACTTCACAGACTCTGTCACTCTCGAACGACACGCCCCCTCACAGTCTCCAAACACAAGCACCATAAACCTTAACAACAAATGAAAAGACAATTAATTAACAATGAGGAGATTCGAGCAAAAGAGCACTTGATCAAATTAGTTATGCTGTCATGTTGAATAACCACTCGACCTTAAAACTTAACCTCTATTAGATTAAGAACTAACAATAGTATATAAGGTCTAACAAACATAATGGAAAAGCATAGGTCTTCATAAGTAAGTTATAATCATTTTGTCGACCGAAGCCTTGGCATCAGTTCTTCGAAATTGTGTGAATCGGATTGCTTACTGTGAATCTAACAAGTTCTCAGATCAAACAGGTAACGTCATAGTTTTATGTTTGTTATTAGTTTTAAGCATCAAATTTTGATGCACTGCCAGTATATTTCATCTCGGCTTCTCCTCTCTGACATGAATCCCATCTCGATGGACAAAGAACCCTGATCATGCATCTGGAAACACTTATTCTGTAACTCATGGTTGATAAGTTTCTGGTGTTTGCTTGTTCTCTTATCAGTTATATATTATGCGATTGTCAGTTCAATTATGTGAACAGTTATCATACTTCAGGGATCTAGAGTGGCAACCAGGAAGTGGAGGGAACTGCTCCAACGAGAAAACCCCAATAGATCAGGAAGGCTACTGGGGAAGTGGTTCTGACCTGCCCACAATGCAAATGGTGGACAAGGTGCTTGGTAGGTTGGGTTCACAGGTTGTAGTTCTGAACATTACTCAGCTTTCAAAGCATCGAGAAGATGGTCAGTCACCCTTCCGTCTACCCGAAATTCTGGGAAAAATTAAGCCCTAAATGATTTTCAAATCCATCATCTTACTCCGATTGCATACATTGGTGATTGCCTGATGTAAGGAACGAATTACTATTCCATTTTCTATGGCAAAATTGCTAGTGTCAATGCTATTGGAATGCTTCAATGCTTTCCTAGTCTGATACAACTGATAGAAATGCAAATGGTTACAATCCACAATCCTTATTAGGATCAACAACTGAGAATTGCCAGTTTCTTATCTTCGAAGCAATTTGTTTCGAAAATATAGATAAATATTAGGTGTAATAGCACATATTTTGGAGTAACAGAGAATTGAAAAGTGAAGATATATTCAACTAGGGTTAACAACCGTAGGCATCTGCTATGAAATCCTTTTTGTGAGCATGGTTGACTAAAATCAGAACTTTACCTTTTTCCATTCTGAATTCCACATACTTTTCCCATCAAATGAGACTTGATTGGTGGTGGACGTGAGAGTAAATCACACCATCTTGAGAATGTGCAATTGATGAAACCAGCCTTGACTCAGATACTCCATTGACTGTTGCAAGTACAGTAGTCTTCGTGTCCTGATTGATCTTCAATGGCTTCCAGACATCCAGAGGACAGGATGCTGATCAAGCTTGGCAATTCTGACATCAATTTCTGCAAGAAATATAAGAATTAATTACTCCATAAACAGGAAGTTCTACACTCTAGTGTGACAGAAAAGACAAAAGGTATACAAATTCACCTTCGTGTAAATGGTTCCATCCTCTTCAACATGCCAACCAGCTTCCTCACAAAGAGCCTTCAGCAGGTCATTGTTACTAGCGTACTTGGGAAGCATGTAGTTGCCATGATCTCGAAGCCCCGCAAATATTTTCTTGGCCACAGCTCGCCGTTTTCGCTCCCTTTGCTTGTTGTTTTCTCGGTCTTGTTCACTAGGAAATCGATACTTGGTGATTACACCATTTTTAATAGCTTTACGCACTATCCATGGCCCTTTTCCGATTTGTATACACCCTCCTCGCATTCCCTTCCTCTTCTTCTCATCTTCCATTGTTCCTTTCCTTTCTCTTGCTTTCTCTGGTCATACACAACTTATTATGTTTTTGTTTCAAGAGATTTGTCAGGGGAGGAAATCGAAAGAAGGACAAATTTGCTGCAGCTTTCAATTTCAGACAATTACTGCTCCTGGGATTTCGGAACATTCTAGTCTCTTGGACCAGGTTGGCCACTCGTTAAAGTTGCGGGTGCGACCACATTATCCCTGGAACTACCGTTTCAGTGAAGAACTTCGTGTCAGTTCTCTAAGGGTATTTTTGTCATTTGTTTGAGCTGCAGACCGCAACAGCGTCTTTTGCGGTCTGTCCATACATCTGGCCGCTGAGAGATGCCGGAGATTCCTGTTTCAGTGAAGAACTTCGTGTCAGTTTTCTAAGGGTATTAAATATATATTTTTTAAAACTAATATTTTTAAAAAATATATATTTAATAAAATACACAAAACTCGGTTTTACAAAACTTTAAAATATTTATTTTTTGTTCGATATACTATTCATCTTATCATGCTACTATTTCCTGTTGACGCACAAGATCAGCTCTTGAGATTAGCCATTGGATTTAGTTTCTGGGAATGGAGGGTTAATGGACGGCCTGATCCAACACACTGAAAGTGCAAAATTTCCAAAAGGGAATATTGGCATGGGAATCAAACAAGGATTTGACCAGTAAAGGACAGAGAAAAAGGGTGGGTAAGGAATGAGGCTCTGATTGTTTATTTGATTAGAATCTATTCTTAGTTATCTCTTTGATATAATTCTATTTTATAAACCATCAATCATCGATGTATATTTCACTGACTTCTTCGGCCTACGCTAATATGCAATCACTGGTGATACTTAATTATCTGTGCAAACTGTTCTCGTTGAAACAAAAATTGCAGTAACCAGACTTACAGTTGATTTTAACGCATGATAAACTCCAATATGAAACTGGAATCTGAGAAGGTTTTGAAGCTGAATTGAGCACCTCGGTTTGCGTCACGTTTGAATTTATCTCATTCTTTCAGCCAAACCAGCCTTACAAATTGAAAAAGGCATCAGGGTGTTTGTTGAAGGCCTTCAAAGTTGCTATGATCATTATCTTCTTCCAGTCCCAAGAATGTTTTTGCTCTAACCAAACCAGCAGAAGATATGTTAACAATTTTTCCAGAACCTGTTTGGAAAAGAGAATTGGAGAAGACACATCCATTTTCTCTGAGATGCCCTTCACCTGTACCATGCATCATTCGTTTAATTAAAAAAAAAGATTAATGCTTCCACAATAGTACAGTCATAAGCAAGTCAATGTCAAATTAAGCAGTTCTAAAATCCTACAGTCTCTACGCCGTAGTGTCTGTTGAAATATTCAAAATTTCTCTTAGAATACTAAAGGTTCTCTGTTGCTTTTTGGGGAAGCACTCGATGGAAACTTTTTCAAAAAGTGCTTTTGTTAAGTAAGAAAGCACTCTTTTTGCATTTTCAACAAGCAATTGATACGTTTTTAATCAGAAACATCCAAGTATTTAAACAAAAACTGCTTCTGAGAAAAGCAATTTACAAATGCACTCTCAAGCACCACCAATAGATTTAAATGAATGCAAAGTTACGCACCAGTGACCGAAATATCAGTCACTGTCAGTGCTGAGAACAGATAACGCTGCGGCAATTGGCACTGGAAGACTGTCTCAATGCCACCGATTTTCCCGAACGAGTTTTAAACGTCGGAGCACCGTTAGCACCTCCATTACCGTATTCTCGAAGCTTCGAGTATCCTGTACGAATCATGCAGTTTCATAAATACCACACTTAATACCAATTCTTACACTAGCTCGTAAGCGATCGGACATAGAAGAGGGACTGGAACAGGAATCGTGCGGTTGAATCGGGGCATTCTTTGCTTCGGGATTCCTCCCACCCGAAATTTGTCTTCGGTGTCGGAGAATATCTGCCACGTCGACATTCCCCGGCGAGGCTTGCAGAGTGGGGTTCAGTGAACGCACCTTTGCATTCTTTATTTTTAAAATTTTAAGGCGGCGGAAGTGGAAGCAGATGGTGGGGAAATAAAACTCCATTCTATGGGCCAGCTGGCCTGGGCCACATAATGAGCCTACATATCTTGGCGACAAGGTTAAGTAAGTTAACAACCCATATGGGGACGGTATTGGCGATAAGGTCCATTAAAGATCCATGATTGTCCGGGCAAATGAACTAGAATACCCGGTTCTGGTATTACTTGCATGAGGACAAGATCAGGATAATAAACTTACATGTCAACGTTATGTCGCGCGATGGGCCATATTTGCCATGATTATCACATTTAAGCTCCAAAGTGATTTCTTCCAGATTATTAGGTTTGACATCTTGACCTTTCGTGAGTTTGGTTCGGGTCGTGCATCCAGTTCAGAAGGAAATTGGATACCCTTTTGGCGAAATTACACGATATAATCATTACACCACCAATTACTATGTCTAGCCCACCACACACCAACGCATTCGAGGAGATTGTCTCCAATTGATGGCTTCCGTGCTAAAATTTTTTAATTTTTATATTAATTATTTTAAAATTAAATAAAATTATTTTATAATAATAATAATAATAATAATCATTATTTAATTAATAAAAATAAAATTATATTTGGATAAATAATCCGATACACTTTAATTTTTTTAATTTTTATAGCAGTAAGTATATTTTTTTTTAATTTAGTACACAATTTTATTACAGTAAAGCAGTTTTATTTGAAACTTCCTCTTGAAATTTTACAATAAAGAATGGACTGAACATTTGTTACGTTTTTAATTCGAATTAGTAGGAAGTTGTGAAACAGTAAACGCACTGCGCGAACCTATAAACACACTAGTGGTGAACACGTGGGTCCCTCGAGGCGCAGAATAACCAATCAGTAGGTCCTGATGTCACCCCCACTAAGTCTAGCCGTGCGTCTCGTTGTGACACACTGTTCCTCAATTGATTTATTAGGTTTATCCTATTATTTTAAGCTCCAAATTGTCACGTGTTTGAATGGAACATGTGCCACAGATGGGATCGGGATGATTTTTGAGCCGTTCGATGTGACCTACATTGGATGGATGTGGATAGGAAACAGCCTGGCAATTGCGGCTCAAGTCAATGACTGATCATGAGCCCTGCAAATTCAGAGCAGTTAATTCAATTCTGCATCGCGTGGCAGCGGAAATCGCAGGTCGAGTTAAGAGATTCAGTCACAGAAATCAATGGCTGGATATTACTTTCATTCCAGGTGACGAAACTACCCTCATCATACGAAGTCGTGATTTTGATCACGATTAATTTTTAAATATTAAGAATAAGAATTATACACCGTCGGATAGAGGATTGGATTCCGTTTAAGTTGAATTTAAAATGATTAAATAAAAAATAATAATAATTAATTTAGTGGGTTGAAAAAAAGAAATTATTGAAGGGCAGTTGGGGGAAAGAATGTGCACAAGGGTAGTGAAGGAATTGTAAGGGTGGACCCCGAGGCTGGAAGGCAACGTACGAACGAGAGAGCCTGGAGAGATTTCGAGAGAGCGAGGAAACGACGTAATTTCCAAGGTATCCCTCCGAGTCAGTGGAGAGTTTTCATGGTAGGCGACAGAGATAGTTGTGACTTCGACTCTATTCGGGCTTTTCCCGTATGTGGTATTGATTAATACTCGTCAATTTACCGCCAATCTCTCTCCCTCCTTTACCGTCCATCCCTAACAATAAATAAATAATATAAAAATTAAAATAAAATATTTTAATTATTATTAATTAATAATTTTTATTTTATTAAAAATTATCTCTAATTAGGATTAAATCTCCTAATCATCGACTCAAACATGACATTACAGAGTGAGTCACGATCAACTCGAAACAGGTGGAACCACGACAATAATAATTAACATTGGATTATTATTATTATTATTATCGCTATCTTTTTACGGGGCCTTGACGATGGCAAGTACACCAAGGTAATGTCATTATTTGGTCATTGTTATTATTATCAAAAGAGTAAGAAAACTTCACTAAGTCAAATGAGGATTATGGACCGACACCAAACTATTAGGAAAGAAGTGTTTGCTTTTCAGGATGACGATTTTAATTGGAGCTCGCGTGGGCCACACGTCGGGGATGGATTGTTATGTGATCATCTATACTGCGTTTGATGGATGGATATAAAATGATCATCTTTGAATTTGAGATATGTTACGGTGAGGACACATGCACACGATCTTTCCTTTTAATGTGGCATTATTGCTAGGGAGTTTTATGGGGAGATTAAGCAATGTAATATTTTTGACATAATAAATAAATTATAACATTTTGGGTAAGACAATAAGAGAATAATATTAAAAAATTGACTTAAAAATTTTATAATTTTTTTTAAAAAAATAAATAATATATTATTTTATTATAACTCGTACATTTAATTAAGGTTAGATCAAATATATTAAATATTATTTATATATTTTTAATAATTATCAAATATAACTAGGGTATATGCTAAGCAAGACATGAGCTATCCCTTATTTAATCCTTACCATTCTAAGCTTATAAGTGATTAAACACTATATTAGGTACCATGGTAATCATTAATGGGAAGATTAACTTAAAAAGTAGTAGTAATCATGATTGAGGAAAAAAAATATGGTTTCTTTTCAACTGAAAAGGAAAACCATAGGCAGCGGCACCAATGATATGAACGTACACGAAGAAGTCACCGCACTGGTTAAACAAAATTACGGTAATTTCTTAACCAATAACCTCCCGTGTAATACCAATTGGTAACGTAGTCGGCAGAGTCATTAATTAAAACGACCCAAAACGCGAACACAAATTATTAAAACAAAATCCGTCCCTCCGTAATAGTCTTCCCACAGATTTGTCAAATTAATGGAGGAAATAATTAGGTTAGTCAAGCTCTCTCATGGCTCAAGGAAGAGGTAACTTTTGACTGCGTATCCCCCACGTTCTCTACCGTCCCACGAGTGCTATAAATACAGCTGTTCTTTATCTAACTCTTCCCCGGCATTAATGATATCAGGAAGAACCCAACCAGACATTAAGAGTTTGATTTGGTTTTAGTTTTGGAAGTCTGTTACTGCTGATGATGATGGTGTTTTAAAGTAGGGAAGAATCTGTTAAGCTCAGGAGGGATAGCGCCATGGATTGTGACCTAGGTTTTGATTGATTTATTTGCACAAGTGGGCGCTATCCATCCTGAGTTTCATGGGTTCTTCTCACTCTTTGTTTCTCTCTCAGCTCAGCTATGCTTCATTAAGAATTAATGAAGCATCGATGAAAATGATTCTCCGGTGGGTACGTAATGTTGTCAGTTCTTACATTTCCAACACCGTCGTTTTCTGTTATCTGTCAATTTTGGTTCCGAATTTGTCCACCCAAACAAGCCGTTCTGACGGGTTATTTTCTTCAGTTATCCCATCCATGGAGGCCGGAGGAGCAAGCGTTTACTGTTTCCTCCGATTTATCTTCTTTCTTCCTTGAATGTTCAGCACACGTCAAATATATATAAAAAAAAAGAAAAAGGCAAGCAAGCTGATATCGTAGGACTTGTCCATTGGTGATGGATGATGGACTTTGGGGAAGGGTAGAAGTTGACTACTTTCACTGCAGAACTTATCGTAGGTCAGACCCCCATACTTCTTTCAAGGGCATGGCCATTTTATTTTCAGCCCCCACCTGTGCAGCACTATTTCCAATCATGTATGAAGTTTCTGATATTTCTTTTCCCATTTTTCAGGTGGCTACATTTCCACGCTTCCTTTTCTCCCTCCACTAAACTATGACTATTCACCAACCAATATTTGTCTCCTTTATAGCTTTCCGTTCAACAAAAGCTTGGGTCTTTGGCCTGACGCGAAGCTAGACGAAGATGACGGATCACAGACCAATTATTTTGCCTGTGATCGAGTGGTTAACTGGTTAGTAGTCAGTCAGTTCATCTCCCCAGTTAATTAATGAGTATGAAAATTTTATGACAAATGACTGAGTAGATGGAGGATTCCTTCGTTGGAATGAATTCAAAGACCTCTTTCATTGTTTTCGGTACTGAGATACATTGTTCTGTTCATGCAAATTGTGTTGTCATTTTCATCTGGCAATTGCCATGCCATGCAATGGTCAAAAACATAACATACTGTGTATAAGTACTAGAAATTGCCAGTTTAGTTGGTTCAGATGATTATTGAATTTTAAAACTTAATTTAAAATTAAAAATAACTGTATTTATTATTTATTTTTAATTTAATAAAATTATATTTTAAAATTTTAAAAAACGAGAGATGGCACAGGACAGGCAACATTTTCAGTTGCAGGGTGCGCAATTCGAGTTGTAATTGTTTTTTTTTAATAATTAGTCTAAAAAAATAATTATTTTTTAAGTAATTTGTAATTTTAATGTCCAGAAATTATTTATTTTAATGATTTAATTTAATTAAAATAGATTGATTTAGCACGTGTCCAATTAAGGGAGAAATACAGCAAAGCGAGCGAGATGCAATCCGAGCCGTTGAATTAGTCCACAGTCAACAACGAACAAAACTTATGGCTCAGTTCCTTGTAACTGCCAAATTCAAATTCAATTCCGTTCAATACAATTAGGAGGTGGCCAGTACTGGCTGTCTCTCCCGCCATCTTCTCCGTATCCACTCTTCGTCTTCTAAACAGACGACCAATTGATCGCTGAATAAATCCAGAACTCTGACCGGAAACTTCACTTGCTTGGTTCGCTAGAAAACCGTTCCGAAGTCGTCACCGCACCAGAAAAAATACCGCCACTTCTCTCGACCCTTCGGTAGACCCAACCCGATCTGGTTGTCTTTCTCGGATTCATTTTCTATCGTCTTCAATCGCTTAAGGTAGCAACTGACTGTCTTTCTTGTTGCAGTCATGGATATTTATTTAATTATTTGGTTTTAATAATCTATTTATTTAGTATCGTGGAGATGGATTTACGTTTGATGAATTGGGATGGATATATGGTCAATTACATTGACTACCGATCCTATTACTTCACTGGTTGATACAGCCTTTGGTGGTCATTTAGGTACTTTTCGTTTCAATTTATCTTACTAGGGGTTTTATTTTACAAACGCTGCATTTTGGACAGGAAATTCTGCTATGAAATTTAAATTGGTTAAAATTCAATATACTTGCAGCTAGCAAACACTGCATAGAGAATGTAGTTGATGTTTGTTGTTTTAACCGAATTTGACTTCCAGGTTGAGCTGAGCTTACTGAGCTGGTGGATTACTTCTCTTGATAGTCTGAGAAGTTCTATAGTGAGACTTTTGATAATGATGATGATGATGATGCAGTTAACAAATTCTTAGTTTCTTGATTTTTGTGTAAGTTGGTTCGGAATTACAAAATGGGTTTATTATTTCTTGTGTAGGATCGGTAGAATTGGCTGCAGTTGGGGTTTCGGTTTCTATGTTTAATCTAGTGTCATAGTTGTTTAATGTTCCATTGCTTAATGAAGCGACATCCTCTGTTGCCCAAGAGCGGGCATTGAATATTCATGGCAATGGTGGTTCTGGCCAAATTGGTAATGGTAATAAAGCTGTTGTATGATAATATTCTGCATAAATTCCCTGTATTTATGTAACTATTTTTTGTTAAATTACTATTTGATCGTGCAATTGTTATCAAGATCATGGAGTTGGGCACAAGGCAAGATTCTTCTTTAGCACTTGCTAATGGCTTTGGCAGCTAAATTTCACCATTCATTTCACCAGATCAAATTATTCTATTTATTAATCGTCATATGTTTACAGTGTCTTAATGATACTAGAATAATTTGATCTGGTGAAATGAATGATGGCTAGAAAGCAATGGAGGAAAGTAGGTGCATCTTATATACATTATACTACGGTCATTGCTACAACTTATTTTAACTATTCTATTTAAGTAGAGAATATGTTCAGTGTCTCTGCTGGCGGTCTTCTGATTGGCTGGACCATAGCAGTGCTTCTAACATGACATTAGCGACATCCATGGCAGCTAGGGAGGGCCCTAAACCTATGGCTACTCATCAAATTTGAATAAAAGTTTGGTTGACATTGTCATGACTTATTGATGCTCTAACACTTGCCAATCAGGTATAAGTCTTGCACATTGTGGTCTGCTGCATTGTTTCGCACATGCATGGTATTAAATGGGAAAAAAATGGATTGACCAAAAGGATTCCACTAGTAGCTTATACTCTTCCTAATCAAGAACTAAGAATCTCCTGATTTGTTCTGGAGTTCGTCATTTTTAGAAATACATGGAAGATGTTCTCTGACTTCAGGGATTGGATGTTTTTACTTACCTGACTATATGTTGCGGAATTAACTTCTGTTTGAGCTCGCTCTTCTCACAACAATTGCAAGAAAATTATAGATACATTTTAGAAGAGCAAATATTAGTTTAACTTATTATGGATGCCAATGCCAATTAGGGTGCACGGATTTTAACCGAAGAACATGCGACGGTGGTGGGACAATGTGGGCCACTTTATACATGTTTTGAACGGATGGCATCCATATCATGTTGACATATGCTTAAACCAATTGGTTTTTCTATTTCAAACATTTTTGGTTCCAACATTATTGTTTTGATCTCTCTTTCATAGGCTCTTCCAGCCGCTGGTTACTCCCAAGGAAATTATGAACAAGCACCCCAAGTGTTTTCCAAGACTCTTACGGGCTTGTAATATCCCTACTCTATTTTCTTTTCATTGTCATTTGGTTTCTTTTATTCAACTGATCAATTTCATATTATTGTCTTTAAATTTGCAAGCAGATTGGTTTAGTAACAGGAATAAGTTTAGCAGTTTAATTACTCCACGGACACAGATGCAGAAGTGCTGGCAATTGCCTGGTCCGGCTTACTGGTAAGTGAATTCTGCCCTTCATGTTTTTTCTAGTACAAGACCTTTTTACTGTTTTAATAGAATTTCAACTATGAACAAATTGCCGGGTCACTTACTGGTAAGTGAATTCCGCAGCGCTTACCTGACATTGTCTTTATTGGCAGTTTGTTGCTGGCTCTCAGCCGATGAATGCTATTGCACTTGTCCTTGATGGGCTCTTCTACGGGGTTTCCGGCTTTGAATATGCTGCCTATTCTATGGTTCTCCCTATTCCCCTCATATTGACATTATTGATTATAGTACTGCAATTTCGTTTCTCACTTGCTTATTCCCGATGGATAGGTGCTAGTCAGATTAATCTCTTTGGCATTCATTCTTATGTCTGCTCCCATATATGGTCTTGCTAGAGTTTGGATACTTTTGTTTCTCTTCATTACCTTGCAAATCCTATTTAGAATTTGGAGGTAAACTAATTTATTGCAGGTTGGACACAAAAAGAGGACATGGAGAATGGCATGGTCTGAGATGAAGCTGTTTAAGTGAATGAGCATAGCAAGATTCTTGGCATAGAATTTCTAACGTCTGCTCATGATGCTCAATACCATCAAGGCATATAGCACAGAGTGCTTGAAGTATTACCACAAGTTGAGCAAACCTGCACCAGTGCTCCAGACACAGGTTAGAATGGTTATTACATACAACATTTACTAAGTCGAGCGTTTAGAAGTGCTTTGCTAATTTCCTTTGTCTGCCAGAGCTCGTATATATCATCTATGTTTTCTCAGCTTCTAGCTCAATATTGATTCTGCATGCGCAAATAAGAAAATATGCTGCAAAATTATCTACAGAATTTTCATTGGTGCATGATGCACCTGTGAAATCTAGCTCGAGGAATGTTCTTTTACAGTACTACATCATTTTGCTTTCCTCTGGATTTATCTAAAATTATAAACTCCACTTGGCCAGGAACTTGAATCAAACAACAATTGCTACACCACCTGGCCAGCCATCAAATTCATAGCCATTCTCAACTCGAGCAAAACCAATTTCTATGACATTTCTACCTTCCAATTATAGGCTCGAAAGATTCTCAAGATACTAGATCAAAACGTGGAAGATGAGATCAAAACATGTACTTGATTTGATCCAATTTCACTTTTGAATTACAACCCAGATTGAATTTGTGACATGCGAAACCAGATCAACACATATTACAATACCACACAAAGCATGGTCATACAGGATATGTACCTGGATTAAAACTAGGTCAACCAATCCTTATATTTACAAAACTGCCAAATATTCCAATGGCCTTCTGAGGTCTCATTAAGGCTCCAGAGTAATAGCCAACTTCAGTGTAAAAGCCACTAAAAATTGCGGCTACATGAAGCATCAACAGTAATTTCATAATCACTGGAGCTTCAACATGTCAGCCAAAAGATTGGGCAGGCATCCCTGTTATAAATTGAGAAAATAACCAAGAAAATAAACAATAAATCAGAGAGGGGCTTGATTATAGTAGATTTGAGCGCTCTTGGCCTAATCTAGCCAATCACCAAAAAAATAAAAAGTGGTGGCAGGTGAGTACATATTCGTAATCAATAATATTTACACAGAATGTCAGTAACAGAATTTGCTGCAAGTTCTTCAGTTCTTTAATTCAATCACTGAACAATTTATGGAAGAAACATATCCATAAAGAGTTAGGTCTACAATTAGCTTCTTCCTTTCTTGGTGAATTGACTGAACTCTTGCCTTATATTTAACATCTTTCTCTGCCACTGTTAATTATCAACGGGATTTGACACTAACCAAAAACTCTGCCCTCTAAAGAGTAACTACTTTCCCAAGCAACCCGAATAGATCCAATTCAGCTAGAAATAAACCACCTAAAATCACTTGCAACTCTATTCCAGTCATGTAATCGCATAAAACCCAAACTGCCTAATCTTCCAGAGTAAACATATGATTGCCTAGCTTGCTTTTAGCCCCCATCACACTGCCATCCAGCCCTTCCCACCAAAGTAGCTAACAGACACATTAACAAGGCGCAAGCTAGTTGACCCATAGGCTAGCACTCCATAATACACAAATTCATATATCTCAGTTCTACACTACCAGCTAAAAAGAGATAACTTAACATTCCAGGAATCATTCAATATGAATTGCCAATTTCATTAAGAACAACAGTCTGCTAAAGATGGATTTTCGGTTAATTAACCAGCAATAAAGCACAAACCACCATTCAATCTAATCCAGTAGACCTAGCAACCTTGTATCTTAATTACCTATTAATATAAACAGCATAAACAAAAAGGATTACCTGTTAATCAACCAGCAATTAAGCACAAACAACCATTCATTTACTCTAATCCAGTAGACCTCGCAATCTTGTATCTTAATTTCCTGTTGTGATTTTCCTGCCAAACAAACACACAATACGTTAAAAAGGTTTATCCCCCAGCACAATTTTTAAATAAGTTTATCAGACTCAAACTTACCAGCTCAAGAACCTGAGCAGAACTGGACTCAACAAGCTGAGCCAAGTTCTCAACTTTGGCCAACATTTTCTCATACATATCTTCCAAAGCTCCTGTATAATTGACTGCCTCCGGACCCATTAACCGTCTCAAGCTCTGAATTTGAAACCCTTCCGTACACGAATCCAACTGTTTCTGATTGTTCATCTTCTCTTTCTTTACACTCAAGCCTTCCTTATCCATCGATGATAAGCAATTCATCAATGGCAGCGCACAGTTAGGGGCGAAATTACCGTAATATCCTCGAAATGCGGGCCCGATGTTCACCACGTCGATCGTCTGCGGTCGAAACGATTTATTCGAAGGGTTAAATTGGTACGCTCGATACTGGTGCGTGTGGATCAATTGGTGTGTCAAGGGAGTGGTGAAGAGAATGAAAATGGACGGTGTCAGAGTTAGAGTTGGGTTTTTAATAGGAAAATGAAATTGGGGGATTTTGGAGAGAGAATTAGTGACGGAGAATTCACGCAAAGATGGACGGAGAGGGGATTGGCGGCGGCCAGAGAACCAACCGAGAAGGTGGCGGTGCTGGTGATGAGAGGGGACTCGGAGTGAGTCGACCCGGCCGAGTGAATCGTAGAATGAGAGAGGAGAACCGGAACAAATGAAGCCGGTGATGGTGGCGACGAGATGGGAGGCGCATTCGTCGGTGGATAAGGAGTCGTCGGATAGAGTTGAGGAAGTGATGTGAGTGCCGTGGCCAAAGATGAAACCGTCCACGTCGCCTAGAGATGAAGAGAACCGTTGGATCATTGAGGCCAGCGTGGGACCCGATATCGCTATTTTCTGTAACTGAACGTCTTCCATGTCGAATTACGCGAGGCAGATAGGAGCTGAACTGCGGGAATGAGCTGACGAGCTCGGAGTACAAAAAGTTTGTCACTTCTCCTCGATACGACGCCGTTTCATTCTCTGCTAATATTTAAAATAAAAATCATTTCTAAAATTACAAAATCTCAATCCCTAATTCTTATCTTTTAATAAAATGTTAATATAACATAATTAATAATAAATAATTTATATTATATTATAATAAATTTTATATTTTATGATATAAATTAAAATTTTAAATTATTTATAATATTTTATTAAATTAAAAATAATAATAATAAATTTTAAAAAAAATTCTATTTAATTAAATACGAGGTAGTATAAATTATATAATTTTTATTAAAGACCCCTGACAGTGAAATATGAATCGAAAAAGGAATACATTTATTGAGCTAGACAAAACAAATACAACCAATACGTATAATTATACACATACTAACAAATAATCATAATTAAAGAATGTAAATCTTCTCTTCTATAAAATCCCCCACACGATGAAAATTCTCTTATCCTATTCAATTGTGCTGTAGGCTTTTGCTCCATCATCACTAGAACCAGTGACCAGCTCTGGTTTAATCTCCTCTAGTTGCTGAAGGACTTGCTGAACTTCCGGACGGGCAGCTTGGGAGGGATCAACACAATGCAGAGCTAATTTCAATGTGTTAAGCAACTCATCTCCTATTGTTGGCGTATCCCTCATTAGCTCCAAGTCAAATACTTCATTTGTCCACTCCTCCTTCACAATGGAGGCCACCCACTGGGGCAAATCCATTCCATTCATTGGCTCACCAGGGGATTTTCCGGTTAATAGCTCCAATATGATCACGCCTAGGCTGTAGACGTCAGTTTTGGTGTTTGCATTCTTGAGCTTTGAGAGCTCTGGTGCGCGGTAACCCTGTGTTCCTGCAGTGGCAATCACGTTGGTGTTGGCAGCAGCAGTCATGAGACGGGAGAGGCCAAAGTCTGCAATGTGAGGACTAGTCTGCTCGTCGAGCAGAATGTTGCTAGATGTGAGATTGCCATGTATCATGTTTACTTCAGTGTGAAGGTAGTTCAATCCGCGTGCAGTGCCTATGACTATGTTCATCCTTGTTGGCCAATTGATTGTGGTTTCTGGACCGCGAGCTGCATACAGAAATTATCAAGCAATGGTCGCAACATCGTCAAGTTACCAAATTATTCAAAAGACTACTCAAGAGTAATAATATTTTCATTTGCAGTTCCCTGTAACAGTTTTGACATGTACTAGACTTAATTTCACAGACTGATGTGTGAATTGGTTGAGTGTACTTACCATGGAGAAAGGAAGCTAGACTTCCTTTCGGCATGTAATCAAATACAAGAAGCTTCTCTCCTTTTGGTCCCAAGTAATAGGCTCTAAGGGCTAAGAGATTTGGGTGACGAATCTTCCCAATTGCAGCACCCTCAGCTTCGAACTCTTTCTGTCCCTTCGTTGTCTTCTCTCTCAACCTCTTCACAGCAACTTGACTACCATCCTCTAGTGTTGCCTTGTATGCTGTCCCATAAGTGCTCTTTCCCATTATTTCTGCAGTTGCACACAATAGATCATCGGCAGTGAACAAAAATGGCCCATCAAAATGGACTAGTTTTCCACCCATTTCACCGCCAGATTCAACTTCATTTCCAGCCTTTGGAAGTGCACTCTCAACAGCCTTCTGAGTTGTAGATTTACCGTACTTCTCTTTTGAAGCGGCTCTTTTCTTCATCAAACAAATGAGTAAAATACAACACAGTATCAGCAGAACCGCAAGGAGAGCACCAAATGCTATGAGAATAATGTCTTTGGTGCTGAGTTTGCGGCGATGATCATGTTTGGGTGCCTCCATTGGTGAAGGTGGTAGATTGATAGGTGGAGGAGAGGGACATGCGGTTGAAGGGCTGTAGCCACATAGCTGAATGTTCCCCACAAAAGAGCTTGAATTGAACTTTTTGGAAAGAAGAGATGGAACAGAACCAGAGAGATTGTTGTAAGAAACGTTAAAAGTAGTAAGATTGGCTAGGCTGGCAAGTGAAGCTGGAATTTCACCAGTGAAATCATTTTCGGATAAATCAAGTTGGTTGATGCCAGAGATATTGCCAATAGTTTCTGGGATTTGGCCTTCAAATTGATTGTTCTTCAAGTTGAGCACTGTGAGGTTCTGTAATCTTTCTAATCCGTCTGGGATCTTGTTATCAAGGCGATTGTTCTCAACGTTCAATGAAGCAAGGGAGGTGAGGTTGGTAAAGGTAACAGGAAAGCTTCCATTGATGGCATTGTATGATAAATCTAGCTTTTGTAGCTTAGAGATATTCCCTAGCTCATCAGGTATGGTCCCAAAAATTTTGTTATGGCCCAGAGAAATCTCCTGAAGCAAACTCAACTTGCTCAGAGAGATAGGAATCGTTCCGGTGATAAGATTATGATCAAGGGTTAAGAACTGAAGTTGGTAAGACTTGCTCCCTGATAAAGCACCCCAAGTATCTGGAATGGAACCAGATATATTGTTATGTTGAAGAGCAAGGACAGAGAGAGAAGGCAACGTAGTGAGACTTACAGGGATGGAACCCAAAAGAGAATTATAGCTCAAATTAAGTCTATATAACCTGGTGGAATTTGCAAGACTCGGAGGAATTGTATCAATAAGTGCATTGTTGCTTAAATCGAGACTCTGAAGATTAGGACAGTTACCAATAGAAGGAGGGATAGAACCTGAAAGCCGATTATTGAAGAGATAAACTCCTCTGAGATTTGGAAGGAAGCCAAGAGACAAAGGGACCGGACCAGCCAGCAGATTATCATGAAGACTAAGCTTTCTTAGTGATTGAAGCTGACCAATTTTCTCAGAGATGCGGCCTCCTAATCCCCTCCAAGGAAGCTGAATGGCAATGACCTGTCCTTTAACACACTTGATTCCTGCCCACCCACCTGAGCAAGCGCCTAATCCACTCTCATTCCAGCTCCGCAGAACACCTTTAAAGTCAATTAGGTCACGTTTGATTGCTCGAAGTGCTTGATAATCTGCTTGGGTAACAATCACCCCATCCCATGACTGACCTGCAACAAATTGAGAAGTAAAAGCAAGCACTAAACAAACAAACAACTGGGCATGGAGAAAAAAATGCTTGCTGTTGTCAAATTGGTTCAAATGGCAACGGGGATTTTCCATGAACATGAAACAGAAGAAAGAAAATGATGAAATGGAAGAACAGAAACAAGGAAGGAAGGAAGAAGAAGTGAGGTCTGGTATAATTTTTTCTATCTCCTTTCTGTTTTGCTTCCTTTATTTAGAGAAGGGAAGTGCTAACGAATTAAGAGTTGAAATGCTAAGGAATGAAGTGTCGAAGACTGAAAGAGAAGATTAATAAAGAAGGAAGATTAAAAACGAATCAGTGAGAGCAAGAGAGGAGGCATAGAAGAAGCATCAAGCATGTGGGGAAGTTGTTTTCGAGAGGGAGACAACAAAGTAAGTAGGGTTTGGCTCGGCATCAGAATCTTCATACTTCAGATAATTATAACGGCTAGTTTTACTAGCATGCTTAGTCTTCTTCGTAGAACGGTATGAAGAGGTCTGTATCATTCAGCTCTGACCCGTGGTCGTTTTTCCTAACGGCTATATTTCATAGGCTATGCATACGCAATTATCTAATGGAGAGTCTCAGAGCAGCCACGTGGCAGCATTATATTATTATTTCATTACTACTATTTTCTGAAAAGCTTCTGAATTTGATACAACCGGTTGCACCATAAGAATTTTATACACCCAGTCAAATTATCTCATGAAATGTAGAAGTCAATAAGAAATTTAAGCACTCAACTCCTCGGGTTGAACACACAGGAATTCGGATCCGCAACCGTCCGTCGTTATTAATTGGGTAATTAAGCATAATTAATTGATAAATCACGCTAAAGCTGTCGGTGAGTAAGCCCCCCCGAGGTGGTACAGGACTAGTGTTAGCACAATGGCAGATCGACAGTTAATTTTCTCTCTTTCATGGTAAACTGAATCAAACCAACAAGAGCCCTCAGATCTGAGATCCTTTCTGGACATTTACAAACGAACGAAATTCCATGGCAAGAAACAGAATTCATGGGATTTGATTCACCATCAAAAGATGAATCCGTATTACAAAAACGAAATGGAAATGTAAAATTTTGATGTCATGTCCATGATCTTGATGAGTATTAGAAAATAAAATAAAATAAAATTACAGGTAAAATGCAGTTTTAACAATGGAGGACAATTAATAAATCCGTACAAGTTTCAACGATTTTCACCCTATTCATGACAAAAACGTTCCAAATCGACATTTATTTCCGCAACTAAAACCCTCGGATCCAGTGAATCAATCAAGCCGTTGCCCTTAAACGCGGGCAGCGACGGCTGGGGCAGCGGCTGCGGCGGCATTGGATGCGGCACCACCAAGGAAGGACAAGAATCCAGTAGCAGCAGGCTCTTGCTCGTCCAAGAACAGATCCTCAGGAACCCTAAACGCGCCGTGAGCACAAATCACAGCCGCTCCCACCATAAGAGCCGAAATCAAGACAGATCCAACGCTTGTAAGGAAGATGACGAACACGCTTAACACGATCAAGATCCCAAGGGTCTCGCGGTCGCTGAAATTGCGGCCGAACATGACGAGGGGCTGATCGGAGGGGCGGAAGAGATAAAGGAAAAGCCACGATGCCAGAAGACCGACGAGCATGAGGAGAGAGAAAGGATTGGTTATGAGAGAGAAAGCCAAGACAAGACCGAGGATGGTCAAGTAATTGACGCGGAAGTAGGAGTAGTTTTTGCGGACGCGGAGGGTAGCCTCGGAGAAGGACTCGGGTTTGGAGAAGGCGGAGCGGTCCACGAGTTCCGACCAAGGGCGGCGTTGGGATAAGCCATTGCGGAGGGATTCGGAGAGGTGGTTGATCAAGGCGCGGAAAGCCGGGGTAGCAACTGGGGGCGAGGATTGGGCGGATGTGGCGGAGGAGCCGATGGATGGTTGGGGATTGGAGAGGGGGAGGACCGGCGGAGCTGCGGAGGACATGTTGTACTGGATCTAGAGAATTTGACGATTTGGGGTTTGACTAAATAAGAGGGAGAGATTTGAGGGAAAGGGCGCAAATGAAGAGGAGGGAATATAGGGCGTCGTGCGAAGAACAGGGAAACTGAGAGATTGACGGGGGAAGGAAGGGAAGACCAGAGAAGACGTTCCACGGAAATTTCCTTCGAGGCTACGTATCAGCGTGACCAATAAGAATCAGACATGTCACCATTGTGATGTTCGAAGAACCTGACGTGCCGATTGCAGGGTTATAAGATGGGCCTGAACTGACAGGGGCTAACCCAAAGATTATTGTCTCCTAAAATCTCTTGCACTCAGCAGATCCAGATTTTGATTGATCTCGCAGGAACGGAGACCTAAGGCAGATCTGAACACACAGTGATTCAGTAAGAAATCGGCTTTCTAAAGCCGAACCCAAAGTTGATGACGCAGAATGTCCTGGGCATTGTCAAAGGCTAGATAACACAGGTAATTTTACTCCAAAGACCAACAATTCCACAATATCATTGGCTAGCACCAACGAACATTAATATCCATATCGAAACACATCACAGGAGTAATGTGTCATGATACTCAGCACCAAATATCAATAAGGGTTTCTAAAGGTGCCAAATCACTCATATATTTAGATCGGCTGTTCACATAATTCACAGCACACCAGCTTGAGAAGCCAAATTTACGAACATGTCGTTCCATATCCATCGACAGTCTGAACCCTGCAAAAACAAACAAACAAAGGATCAGCCTCTTTTAGAGTGACAGCAACTCCCACAAAAGAACGATGATAATAGAATCAGCAGAAATAAAGCAAGTCAGATTCTCGAGAAAGATGACAAGAACCACACGGTTATCACAGATATAAACAGTAAAGATTTATTTACATGATCTACTGCTGGTGTACAGCATGCAAACACTGTGCATATTCATTGACTTGTGATAGGCCTCACAAGGAGGAGAGAATGCATGAGATGCGGACGAGGGCATGACGCATGGCGATCGTGACGCACTCACGAGTGAAAACATCAAGAAAGTCAAATGGCTCTTGCCTTAGTTGTCCTAACACAAAACAATCTTGACAAGAAGAATCGCAGACTTGGCGCACTGAGGGGATAACAAATATCTATTTCAAGAATTGTGTGAAAGTGCAAACGCACTCAATTATCAATTGTTCACGTCAGGGTTAAGGCCTCCAATGGACACCAACTCACCATAGGCTGCTGGCTGCTCAGTTCCACCAAATGCAATAGCGAAAATATCGATCCCTTCAACACAACCATCACGTACTGTAATGCCAACCAACACAAAAAAACTCAGGGCATGCAGGGTGAAACAACATGAAATTAATTAAACAACAATAACAATTCCTCTCTTAGCTTTGTTTTTTTATTCTTCAATGGGTGTCAAAAAAAAGTTTTGCTTTTTAGGTTATTGGGACGAACAGATGTCAAAATGCAATGTTCCACAATCGCAAATGCTCAAAACAATGTTCCACATGTACATTTGCGTGGGACTTATTGAATGCATCAAATGCTCCTCCACATATACAAAAGAAAATGTAGTGGTAGTTTGGCCAAGAGATGAAACATGACATTAACTGAAACTTTTTGGACCAAAATGATGCAAATGGGAAACAGTAGCCATGTTTGTTACTAATATGCATACTATAGTGACATTTTCTGAAACCTTAAGATTAGGGGTGAATTACCCCAATAAAACTATATGTTCACAAAGTGATTGGACTAAGATCTTATCACATTGGTATCAGTATCAAATTGGCCCTGATAATAAGAAAAAGAGAAAGTTTGACCATTATGTTACTTGAGAAAAAAGCATTACCCGTACAAGCACATATACTGAGACTTGCAGCGACTATAGACTATGGCCTGCGTCACAACAATAGTCTATGGATTCTACAAAATAACACTAGGCAGACAATGGTCACGAGAAAAACAGATCCAGATGGGGTATCCGATTCATAAATTTTCTATCTCAAGATGCACTAACCGTGTAGCAAATAAAAGAATTTGCAGACACACGTTGCTGGCATTATGAACACTGGAGTACTCTATGAACCCCTAGGGAGAAATACTCTATAATTATCACATGATAAGATTATACTCCCACAAACCATAATAATATCACACACTTCTGCCTAGAAAGTCCCAGGTTCAACAGTCACAATGAAAACTCACCCACTCATAAGTTAAAAGCAGTTGAGCTCGATTTCAGAGTGCCCATAGTTCTAAGGGAAGCAGAGAAGCAAATTGCTTCCTCTAAATCGCTATTTATTTTAGACATGCATCAATTGACAGATCCAAAAAGCCACGAATCACTTAAAACCCCAGCAGAAGCGTCAATTTTTGCATCAATTCTGCTAAGATAACTAACGACTGAAAGCCATCCTAATCACTAGGACAATTTGGTGTTTAATTTTTACTCAAGCGCATCACTGAAAGACGTACTCATACAACCTACTTATATTCAAATGTGAAGCAAAACTAGACAATGAACATCGGAAAATGAAATTAAAGCGTGAGTGGACATAAATATAAAAGTGTGCTTACGGCCCATCGGGTTTGCCGATAATGCTAGCGACGGTGGAGGTGGCCTCAGAGAGAATTGACGAAAGTGTCCGACGCCATCGAGGCTGACGTTAGTTGACAGGTTCAAGCAAGGCATCTTGTCTTCCTTATCTGTCACTACTAATCTGAAACCCTAACTCTCGTCTCGACCACGCTACCCTACGTCGGTCTATCCACACGTCATTTATACAACGATTGCGAAAGATATTTCTAATCCCCA
>BNST01002345.1:0-15425 GCA_019650275.1 Xylocarpus granatum | reverse complement strand
TACCTTAGCTTGGCTCATACACATCGGCCAATCATAAGGCATGCTGCACGACTCGAGGCCACATTTTACCCTCTGTTCGCTGCCTACGAAGCCTAACTTACCTCTGTTGTGCTTGCTCCTATACTCGATCCTCATCACTTTGTGCGTGTTGCACCTACAACCCGCAAAACCTCCCTCATTGGCTAGGACAAGGTGCCATCCTACCCACGGGTACATGCTCCTGATCAAGGTCGTGACAAACCTCCCCTACTTGAAGAACCCAACGTCCTCGTTGGATTGGAGAGGTATTCTTGCTCGTTTCTCAAATTGCCACAATGTAGCATCTCACTGCCAACTCGCATCTGCAACATTTCCCCCTTTCCACTTAACCGAATATTCTATTCTTCGGTTCTTTTTGCTCTGCCCCAAGACTCGATGATTCAGTATCTTCTCAACCTCCTTGTTGAATTGCTGTCGAATCACAAGCAGAGCTCGCCTGACCTGTTGGCGTCCCTCATCAAGCAAGTCCTCGTGAAAGGGCTTCAAGAAACTTACGTGCACCGTGGGGTGTATATTTAATCTCCCAGGTAGTCTCAGCTTATAGGAAACTTTGCCCACCCTTACACTACTTCAAAGGGGCCGTCATACCTGAGTACCAGTCCTCTGTGCATGGTTTTACTACTGATCTTCTTCCATATCTTTAGAGTTAGCTTTAGCAACACTTTATCCCCCACACTAAACTCTAGGTCTCTCCTTCCAAGATCCACATATTTCTTCATGTGAGCTGCCCTAGCTAAGCTATTGAAAGCTAGCTCAATCAACTCCTCCCTGTTGTGTGCAAACCTATATGCATCCGGACACCTCACCTCAGTGTTCTACTTTCACTACCTCATGAGACATTTTAGGCTATTGCCCCATCACCAACTCGACGGGACTCATCTCTGTCTAAGAAGATTATGAATGTTGTCTTAAAATTGAGCCGAATCAAGCAACTCGACCCAATTCCTCTGGCTTGCCGTCATATAATGCCTCAAATACTCCTTGAGTAAGGCATTAACTCGCTTAGTCTGCCCATCTATCTGTAAATGACTCATAGTCAAAAATTTCAATTCAGTGCCCATGAGATTGAAAAATGAAGTCTAAAACCTGCTTGTGAAGCATGCATCTCTATCACTCACGATATCTTCTAGCATTCCGAAGTACTTTATCACATGCTTGAGCATCAGCTCTGCAACTTTCTTTGCCAGACATGCATGCGGTACAGGAATAAACACAGAAAAATTTGTCAACCACCACCAAGGTTGACAAATAATTGCCTTCGGCCTTGGGCATTCCCGATATGAAATCCATCAAGATTGATTACCAAGGTCTCTTTGGTATCAGTAATGGCTGAAGAAGCTCCACCAGTCTTCTCCTCTCACCCGTGTCTAATTGACCGTATGGCGCACCGGTGCTATTTCAAAGGAAGTACTATGGTTCATTGAGGACGTGTGTGGACTATAGGTTGCTCAACAAAGTGACGATCAAGAAGAAGTATCTAGTGCTTAACATGGCTGATTTATTTGATCGGTTGAATGGAGCTTTCTATTTCACAAAACTAGACTTGAGATCAGGATATTGACAAGTAAGGATTATTGAGGGAGACGAGGCCAAGACAACGTGCCTAACAAGGTATGGATCTTATAAGTTCTTAGTGATGCCATTCGGCTTGACAAACACATTGGCTACGTTCTGCAATCTCATGAATGATGTGCTATATGAGTTCTTGGATCGTTTTGTGCTAGTATATCTCGATGAGATTGTGGTATACAGTAGACCTTTGAGGGTCACGTCAAGCATTTTAGGCAAGTGTCCCAAAGGCTGAGAGAACAGAAGCTTTACATAAAAAAGGAGAAATATGAGTTTAGCAAGAGAGAGGTGCTGTTCTTAGGGCATTGGATCAACAAAGGTGAAATTCGCATGGACAAAGGGAAGATTCAGGCAATTCTTGACTGGCCAGTCCCTAAACGAGTCCCTGAGTTGAGGTTGTTCCTAGGATTGGTGAACTACGATAGGAGATTCTTGGAAGGCTACTCGAGGAGAGTAGGGCTATTGACAGATTTGTTGAAAAAAGGAAAGGAGTGGGAATGGAATAAGGCATGTGAGAAAGCATTCAAGGATATTAAAGTTTTGGTAGCTTTTGAACCAGTGATTAAGTTACCTAACCTTGATAACCTATTCGAGGTATGGACGGATGCTTCAAATAGGGCCATTGGTGTTGTGCTTGTTCAGGAGGGACATCCTATCGCTTTTGAGAGCAGAAAGCTAAAGAATGAGGAACAAAGGCACTCCACACACGGAAAAAAGATGACGCCGGTGGTACATTACTAGACGACATGGAGACATTACCTGTTGGGCACTTGTTTCACAATCATGACAGATAATGTGGCCAATACTTGCTTCAAGACATTGAAAAAGTTAATGCCCAAACAGGCGAGATGGTAGGAATATCTTGCCGAATTTGATTTTGTATGGGTTCACAAGGCTGGGAGGCAGAACCAAGTGGTAGAAATGCTCAGTAGGAAAGTGTAGAGGGGTATGTGGCCACTCTCACAACCTCCACTTCTGACTTTGTAGCCCAAGTGAGGTAGTATGCGGACCAGGATCTGACATACGAACAACTTTGTAAGAAAATCCACAAAGGAATTTTGTAAAGATATTGGCTAAAAAATGGTCTAGTCTATGCTTGATGAAGGAGATTATATGTTCCTAGTGGAGGGGAACTTCGCAAGACACTCTTGCGAGAAACTCATGATCCAAGATGGGCAGGACATCTAGGGGGAGAAAGGATGATGGCCTTGTTGAGCAGGTCATATCACTGGCCTAAAATGGAAGAAGACATATGGTTGTATGTCAAAACTTATCTAGTATGTCAATTAGACAAGAATGAGATGAGAAGACTAGTAGGCCTTCTTCAAATGTTACCAATACTTGAGAGACCCTGGCAATTAATCTTGATGGATTTCAATTGGGAATACCCAAGGCGAGAGATGATTATAAGTCAATATTGGTAGTGGTTGAATAATTTTCGAAGTACGCTGTGTTTATTCCCGCACCACATACTTGTCTGGCAGAGTGAGCTGTAGAGTTGATGCTCAAGCGTGTGATACACTTCAAAATGCCAAAAGATATCGTGTGCGATAGAGATGAACGCTTCATAGGTAGGTTCTGGACTTTACTTTTCAATCTCATAGCACTAAGTTGAAATTTTTGATTGCCAATCATCCACAAATGGATGGACAGAGTGAGCGAGTTAATACCTTACTTGATGAGTTTTTAAGGCATTATGTGACAGTAGCTAGAGGAATTGGGTAGAGTTGCTCGATTCAACTCAATTTTGCTACAATATTCACAAATCGTTTTCAACAGAGATGAGTACAGCTAAGTTGGTGATGCAGCATCAACAGCCTAAAATGCCGACATAAGGTGGCAAAACAAAACACTGAGGTGAGGTGTCCGACTGCATATAGGTTTGCACGTGACAAGGAGGAGTTGATTGAGCTAGCTTTCAATAGCTTAGCTAAGGCAGCTCGTCGCATGAAGAAATATGCGAATGTTGGAAGGAAAGACCTAGAGTTCAGTGTGGGTGATAAAGTGTTGCTGAAGCTAACTCTATAGATATGGAAGAAGATCAGTAGCAAAACTGTGCACAAAAGATTGGTACCCAGGTACAACGACCCCTTTGAAGTAGTGCAAAGGGTTAGGCAAAGTTGCCTATAAGTTGAGACTACCTAAAAGATTAAATATACACCCCACAATACACGTAAGTTTCTTGCAGTTCTTTCATGAGGACTTGCTTGATGAGGAATGCAAACAGGTCAGGCGAGCTCTACCCGTGATTCGACAACAGTTCAACAAAGAGGTCAAGAAGATACTGAATCATCAAGTCTTAGGGTAGAGTAAAAAGAACCGAAGAACGGAGCATTTGGTTCAATGGAAAGAGGGAAGTGCTGTAGATGCTTGTTGGGAGTGAGATGTTACATTGTAGCAATTTGAGAAACAGGTGCAAGAATACCACTCAATCCAACAAGAATGTTGGGATCTTCAAGTAGGGGAGATGTGTCACAGCCTTAAGCAAGACCATGCACCCGAAGTATGATGGCACCTTGTCCTAGCCAACGGGGGAGGTTTTGCGAGTTGTAGGCGCAACACGCATAAGGTGACAGGATCGAGTATAGGAGTAAGCACAACAAAGGTAAGTTGGGCTTGGTAGGCAGCAGACAAAGATTAATGTGGCTTAAAAGCATGCAGCACACAAAGGGGTAGTGCACGGCGTGTGAGGTGCTAGTGTTGGGGTCCTGATTTTTTTCCCCAACTTTTCTACACCTTAAGGGGTCAACATGCCTACTAGAATCCTTCCTAACTTGCTATCCCGTTTGATTCTTGATTTCTTTTTTATTTTATATCCCCTAAGCTGTCCTTCGGGTTAACTAATATATATAAAGATATATTGGATAGGCAAGACAACTCTTAAACCTATCACAACTTGCCTTGGTTGAAGAAGACAACTCTTAACTTCAACCTTAGCTCTTAAGCAAGGAAGACAACTTTTAACCTTAACTTAAGCCCAAGTTATCTCAAGACAACTCTTAAAAGATAACCGAAATATAAACAAGAATGGAAGCAAGAATGCTTACCTTTGATCCTTGATTAATGAATGTGAAAATAACAAAATTCGTAGCTTATGTCCTCCTCGCAAATAATGGGTTGTATTTATAGTCCTAAGACAGCCTTATCCTAATTTAACTAGTACTTAGGTTCCTTATCCACTTAGGATATGTTTTCCTAAGTCAACAAGCTTTTCTAAGTCAAATAAAACATTATCAAGATAGACCTTATCCTTTGTGTCCTAATCCTACTAGGATTCTTGGTCTTTCTTGAATTCCTACCTAGACTAGAATTCCTACCTTATCTTGTATTTTACAGCAGCTGCACTTCCTCTTGCCTAATCCTTGTAGGACTAGGACTTTGAATGCGTATCCTTCTGCCCTTAGAATTCTTCTTGTTGCGACTATCCTATTGCTACTAGAACTCATCATGAGTGTCCTACTGCTGATAGAATCTTCTTGGCATAGATGTCCTGCTGCTGCTGGAATTCTCCTTGGCATGGATGTCCTGCTGCTGCTGAAATTCTCCTTGGCATGGATATCCTATGGTTTTAAGCCAAGTGCATGCCTATGGTTTTAAGCCAAGATTGCCTAAAACCACATCAAGACCTGCCAGGGCTAACACATGTAGTTCGCCTCTATTTTGACTCCTTGAATCTGCATAGCTACTGGCTGGATTAATTGTGCGCACTTGAGCTTTTGTTCGCTTGCCACTCTTACCTCAAAGGATGCAATCTTTTTTGGACATAGTGAGTGTTTTGACCAATTTGAATTGATAAAGTTATGAGTAGCTCCACTATCTATCAACACTAATACGTTTTTTCCGTTAATGGTTGCGAAATAACCTCATGGCAGTAGGCTTTGTGGTTGCCCCTACTGCATGCAAGTTGATTTCGCCTTCTTCCGCATGATCTAGGGAGTGTATTGCCTCGGCTTCCTCCTTGCTGTCCAGGCAGCTTTGGGCATTTGTGCTGGCAATGGAGTTGCTGTCCAGAACACCTGACCTGTTGCATGGAATGTCTGGATCTTCAGTGTTCAAGCTGTAACCCAAATAACCCTCATTCTGTCTAGGGAATTGAGGGTCTAAAACAGGTGCAGATGATGGCGTTTGATCAATATTTGTGCCTTGTAAAGCTTGTTGTATGCTAAGCATATTTTCCGCTGCAGTTTGACCAATGAATGGTTTAAAGGTCTGATCTCTTGCAGCTTGTGAATCTGTCCATAAAAGATCTGAAAGTCCTTCAATCTGGATAGGAATATGATTAGAAACTTTGCCTTCTGTTCCAGATTTAGCCAACAAGGCAGATTGTACCTGTTCTGGTGGATAATTTGTAGAAGCATGCACTTGTAATCCATATGAAAATCCATATGATTCTGCATCCACTTTAATTTGCTGTTCTTCCACTCTTGGTAGTGCTAAAGAAGATGTAGAAGAAGTAGCATAAACCTGAATAGATGAATTAGGACATTCGGCGGATGCATTGTTTGACTCTTCACAAGACATCTGCATCTTTATCTTGGCATTCGACACACCAAGTCCTGTCCTAGAGCACTTGTGTCCTTAGCGTCGCAAACATCTGAAAGTGCATATGCATCTCCTGTGCATAATTCTTTTCCTCTACTATCATCAACTGAAATTGTTGGTGATGAAACGTCTTCGCTTGTTCTCCAAATTGGCATCTCAGGAGGCGGAGACGAGAATTCTAAGTTCTGAACTGGTGCAGAACTCTCTGAATTTGATGAAGGAAAGACTTGGTTCCCATCAAACTTGGGAGCAAATATTTGTGATGCTGGATGGGCCAAATCTGTCCATCAATTCTTGCGTGAACCTTGTCCAGCCAATCCGTCTACCTTCTTTGCCCATAGGTGGCCTTAAGCCAACACCACCATTGATTGGCTCTCCTGCATAGGTGATAGGATGCAAAATCAACCCTTTCACCCCTCTCAACACCTTGTTTCTCAAAATAGAATTCAGCCATAGAGATCCATTCGGTTGGATCCCCTTTCTCAAAGGTTGGGAATTCGATTTTTACCTTAGGCCTAGTGTAGTGGCTTGGGCTGTCATAGTGTTGCCATTCCTCTCTCCTATTTGTCCGCCAACGTTCTGCCTCATGACAACTCGCATTCTCCTTGGCTGCCACACTGCTGGCCTTCGATCCCAAGACCTCATCGTTGCTGTATTCATCATAGGGGTCATGGGGCTGGTGCAAATTCGATGGCACCTCCCTTCTGCACCCTAGACTCATGTGCACTCTCCCCCTTTCTTGAGAGGGAAGTTGCTCATGGTGAAAATCATCCTCCGAATGTAGCCTTCTAGGTTTCTGTGGCAATATGCTGCTTCTGGTTTTTTCAGTTTTGAATTATTTTTCAACTACTCGTGGTGTGACTCTCTTCAATTGCTCAAGAGAATGGATGATAGAAGATAATTGATATTTGATATCACTTACCTGATCATTTGAGTAAGCGTTGATTCCTCTCTAAGGTCAAAATTCTTCCAAAGTCCTCCTTAGTTCGCTATTATAGTGACGATGAATGCTCCCTTGATGACATGGTGACCTTACTGTCCTCTCAACTGGATGGTATTTTTGCTGCTGTCTCAACTAGAGCACTAATTTGTAGGGTAATTGTGCTTATTATAAACTGGTGGTTGTGCTGATCTCTCAACGAGAGCACCAATTTGTTGGGGTCCCAATTTTTTTCCCCAAGTTTTCTACACCTTAGGGGTCAACATGCCTACTAGAATCCTTTCTAACTTGCTGTTTCGTTTGATTCTTGAGTTCTTTTTTTATTTTATATCCCCTAAGCTGTCCTTTGGGTTAACCAATATATATAAAGATATATTGGATAGGCAAGACAACTCTTAAACCTATCACAACTTGCCTTAGTTGAAGAAGACAACTCTTAACTTCAACCTTAGCTCTTAAGCAAGGAAGACAACTCTTAACCTTAACTTAAGCCCAAGTTATCTCAAGACAACTCTTAAAAGATAACCGAAATATAAACAAGAATGGAAGCAAGAATGCTTACCTTTGATTCTTGATTAATAAATGAGAAAATAACAAAATTCGTAGCTTATGTCCTCCTCACAAATAATGGGCTGTATTTATAGTCCTAAGACAGCCTTATCCTAATTTAACTAGTACTTAAGTTCCTTATCCACTTAGGATATGTTTTCCTAAGTCAACAAGCTTTTCTAAGTCAAATAAAACATTATCAAGATAGACCTTATCCATTTGTTTCCTAATCCTACTAGGATTCTTGGTCTTTCTTGAATTCCTACTAGACTAGAATTCCTACCTTATCTTGTATTTTACAGCAGCTGCACTTCCTCTTGCCTAATCCTTGTAGGACTAGGACTCTAAATGCAGTATCCTTCTGCCCTTAGAATTCTTCTTATTGCGACTATCCTATTGCTACTGGAACTCATCATGAGTGTCCTACTACTGATAGAACTCTTCTTGGCATAGATGTCCTGCTGCTGCTGGAATTCTCCTTGGCATGGATATCCTGCTGCTGCTGGAACTCTACTTGGCGTAGATGTCCTTCATTAATTAGGATTAAGTCAAATACTGGTTGGGCTTCACTACTGAGCTGCATACTTTCTGTTGCCATTCTTGTTATGCACATTTTCTGGCCCATGCTCTCCTTTGCTGCCCCATTTTCCGCCCATTGCCTTTCCTACATACTTAGGTTCTCAATAGCTAGGGCACCTGTGTGTGCAACACTGGATAGCAGGATGTGCGGCACTGGCAGACACACTATGTGGCAGAAATGAGAGGGTTCCCGCGAATCTATGTCTTTGAGACATATTTCTCCGATCAACATAGGGTTCAATGGATTCCTTATGGTCCAAAACCTAAAGGACAAAGGCATGTAGGGCACCACTTATAGAGTTTGAATTGAGATAGGATTCTTCCTATAGCTCGATAGAAATAAGTGAATCACACCAAAAGTTTGAGTATGACCCAACTAGTTGGATCGCGACTCCTAAGTGCGAAAGGAGTGTGATGTGGCATAACATGGTGGCTGTTGTGCGCAACAGAGTTCAACTACACATAGGACTCCTTGTGGTAAAGAGTTCTACTCGAAATAGGATGCCTATAAAGATATACTTAGATTATACAACATACTCGGATTCTATGAGATATACTCAGATTATAAGAGTTATACTAGGATTAGGATTCCTAGTGACCCTAGGAACCAAGGGTGTTGGTTCCACTATATAAAAGGGTGAGACCCTTTAGTATGAGATGTACATGAGAGGTGTACATAAGCGATGTACATGAGAGATGCACATACATGAACATGCTCTGAGAGAGAAGCAAGTGTGACTGAGGTAGCATTTGTAATTCCTTTTTGTGAGTAATAAAAAGGTTGAAGGTCGGTGCCTTCGTAACTCTAGTGTGCATTGTGATTGCTTGTTGCGTTGCTTTATCCTTGTGTGTTTGCTTTTTTATGCCCCATATCTTGCACTGTCCGAGTTAAACATCGAAAAAATTAAAAGTGCTGGTTAAAGAGAGCCTCAACACATCACAGGGAGCCGCTCTAAACAAAGACCCTACGACACACTAACAAATAATGACTGTATTTATAGTATTGGACAGCCTTTTCCTAATTTCCTAATTTAACTAGTACTTAATTTGTTATACACTCAGGACAAATTTTTCCTAAGTCAACAAGGTTTCCTAAGAAACTAAAATTTCATCAAGATAGACCTTATCCAAATGTCTCCTAATACTACTAGGATTCTTGGTCTTCTTGATTGACTAATTCTATTTTGACTACACCTTTTTATTCTTATCTTTCCTTATCTCTACAACTACTAGTCTTTATCTTGTTGTTTCCTTCTAAGATTAGGACTTCTATATGGCATGTTCTTCTGTCCTAAGATTTCTCCTTGACGTGTACAACTTGTTGAAGCTAAACCCTTCTTGACGTCCTGCTACTGTTGGAGTTCTTCATGCCGTACACATCCTTCTCCTGCTCAAATTGCATCATACATATCTGTTGATGCTGAAGTCCTTCTTAGCTTGGATGTCTTGCTATTGTTGGAACTCTCCTTGACATAATCATCTCTACTGTTGCTGAAGTTCTTCTTGATGCGAATATCCTTCTTTTGCTGGAACTCCTGTTGGCATGAATGTCCTTCATTAATTAGGATTAAGTCAAATACTGGCTAGGCCTTCACTGCTGGGCTGCACACTTGCTGTTGCCATGCTTGTTGTGCACATTTTCTGGCCCATGCTCTCCTTTGCTGCCTCATTTTCTGCCCATTGCCTTTCCTGCATACTTAGGTTCTCAACAATCCCCCTTTCTTGAAGACTCACCTTGTCCTCAAGGTGAAAGTTGGAAAACTGCTGCTGGATGTCATTATAGTCTTCCCAAACTTGTACGGGTAATGGCAAAGGTTGTAGCAATCCCTTGGTCTTGCCATCTTCTGGTTTTATCCATGGGCAAATGTCACAATTGCTGTCTTTCTTCTTGACTTCTGCCTTGAATCCTTCTGACCAAAAGAATAGCTTGATCCACATGTAAGTACAGAAACCATCCTGAATGTCCTCCTTCTCAGTGAGTTGTGGAAGTGATTCAAGATCTTCCCCTTAGTCCCGGTATGTTTGGTACATACACCTGCTGGTTGTGCCAAATATATCCATTCTTTAAGGGTGAATTTACTAACCTTAGGGTCAAAATTCTTGATCTTCTCAGTGAGCTCTTGGCTTTGAGGGATCAATTTCTATTGCCTCCTTGATTTCTGTCCATACATTCCACTCTGCTCCGCTAATGGCAGTGAGGCATGCGTCATTAGGCTCACATGCTGTCCACACGCTTGACCTCCATTGCTTCTGGACAATGCATCTGCCACCTTGTTTTCCTTGCCTGGTTTGTAGATTATTTCATACTCATATCCTAGTAACTTGACAAGGAACTTTTGCTGCTCTGGTGTGGTAATTTTCTGCTCCATGAGGCTTCTCAAGGGTTGTTGATCTGTAATGATCAGGAATTTCCTCCCAAGAAGGTAAGGTCGCCATACCTTGACTGCATGGATGATGGCCAACATCTCCTTGGCGTATACTGACCATTCCTTCTTCATGGGCCCTAAGACTCTGCTCATGTATGCAATAGGTCTTCCGGCTTGACTCAGGACAGCACCTATTCCATCTTGACATGCGTCAGTGTGAAGCTCGAAGGTTTGGTTGAAGTCGGGCAGTGCTAACACTAGGGTCTCACACATAGCTTGCTTCAACAACTTAAATGCATCTTCACTCTTCTCTGTCCATAGGAATCTGTCCTTCTTCAGCAAATCCATGTCAATGGTTTTGCTATGGCACCTTATTTGTGAACAAATCTGCAGTGGTAGCTCGTCAAACCTAGAAATCCTCTAAGTTCTGTGACATTCTTAGGAGTTGACCATGACTGCATGGCTCCTATTTTTTGTTGGTCTACCTTCACTCCATCTCTAGATATGATGTGATCAAGGTATTCAAGCTCCTCTCTGCATGAACGTGCACTTAGATGGCTTGATAACGAAGCGATTTTCCCTTAACACCTACCTTTTGCTAAGTGTTCTATATGTACTATTTTTTGTCTTTGGGCGTTTGTGCTAGCAATGGGGTTGCTGTCCAGAGCACCAGACCCTACAGAATTTTTGTTCAAGAATATCTTCTACCTTTCATGCAATCCTATCATATGCGATGAAGTATGAAAATTTCCAGACTTTGCTTCATCTTCCCACATCACTACTAGATCTCCTTTACTAATTTTTTGAGTACTAGAGAAATCCTTAACTGAGCTTTGAAATTGATTGCCAATTTCCTTAAAATTCTATTGGGCTGGTAACTGACAATAAGTGCAACTTATTAGGTAGAAAAATATTACCATTGCATGGAATGTCTGAATCTTTAATGTTCAAGTTGCAACCCAAATAATCCTCATTTTGTCCAGGGAATTGAGGGTCTAAAATAGGTTTAGATGATGGTGTTTGATCAATATTTGTGCCTTGCGAAACTTGTGCATGCTATGCATATTTTTCGCTGCAGTTTGAACAATGAATGGTCTAAAGGTCTGATCTCTTGCAGCTTGTGAAGCTGTCCGTGAAAGATCAGCAAGTCCTTCAATCTGGACAGGAATATGATTAGGAACTTTGTCTTCTAATCTAGGTTTAGCCAACAAGGTAGATTGGTCCTGCATAGTCCTTGTTGGAGTATTTTCTAGTGGATATTTTGTAGAAGCATGCACTCGTAATCCATACAAAAATTCATTTAATTCTGCATCCACTTTAATTTGTTATTCCTCCACTCTTGGTAATGCTAAAGAAGATGTACGAAGTAGTAGCATAAACTTTAATAGATGAATTAGGATGTTTGGTAAATCCATTGTTCAACTCTTCACAAGACATCTGCATCTTTATCTTGGCATTCAGACACACCAAGTCCTGTCTTGGAGCACTTGTGTCCTTAGTGTCACCTTTACTTGGACATGCATACACATCTTCTATGTGAAATTTTTTCCTCCACTATCATCAATTGAAATTGCTGGTGATGAAACATCTTCACTTGTTCTCCAGATTGGCATCTCAGGAGGTGGAGATGAGTATTCTAAGTTCTGAAATGGCGCAACATTCTTAGAATTTGATGAAGGAAATACTTGATTCCCATCAAACTCAAAGCAAATATTGGTGATGCTGGATAGGCCAAATCTGTCCATCAATTCTTGTGTGAACCTTGTCCAACCAATCCTTCTACCTTCTTGGCCATAGGTAGCCTTAAGCCGATGCCATCATTGGTTAGTTCTCCCACATAGGTGATAGGATGCAAAACTAACCCTTTCACCCCATTTTACACCTTGTTTCTCAAAGTAGAATTTAGCTTTAGAGATCCATTTGGTTGGATCTCCTTTCTTAAAGGTAGGGAATTCGATTTTTACCTTTGGCTAGGTGTGTAGTGCCAATCCTCCCTCCTAGTGGTGCGCTATGGTTTTGCCTTATGGTGATTCCTTACCACTGGCATGATAGGGATCTTCGATCTAATACCTCCTTACCATCATTATAGAGATCATACAGTTAATGCACGTTGGGTGACATCTCTTTTCTACTTCCCAAACTTATGCATCTTTTCCCCCTTTCTTAAGAGAGAAGCTACTCCTGGTCAAATTCGTCCTCATGCACTTAATGTCACATGATTTTTGATTGAAGCCTCCTAGATGTTTATGGTAGGTTGCTGCTTCTGGCTTGCTCAGTTTGGACTTGTTTTCCAGCCACTTGGGGTGTAGCTCTCTTTAATTTTTCAAGAGAATGAATGATAGATGATAGTTGGTGTTTGATATCACCTACCTGGTCATGTATGATGCATTGTTTCCTCTCCAAGGCTAGGATTCTTCCAAAGTCCTTGTTAGTTCGTTGTTGTGGTGAGGGTGAATGCTACCTAAATGACATGGTAACATGTTGCGTCCTCAATTTGATGTTAAATATGTTGATCTCTAAATGAAAGCAGCAATTTGTTGAGGTGATCGTGCTACCTCTTAACAGTAGAATGAATAAAACACTTAGCTCCCACTAGTTTCCTTAGGTTTTGCAAAGCCCTGAAAAACGTTCATAATATGGATTGTAGAACCAAAGTCAATCCACCATGTGTTATGACAAACTTCAATCATATTAGATTTATAACTTACAAAAGAAAAAAGAAATATCTTTCTCAATAAACTATTGCTGAAACTTGATACAATCTTTCTTTATATATCTTTTTTTTCTTACAAAAGAAACATTTGGATTCTTTTTTTATTTCAGCTTGCACAGGTATTTTGCTTTCTCCCTTTTTTCTTAATCTTTCCCCTTTGTTGCCAAATGGGCACTTTGAATGTTTACTCCTATTTTTGCAATCAACCTTCCTTCTTCTTGAACACACATGGTCATCAATTCATTAATAGACCATTTATCTTTATGTGTTATAAGAAATTTTGAAGGGTCTATATGGTTGAGGAACTGAATTCAAAATATAGTGCACAAGAAAAAGTTCAAGCATTATCACATCCAAAGTTTTCAATTAAGCCGCAATATCACTTATATCTATGATGTGCTCTCACACACTAGTGAATGTGGTAAATTTCATGCAAGAGAATTGCATAATAAGGTATTGGCTAGTGCTTTATCTGATGACTCAAATTGTTCATCAAAGCACGGACATCATCTGTACTGAGCGATTGAACCACGTATACTAGCAGAAATTTTAGTCTTTATGAACATTACACTAAAGTGATTAAATCGCTCCTAATGTTCATAAAACTTGATTTGTGCTAGAGTGCTAGCATCAGTAATAGATGATGGTTTGTCTTTCTATATAACATAATCTATATCCTACCACCCTAAATACAATAATATTTTCTCTTTTCATATCTTATAATTATCTCTTACTAGTTCATGAACACCTAAGTTGATATCAGATATATTTGTAGGTTATGATGCCGTAAAAATACGTACTTATGATGAATTTTATTGAGACTTAAACATTATCATATTTTATCAATATAAAATATGCATAAATATATGAATCACATAACATAAAATACTACCTGTGAGCTAAGTATTTTATTCAAATATATTCATATATCTTAATGATAAAACTATTATATTACATTTAATTTCTTAACTCCTGTGGGTAAATTAAGAAAAATAATATAATATTTTATCCTAATTAATCATATAAATGTAATAAAAATTCCTGTGGGATAAAATTTATCACATCTAGTATGATAAATTATAATTAATGTCTTAAATTATATGTGATCTTAATATAATATAAAATTTCATTTAACTTAAAGATGTTGTAACTAGTTCCTAATGTATTAAATTTTTATGGATCACTAAAACATTTCAATTAATATATATATATATATATATATATATATATACCTTATAAAAATTTTATCTAAAAACATTTCTATATTTATATAGGTAATGAAGAGTAATATATTTAATTAATAATCACAGTAGGTCAATTCTTAAGAAAGATTAGAAAAGTCACAAATGGTCCCACTTAAAACCCGGCCTCTTTAGACAAAATTTTTTAAACATGTAATTATAAGCAAATAAAATACTACAACTATACCTAACAATAATACTTCAATATGGCATTTTTAAAATTTGCTTAAATTTTATTCATTTTTTTAAAATGTATTTGCATACTAACTATTGTCTCTAAAATGTATCCATAAAAGTATTAAATACATAAACTTAGTAAATTATATTATTGCATATATAAATATAAATTATATGATTAAAATAATTAAATCTAAACTATGCATATAACATGATATAAATAATATGCATAAATTCAAATATTTAAATTGTACAATATAATTTAATTTTGTCTAAATTAAAAATAAATTAAATTATTAATTAATTTGATTGTATTAAAATATTTATACCAAATAAATATATTTTAAATACAAATCACAAATTTAATAATGAATGTTTCAATTTTTTTTATGCAATTAATATTAACATTCAAAATGCATAAAAAATATTAAATGTATCTAACTAACTAAAAAGTGGGCATGGCTCAGTGGTCAGGCATTACAATGTATGGGCTTAGATTTGAATCTAACCCTTTACAATTTATTTTTTAAATACTAAAAAAATCCGTATGATATGTTATTCATATATATTAAAAACAACGGATATGTCATTAAGAAATAATTTGTAATATTCAAATTCATTAATAAATATTTTGTAACATGCAAATTATAACCCTTCACTCTCCATTATATTTTTGTAACTCTCAAATTTAAAAAACTGAGTCTAGGATG
>BNST01002341.1:0-312421 GCA_019650275.1 Xylocarpus granatum | reverse complement strand
GGCATACAACATAAATCTGCTTGCTAAATTACTATCTTGTCTTTTTGATGTGATACAGATTACTGAAGGTCATAACATTTGGAGGATTTTAGTTGAGATGACTAGCGACTTTTTCTTTCAGACACAGAGGCCTGTTGCCGAAGTCGTAGATGACTGTAATCTTGTGATAAATTTGTAAATTTTTTTTGTCCAGCCCGTGTGGCCTTTACTTTGTGTGGGTTTTCTTTTGGGCATTTCTGTTGGTGACTCGTGTGTTATTTGTATCACGGTTTCCAGGGTTCCTTAAGCAGAGATCAGTCTGTGTCGTTGAAATTAGTTAAATGAAATGCTGGGTTGGAATTTGTCATTGGCAACTATTTCTGATTCTTCGAGGGAGAGTGAATTTTGGCCCATTTTTGCTCAACACAGGCCAGCCTCATTGGGGCTGACTCATGCTGTGCAGTAATATATGTTAATATACACGGCCACTGTTTGTGTTCACCGCCTGTTGGCCTTCGCTTGAGGCACCGTCAGTCCTTTTAGAATATATATATTAATCGATTATGATTACATAATCATTTGAGTTATCATTGGTTGTAAATTGAAAGTTAAAAATATCATCAAATGAAAATTAAATTTTAGATTTATAACAAATTATCAATTAATTAAATAAAAGTAATGATCATATCATTTTATAGATTATAAAAAGAGCAATAACATATTAATATAGTTTAATGTGTTATTAAAACGAATAATATAATTTAGTATATGTTACGATAAATATAATTCATTATAGTTTGATTTAATTTATTTAAAGTAATAAAATTCAATAATCGTTACTAAATGTAATCCATAGATGTTAGGACTATGGCGCGATACAATAAATGTTAGGATTTGAGATTATCAATTTTTAATTTGAATGAGTTCGACAGGCAAAGAGTTGCGTGTCTAACTTGAACTTTTTTTCTCTCCATTGTATTAGTCTATTAACGTCAAAATCATCTTCCATTTGGAACCCCACTCAAATTTTCTATTATCAAGTTGTAAATCAAACTCTTAAATTTTTTTTATTAATTAACTTGTAATCAATCATTTATCAATTTGTTCAAATGTGATTTTAGGTGATCTATCACTAAATGTTATTAGTATTTTTAATTTCATTTTTAAACGTATGCTGCGAAAGACTACAAGTTTATTAAAAAATATTTTACAGACTTTTATCTTTTAAGTTATAAAATTAATTGATGACTTTTAATTGAATAATTTATTATAAAAATAAATATTATTTTTGAGTTTGTAAGTTGAAAATATTAAACAAAATTGATGTAAAGTCTAATGAATTCTTTAGTATGCCGGGACTGATATTTACTAAATTATTATTATTTTTAATAAAGAAAATTTTACGTATATTAATATAATTGATATCTGTAACAATTGTTTATTAGTGAAGTGAGAGAGAAATTTTTGATAATAAATAAAAAAAGTCAAAAAAGGTTCATTTATATAATTATTATCATCACATTGATTGACATGATAATAAACAAAACGCATCGATACAATTTTTAAATTATTAATAACAATTTTTCTTTTAATACGAGTGATAATTGATAAGCAACCAAACTGGTATATATAAGGATTCTGTTAGACAGAGTTAACAAGTATTATAAACAAATTTAAATATCAATCACATTTATTGAACGGTGGGATAATTTTTTTAACTTATATATATATAAAAATTTTCTTTTACTTATGATTATTAAATAATTTTATTACACCATTGTGACAAATATAGTAAAATTAATTATATTTTAAATTTTGTTCTCATTTTCAATATTAATTGATAAATAACCAAACTGACTATTAAAGATTCTGTTATAGGAACCACAAATATTGTAACTAGTTTAGATATCGTAACCTTAGACATGTGGAAAATGCAACGAGAGAATCCCCCATTTATTTTTCTCCATCTGTACAAACCCGTCATTTCCATTCTTCCTTCAGTTAGAGCTTGGTAAATTCTGAGTTTTATTGAAAAGTATGAATTGATCCTTCCTGCAATGGAAGAAGACTCTATTAATACAAGCAGTGAAGACATTCTTTGTATCCAAAACTAACCAACCAACTCTAATTAATTTCACTTAAGCCTAACAACTTTACACGTGCACTCTACATACCAGCTCACTAGCTTAACCACTCACCTTGTATATTCTGCAATCCAGCTTGTGCGCTTCATCAGCTTGATCTTCATCAACCTGTGTTCTTCACTTGATGATCTGCATCAGCTTGTGTGCTGCGCCTGATTATACCCTAACACCTTCTCTCTCAAGATAATCAATCTCCTTCCTCCACTTGCTAATCTCTCTCTCGCTAATCTCATTTTCTTGCTTTGACCTTTCTCTGTATGTAGCTACCAATGCACGTTTCTTTGACTTCTTGCAATGTGAGCCAACTGGCATCTCCATTCGAGCGTCTGGCTGAATTATCTGATACTTTCAGGTGTGTTTAATCTTTGTGGTTGATTGTCGCTGCCAAATGAAAGTAGCAGATAATACAGGCAAAACGCCTGAAAGGAGAGTTCAGTTGCTACAACATGTTGAAATGTCAATGTTAAAGAGCAGCGAGAAACTGAATAGCTGACTTAGATTGGCACAACCTCGTATTTGTGTGGGTAGGTTTTCTCAAGGGCACTTTCACCTCCTGATTCGTACATTACTTGTGTCGTGATTTCTGGGCTGAAATGAAATGCTGGTTGGGTTTGGTCATTGGCAACCAACTAACTATTTTTGATTCTTGGAAGGACAGCTAGGCTGTATAGATCGTCTAAGTGAATGCACTCTTGTTGGCCCCGTTGGATTTTAAAATAATAAAATCCAATATTTGCCATCAACCAACCCTATACGCGTTGATATTTGAGTGTGCATGTGACCAAAACAATAATCAAACATTGGAATTTTATTATTTAGTCAAATATATTAGATAATATCATATTTTAAATATTAATTTTAAAAATTTACTAAAAAATAATTCAAATGTATTTTTTTGATTTTTATATTTTAAATGCTTAAAATCATAATTATTTGTAATTGCTGGGTTATTATTGATTAATATATTGTAAAAATGAATGCATCTTTTTTGATAAGATAGGTTGGAAAATATTAAATAAAATGACAACCGGTACCCGTTTTCAATACGAAGATAATTGAAAGACGGCCCATGGCTGCTGGCCCTAAAGAGTCCATTAGTGGGGCGGTGCGAGTGCTACACAGCTTAGAATCCGAGATAGGATATCATATTGTTATTTTTATTGGAGTGCCATTTGCATAAGAAGGAGAGTTGGGGTTAACGAAAGGACACACCCACGCACAGGCGGAGCAGCTTATTCCGGCTAGCCAGCCAGCCTCCACTCTGTTTCTCCGAAGCTGACAACTATGTAAACAGAGCAAGAGAAGAGATGACATATTAGGAACCAATGGAAAATGGAGAGCTGCAGCGTAGTAATGTCCGGACTTCAGTCATATTGCCTAATGTCTTACCGGAAGTTCAATTATCCCTTTCCTCCTTCACGCTTCTCCGCCGCACAAGCCCGTCGTTTCCTTTCGCTCTCATCTCTCAAGGTAATCAATCTCCCTCCTCCCCTCACTAATCTCTCTCTCTCTCGCTACTCATTTTCTTTTTTGACGTTTCTCTGTTGTTTGTAGCTCCCAATAAACATTTCTTTGACGTCTTGCATTGCACTGAAAGCAGATCGGCATCTCCTTTCAGGCGTTTTGCTGAATTATCTGATTCTTGCAGGTGTGTGTAATCTTTGTGATTGATTGTCATTGCCGATGTAGAACCCTGGTCGCTTGAGAGTGAGACTCGGCTTTGTTTATGAGTACTTTCTTAATTAGTGGGGAGGCCTTGCAGGGCGTGTGTAATCTTTGTGAGTGAAACTGGACTATGCTTTGACTTTCTTAATTAGTTCTGAAGCCTTTTGGTAGTAGGTTTGAAATTGTGAGTGCAAGGTAAAAAATCTAAGGGTCAGGATCATGTCCATTATACCACTTCGAGATATTGTGTTAGTTGAACCGGATTATTACAAATGGTATTAGAGCCAACTCGCCCAACTGTAAATGTGCACATTGAGCCTCCGGGTGGATTGTAGAATCCCACACCACTTAGGTAGTTGACTGGACTATGTTTTATAAGTCTTTTATCCCTCAACTAAAACCCTTTTGGGCCCAGGCTTGGAAGTGAGCCTGGCCCACAAGTGTTTTGTTTAAAACCACACACACTCGTGTTAGAAATAGATGATCAACCAATCAAAAGACCATCTGAAGAATATTCAACAGTAAAATAATAATAAAATATAGATTTTTAATTTTATTTTAATGTAATCGAGATTGAAAATTTAATCATTTCCCTGAGAAAAAAATTGAAAACTATTTACATTAACCAGCAAGGAAATATTATTATTCCTCAGAGGTACATGTTCATAATACAAGTCTTGATTTTGACTCCTATTGTCTATGTGTTTTACTGTTATTTTATTTTATTTTATTCTCTCTGTGCACTTTTTGTTGCATAATATGTTGATGTGTCTACGTTAAACAGCAGTGAAACGACTGAATTAGCTGACTTAGATTGGTGGGACAACCTCGGGTTTGAGTTTCTTCCTACTGACTATATGTATGTCATGAAATGCTCACGAGATGAAATTTTCTCCAAGGGTGAATTACAGCATTTTGGTAATATTGAGTTGAGCCCATCAGCTGGAGTCTTAAATTATGGCCAGGTTAGACCCTAATAAATTACTTTTACTTGAATTTTATCATATTTCAGTCCCCAATAGTTTAAAATAAAGGAAAGTTTAAGAAATCACTGGAACTAGACCGATGTAAAAAGATGACAGAGGAATATATCTCATTGTTGCAACTTAAAAGATTGGTACAGTATAAAGTAGAAACAAGGAAGGTAAATATGTAGGCCTACTAAAATAAAAGGGTGCTGGAGCATCAAATTGCAGAATGAATGCAACACTCATCCAAAACGCACCATGCACAGACTAGAAACTCTCTGCATTCTTCATCCTTTTTTCCCCTTCAGAAAACTAGTGGTACATATCTTCATATTTGGAAGTAAAGTTAAGTGTGGAGAAATAAGGATAATACTCGTAAACAGGTAAACTAAACATACAATAAGATCTTCAACGAAAACACTTTTCTTCACTTCTTGTGTGTTTCTCGGGCCATTTGCAGTATTGATAGATTATGATTTTTCTGTTGTGTGCAGTGTTTATGGGAGAAAGTTTCCAATGTTGTCTGTGTTCGAAATGGGATTCTAAAATATTTCTCAATTTGTGTATTTGTTTAGTGGAAAATTATCTGATTTCTTGTTTTGTGCTTTCTGTCAAAAAAATTGCTGGGGATCATTAATTGTGTTTTAGGTTTTATATTTAGTAGTACTGCATTATGTGAGATTGCTAAATCAACGAAACTGTTTGCATGAAGAACTTTTGTTTTAGTAATCACAAGGTTATGTTGTGTGTGCTTTTTGCTAGAAAAAACATTGTTATTAGAGAGTGTTAATTATAACATCCGTTTTTTCTTTTCTGAGTTTTTTTATCTGTTAGCAATATTTTAGGAGAGGTTGTCTGAGGTTAAGCATTACTAAAATGAATAACGGAGAAGAAATTCCTACATTTGATCATATAGATTTTATGCTAAAGCTAATCTGAAATAATAGATAGTGGAAAGATATTACAGGGGTAGTTGCTGAACTTGATTAAGATAACAGTTGTTGGAATTTTTTTACATAGATAACAAGGTTAGTCTGAGGTTGAGCTGTAAGATAGTACTAACAGATAACAAATGCCGTTCTGACATTAGAGAATATAGAATTTCCAACCAAGGGGAAAAAAGCATAAAATTAAATAACTGAGTGGAAAGATGTAATATGGGAGGCTGCTGTACTTGGTTAAGAGTTTATCTGGTTGTTGTTCAAGTACTTTAATCATAATGTCATCCCTCCTTTTGCTTTGCTTTTAACCAGGGATTGATTGAAGGTCTGAAAGCCTACAGAAAGCGAAAGATGGTAGTATTCTCCTGTTTCGTCCCCAGGAAAATGCAATGCGAATGAGGATGGGTGCAGAGCGGATGTGCATGCTCTCACCTTCTGTTGAACAGTTTGTGGAAGCTGTTAAGGCTACTGTCTTAGCAAACATACTTTGGGTATAAAATAATTTAATTTTGCATTATGAGTTATAGGTAGCAATTTGAAGTGGGCAGTAAATATTCAGTTGTTAATATCTTATTTCAGATCCCTCCTCCTGGTAAAGGTTCCTTATACATCAGGCCTTTGCTAATAGGAAGCGGAGCTATTCTTGGTCTTGCACCTGCTCCTGAGTATACCTTTCTGATTTGTGTTTCACCTGTTTGGAACTACTTTAAAAGATTTTTTTGCTTTGTTACTTGTGATTGAAACCAAGTGTAGTTTGCAACTTATAAATAAACTCTTTATTTATTTATTATAACAAATATATAGAACACGTCCTCACAGAGAATAAAAGGAGAAACGAAAACAAATTAGGAATAGCAATATTACTCTTATAAGAAATCCTACACTAATTAGGCTAGACAAGATAATAATAATAAGACAATACTTGATAAGTTGTTTTCTATTGTACCTCTTAACACCTGGGTTGAATACAAGGATTCTGAAAAATCAATTATTCTAGGTGCTCTTTTTGACTTGTGATTCTTTAGCTTCTCTGTCTGATTATTCATAGTACATGTGGCCATCGCATTGGGGCTGCAATGTTTGTGTGTCTTAGTATTTATCACAGTAATTCTTCAAGGATGAGACATGGGATCAATATTATCTTTACTTAACAAAATCTCTTTTGTTCTCCTCTAATATTATTATGATTATTGTTGCTGTTGTTGTTTTTTGTTATTATTATTATGGCAATGGCACATCCTCTTACCACAATCATGTAATTTATTGTTTTTATGTATGTGATCTAGCAAGGTGTAGCACCGATACATTTGGTGGTTGAGCGTGAATTACACCGTGCAACTCCTGGGGGTACTGGAGGCGTAAAGACTATAGGAAACTATGCTGCAGTAAGCTGGACTTTTAGTGCTTTGAAAACTTATCTACATTTATATGTTTGCTGAATTCTGCTTTGCCACTTTCTGCTTTTATGTTTGATAGAATTGTCTCATCAATTCAACTGCTATCATTTATGTTTTGTTTTTCTCATTTAGTTGATTTATTTTCCTACTCAGAGGCTGATAAAATCTAGGTTCTCTTCTGATGGGCATGTGCTTGCACATGAATGCATATCTTTGCGTTACTGAACACATAATGTTCCCACTATTCAGTGGGGAATCAAGAGATTTTGTACTGAACACATAATGGTTACATTAATACCTTTTATTCAGTCATTACATATGGAAAGTGGTAAGTATATTATTATGAAATGGAAATCATTGGGATGGTAGCACGGTTACTATTTGGTCAAGGAAAATGATGTTTGCAGGCTTAATTTCTGAATTATTGGTGTGAGATAGGCGATAAGTGGCTTGCTCAAAGCTGGCTTTGCCATGAGGAATCACAAGATTTTTCTGGAGCTGACTTGGATCTTGTGTGATGGAATTAAGTGGCCAGAAGCGACAAGCAGTCGCAGTCAAAGCTTGCCTCTAGCCGATAGACTAGCATTAAGCTTGGCTACAGCAAAGTGCAAAGAAAAGTGCCTTTGCCACTAAATTTTCTTAGGTAATCCATCTTTTCCTGTGAATGCAAATTCTTATGTGTAGGTTCTAAAGGCTCAATCTGAAGCGAAGGCCAAAGGCTATTCCGATGTTCTTTACCTTGATTGTGTTCACAAGAGATACCTGGAGGAGGTTTCTTCTGGCAACATTTTTGTTGTGAAGGTATTTAACATTTTTATATATGGCTTTTTTATGTATGCAGTCTTTTCTTCTTGCTTTTGTTTCTGAGAAAAAGAAATCACCCTTGAATGTTATTCACTTTTTTACCAAAAACATGCATCCTCCCTATTTTTCCATGAGAATGTTATGCACAGAATTGCATGGCATTTAGTAAAGCTTCTAAACATCTGAACTCTATATGGCCATGATTTATCAATGTGCTAGGACTTATTTAGAATGTTAACTTACAGAAATGTTGTGCTTCATCATGTCCTTTAATTTCATAACTAGTATAAAGTTCAGATGATTTTGACAATCATGCCAGCATCTTCATCCATTTGGCAGCACTGCCACTATCGTGCCATACCCCGTTAGACCATAAGTAGTATTGATGGGTCTTTATCTTTGAGCTTAAGCTCTTTTTTTGAGGGGTAACTTATCATAGTGTCTGAGAAGTTTGGAATCGTGGGGTTGGTTGATTTCTTAAATGTTGTTATTGGCTTTAATATCAGTCCAAGGGATAGATATCCTTGCATGTTTTATTAAAGGTCTTAGCGGTCAAGACATCCCTTTGTTAGATACCATCATTTAATTATTCATTATCTTTCTCTTGTGCATGCATTCATGCGCTTGCAATGTGCATGTAACTAACAGATCTTCATTCTCAAAAAGGGTATAAAATCTTTTTAAGTTTCTGAAGTATTTATTTTAGAGGATCAAGCATATGACACTTGTACTCTGATTCTCTTTATTTCTCTGTAAAAGAACAAATGGTTGGAATTTAGTAGATTGATTTTATCTTCCCTCGCAATGCCTCTTTTTGGTAGTACTAATCTCTTTTGGTCCCAATTGCCCATATGATTTCCTCATGTTCTATACTGGCTTCTGCCATTGTTAAAACATTAAACTTGTGCTGCATAGCATACAGACTAATATTAGTAATTTTCAGTTTTAGAAAAAATGTTTCTTGTACATGTTTGAATGTTACCTGGTCACTTACTGTCCTTCAACGTCTTTTTTTCCGCTTTACTAAAAATGCCCTGTTATGGAGCATTATGTCTACATAATTAGTGATGATATATGCTGATTGGCAATTTGCTCCTAGGACAAAGTTATATCCACTTCTGCCATTAAAGGGACGATCCTACCCGGCATTACAAGGAAAAGTATAATCGATGTTGCTCGTAGCCAAGGGTTCCAGGTACTGATTTTGTTGCTTTCAAGATAAATTCTTGACTGTGTTTTTTCCCATGAATGCAACATCATGATAATGGAGGGATGGCTTTATTGGGCTTTGGCGAATAGGGCATAAACATGCTGGCGCAATCTTGTATTGTATTGCCGTGTCATGCTAGTTTTGCAGATTGCATCTTCAACTTGCTCCAGTCAGTTTGTAGTTATTGTGTGCATGTGAAAGCTCCTTGGTGCCCACAAGATTTCATAAGATTGGGTCCTGGAGATAAGGAGCTCAAAACTTTCCTTCATTGACAACTGGGAGATTTTGGGTGTCGAATGATGACACTCAACTAATAAATTCTGGTGTTGGCCTTAGGTTCAGATCTTAAAAACTTTTGAAAACGTCTTGACTTCTTTCTAGGAACAGTCAATAATTGTTGACAGTTTTCTTGTGGTGACAGTCCCCTTTCATAACTTGGGTTGATGTGTTATAAAATAATAAGTCTGACCAAGACAAGTTGATGCATTTTCCAACTGTTACAAGTCTGCTTTTCTTTTGGGCTGAGAGTGTGGAATATTGTTTCTTCTGATTTTTCTTTTCCAGTGTTATTGTTCTTTATCTAATTTGATTGCCCAGCAGTCGTCTGCATTGAGAAGATCAGTTTTTGATATTCCTGAATGGTAAATATCCATGTTAAAATATTAGTATTAAACAAACTGTTATTTGCTGTCATTCGTGGTCTATGGTCTAACAGACATTCTCTAAGCCAGGGTTAGAAACTTGTAACCTGCACAAGCTGGAGAATGCATACAGATTCTTGAACTACTTAAAGTTTCTCAATGATGATTTAAACATGCAGGTTGAGGAGTGGGATGTGGCGCTGGAGGAATTACCCAATGCGGATTAAGTTTTTTGTGCGGGTACAGCCGTGGTTGTATCTCCCGTCGGCAGCATCACTTATTGTGGTGAAAGGTATCACGTCAACTTATAAATGGATTAGAACCTCTCTCTCCTTTGTGCCTTTCTCCATTTATTGGAACTTTTATTACTCTGTTTCCTTCAAAATAAACGAGGAGGAAAGGGGGCATGCTTACCAAACGAAATGAATTAAGCCATAATTTGTTCTTATATGGACTTTTGTTAACTAGAGGCTTTTTACACCTAGGGAGAGTGCATTCAAGTGATGGACCTATTACTGACTTGACTGTGGAAATTCCTCCATAGAGGATTTTGGCATGTATAGAATTTTACTTGTGAGATAACAGAAATGTTGAAGTGTCACAACTGAATTATTATGATTTTCTAACATAGAATCATTGGTTATGATAATTAAACTTGTTTTTATTTATGATCTGTATAATAATTTGTCTAACTTGTCACGGAGTTGATACCTGAATTCTAATTAAAAAGTGGTAAATATGTTATTCAATTACTTTTGTGTTTCTTGTGGCTTACATAAATCATTTGATATCATATCATATGATACCTAAATCTTTGACTGCTCTCGTGATTGGCTTATGAAATAAATTTATCAGTGATGTATGTTCTTGAGAACATTCCATTTTGGGGTAGCAAGGGCTTGCTTTATCCGTAAAATGTCTGGTTTGAACTCGTGCAAGTGTTCCTATTGAGCATTGATAGTGCATATGAAAACTGCAAAGTTATGATATTATGTTTTACATGATGCAGGGTGCCGTATGGAGAGGGTGGTTTTGGTGCGGTCTCACCACTACTATATTCCATGCTTACCCAACTGCAGATGGGTCTTACAGAGGACAAGATGAATTGGACCCTTGAACTCAACTAGTCATGCCCAAGACTCATTTTTAAGTGTGTGCATTCTGCAATCTGAAGAGGAATAAAAGCACAAACTAACAACTTTATCCCGTGCTTACCCCCCCGCAGATGGGTCTTACAGGGGACAAGGATAATTGTTATTTTTGGTTAGTTTTTAAAATTTTGAAATAAATATATAAAAAAATATTATTAATATTTAAAATTATACATAAAATTATTTTTAGTTATTTTTTAAAATTTTAATTAGTTAATTAGTGATCAAATATATAATTTTATTTTATTGATGAGAGAGTGTTTTTTATTAGTTTTTTCAAAGATTTACATATATGTGTGATTTTACCAAAACATCAATGGAAATATATCATTAGATATTTAGTTTATTTGCTACTTGAGATTTTTATATGGATATTAGTTATGATACAATAATTGTATAAATTAAATTAAATTTTATTCATTAAAAGTGTATTAATTTCATAGTTAATAAATTAGTTTAAAATTTTGTATAAAATTAAGAATTCTTGATTTTTTTTTGTATTTTTATAATATATTTTGTAATTTTTATTTATTGATTAATTATTCTTTTGAATATATATATGTCTCTATATTCTATTTTGACTTGCAATTTGCGTTGAACCATTGCGTGTAAATACATAATCATGTTGAAATCCTACATTACAATACGATGAATTTTGTAAAATTATTAAAATATTTCAATATTGTAAATGCAAATTTATGAAATTAAAAAGCTTAAAAAATTATGTCCATAACGATAATTCTTTTTAATTGGGTGAATATATTCTTTCTTGATTTAGGAAACAAACATAAACACAAATTAGGGTTATGGTTTTTTATATATATTTATTTCATTTCTTTTTTAAGGTAGCTAACGAAGAGTTATAAAGTGCATATAGCGAGAAGAAGAGTGTCAAATTTCTTATTTTTGTCTCTTTATTTTTCAAGTTTTTTACATGTTTTTTTTTGTCTGTAATTTTAAAAAATAACTTAATATATATTATAAGTTTGTAATATTTAGTTTCTTAAATCTAGAAAGTATGTTTTTAGATGTTTGTCAAGACATTTTCTTATTGATTTTTTTAAGAGAAAACTTGTTCTTACAGTAATTAGTAATGGAACCTTGTTGAATTAAGCCAAAGAAAATTTGATGCATTAAGGTGAGACGATCTTACTAAAAAAGTCTATATAAAAAGATCTAATATTACATTGATAAATATAATAATGAGTTTTTATCTTATTTAAATCTATTAATGATTTTCTCGTTGGATTTTTTTTCTATAATCTGACCTTATGGATGTAAAATTAAAATTTTAAATCACATTAAAATTCGATGGTCATCTTTATTTATTCTATATTATTATTTACTTGGTTCAATTAATTGGTTAATATTAATTAAAGTTAATACAGTTTAATATAAATAAACCTTTCAACTAATAGTATAGCGAGTCATTAATCATTTAGTGAGTTCTTGGTATCTTTAATTTATTTTAGTGCAAATATAAACATTTAAAGAGAAGGAGGTTCTGTAATACAACTACTATTGCTTGATGACATAAACTACTCATATTGGAAGGCAATAATACAGACATTCATTTAATCTATAGATGAGAAGTCTTGGTGGATGTAACTCACGGTTACAACTGTTCTACTGTGACTAAAACTAACAATAATATGGTTTTTAAATTTAAGGACACTTGGACAAACGTAAAAGATATTTTACCGAATTTCAATTCAAAGGCATTGAATGCAATAGATTTGAATCAATTTATGTTGATTTCAACCTTTGAGTCCACAAAGAAAATAGGGGATATTTTTTAAGTTACCCATAAAGAAATTTCGATGATGAAACATTCTAAACTTTAAATATTTACTTTTAGATTTGAAAATCTAAGAATGGAAAATGATGAATTACTTGTCGACTTTAATTCTAAATTGAATGATATTGCTAATGAATCTTATGCTTCAAATGAATCTTATCCTAAGCTTGTAAGAAAAAGTTTGCGATCACTTTTTGATAAGTTTTAAGTAAAAAATGGCAACTGAAGAAAGTAAGGACATTGGCTCAATGAAGGATGAAGAACTAATGGGATCTTTGAGAACATTTGAGATGATCTTCAAACAGTGGAAAAATTAGAAAGCTTAGCTTTTCAAATTGAAACAAAGGACTCTGAAGATGAAATGGAAGCAAATATTGAAGATAAAAAGTTATCGCATTTCTTACCATAAACTTTAATAAAAATTTTGGGAAGAATAAAACAAAAAAAAGAAGGAAATATCTAGATTTTTTTTTAAAAGGTAAGTATCCAATAATTTTTTTGAAAATAATAAAAAAGAACGTATATTATACAAAAATTGCGACAGTTTTAGAGATATATATATATATATATATATATATATATATATATATATATATATGTCGAATGTGCTAACATGCTTAAGATGAAGTCAAATGCCATGACTATTACCCAGAGCGATGAAATAAAGGAACAAAAAGTATAAGTAATTACATTGTTTTAATTTTTACTCGTGTTCTCAAAAAGATGGAAAGTATGAAAGAACTAATTTTGTTGCGACAGAATCAGTTGGTTATTACAAGAAGTCACAAGTGACTTAGAAATTGATCTTGATGAACTTAATTATAATGAGAGTGATGCAGAAAGTAAATTAGGTATAGATACTATACAAGCCTCTTACAAATGAATATTTGACAAGTAAATAGAAATATTCAATCGCAATAAGTCTTTAAAGAAGTAAGTAAATAGCCTTTTGAAAGACCAAGCTGAACAAAAAAGAACTGTGAGCTCAATGGATATGAACTTGACTACACTCAAAAATCCTTAAAAATGTTAAATTTAGGTACGTCAATACTTAATCATCTTTTCAGTAAATATGACAATGATCATCAGACATGGATTTACTAGACAAAAGTTATCATATTTTAAAATTTACGCTTGTAAAAGTTGCACTTGTTGAATTTAAATCATCTAATATGATTAAGTCATCAATATCATGGATTCCCAGGTAACATCAAGAAAATTGTTCCTATTTGTCATTACTATAACTTGAGAAGTTATATTTAATCTCACTACTTTTAACTTTCATAAATTTCTAAACAAAAAACTTGACATTCAAATCTAGGACTACACTACTTGGTTGCTTATACATCTTTTAAAGCATGTGTTACTAATGCTTGGTATTTTGACAGAGAACGCTTGAAACATGTGACAAGAAATCGTGAAAGTCTAATAGATTATGAGAGATGCTTCGAGGGACATGTAATATTTAGAAATGCCATAAGATAAATTATTAGAAAAAAAGGCACTTAAAATGTAAAAAAAATTCCCAAAATTGTAAAATGTGTTTTATGTTAAAAATCTTAAAGTAAATTTAATAAGCATTAGTCAAATTTATGATGATAATTTTTGTGTAAAATTCACACATGATAAGTGCCAAGTATTTGATGATTTTCTTCAATTTAAGAACCGATCAACTGAGCATTAAGTTAGTTTATGATGATTTTCTTTCCATCTTAATTCAACTTGGTTTATATTTCTCTCCAGTTTAATAAGATTTGGTTAACAATCAAACTAGTTAAAGTTGATTTGGTTCATATGCCCTTCTGCATAAAAATATATTAGTCAAGCATTGAATTAGTTGAAAATGGTTTGATTCGAATCTTGATTTAGTTTGGTTTATATTCTTTTTGGTTTAAGTAAGATTTGGGTTAACATTAGACATGTTTGTTAATTGTGATTCAAAATTCACTACTATAAGCTTGAGGTTATTCTTGTAACTTGTTAGGTACTTTGCTAGGTTATTCAATGAAATGACATGGCAAGAAAGTTGGATGCTTAGCTGGCTATTTCTTTTTGTTAGTTTGTTGGTTAGCTATTGAAGTTACAATAGAAAAAACATAAAACATAAGAGAAGCATATAAGAGGGGCTCAAGTTATAAAAAAAGGGGTGAGAAACATTGAAAGGAAAAAGATAAGAGAGATTAAGAAGGTGTATGTAGTGAGGATACCATTCCTCATGTTCTTACTTTTCTTTGTAATGTTCTAAGATGAAAACAAAGACTCTTGATTCTAGTTTCCTGAATAATTAGATTTATGATTAATTGCATTATTTGTTTGGTGTTCTTATTACATTGTTTTGATTATGCAATTGGAATTCATCAAGGTTGTAGTTAGCTTGTTTTTACAAAGATTAAAATTCTTATGCATATGATATTTAATCAAGTGATCTTCATTGTTGTGGTTCAGGCTTAAAAATTGGTATAAAAGTAAAGAAAGTCATAATCATAATGTTTATAATGTTTTTAATCGAGAAGTTTGTAGAGAGAATGACTTCAATCTCTGAAAAATGAAAATAAAAGTATTTTTAGTGAATGAAGGACTAGAAGAAGCTCTTATTGAAGAGTCTAATATGTCCATTGAATTGAAAGATTTTGAAAAGAAAGACCTAGTAAAAAAGATACACAATGTTTTAATTCTCTCATTTATAGTTGGAGTATTAAGGGAGATCTTTAAAAAGAATATCGTCTTAGGAATTTGAAACAAACTGAAAATAAGTACACAAATAAATACTTGTATCAAAACTTAAAAGTAAAAGAATTATAGTTTGCAAGTGGACTTTTAAGAGAAAGAAGGATGAAACAAGCCTTGAATCAATTGCGCACAAGACTAGGTTGGTGGCAAAGGGCTATATTCAAAAGGAATCAATGGATTGAGAGGTTTTCTTACCTATTGTAGGACATACTTTCAAAAGAGTCCTGTTTGTCACTAATTTTTATTTCTAATCTTGATTTAGAACAAAAGAATGTTAAGACAACTTCTCTTCATAGAAATCAAGATAAGAAAATCTACGTGATACAATTTGAAGGCTTGTATCAAAAATAAAAAATGAAAACCATGTTTGTTTGCTGAAGAAATAAGTATATGAACTTAAATAGTTCTCTTGGTAATGGAATTTGAAGTTTGATAACTTCATGCAGAAGAAAGGATATTTAAGGTGTTCTTATGATCATTATACATATAAATAAGGGCTTGAGATTAAGTAATATACTTAATAATCTATGTTGATGACATGTTGATTGCTAGCAAACATAAGGAGAAATTGAAATGATAGAACTATGTTTAGCTAAGAGAATTCTAAGGATTGAAATCATGAGAAATGGAAAAGATGTCTTACTCTAGTTATTTTAGAAGCATTACCTAATCGAAGTACTTAAAACGTTTAACATAATAAAGGCCAAGTCAGTTAGTATTACCTTGGCATGTCATTTTAAACTTTCAAGTGAATAATTACTAAAAGATGATGAAATTTAATACATGATGACAAGACCTTATGCAAGCTTGGCAAGGTTCCTCATGTATACAATGGTTTGTGCCTTACCTAATTTGACTCAATCATTGAGTGCGGTGAGTAAGTTCATGGGGAAACTAGGAAAAGCACACTGAAAAACTCTTAAATGGATACTCAAATATGAAAAAGGAAGCATTAGAAATTGTTTGGAATATCGAAGGTTTAAAAACTATTATAAAAGGCTTGGTTAAATCAATGTTGATTATATAGCCGATTCTAATAAAAGGAGATTAATTTCAAGGTGGGTTTTCACTTTGTTTGATTATATTGTCAGCTGGAAACCTTCTCTTTAATTTGTTGTTACTCTTCCAAAAATAAAAGTTGAGTGTATGACTATGATAGTGTCAATTAAAGAAGAATTATGGCTAAAAGGTATTATAGCAGTGTTGGAAATTAGACAAGAAGATGTTTTCATTTGTTATGATAGCCAAAATGCTATCCCATTTGCAAAACATCAAGTGTTCTATGAGAGGACTAAGTATATAGATTTGTGGTTGCATTTTATTAGATTGTAGAAGATTCACATAGCAAATAATCTTGTTAATATGCTTATCCCAGGATCAAAATTCAAACATTGTTACTTTATAAAAAATATGTTGGTGAAGCCGAAGATGCATTAGAGTTTGTGTTCTGTATTGGTACAAAAGAGGATTCATCTGCATAAGTTAAAAATTTATAAAAAGGATAGCTTAACTTATTGTGAATCAAGATGAAGATTTTGAATTATGATTCAAAATTCATAATTATGAACTTGAAGTCATTCTTGTAACTTATTAGGTACTTTGCCAAGCTATCTAATGAAGCTGACATGGAAAGAAAGATGCTTATTTGGCTATTTCTTTTAGTTAGTTTATTGGTTAGTTATTGAAGTTGTAATTGAAAAGTAGAAAATAAAAGAAAAAGGATATTAAGAGGGCTTAAGTTGTAGAAGAGAAGATTAGAAAATTTAGATAAGAGAGATATTAAAAAAGTGTATATAGTGAGGGTTCTATTCCTAATGTTCTTGGTTTTTTCTTTTATGTAATGTTTTGAGATGAAATCAGAGGCTCTTAATTCTAGTTTTCTGACAAATTGTATTTGTGATTAGTTGGATTATTTATTTATTTATTATTATTCTTATGTTGTTATGATTTTGCAACTGAAATTCATCGAGGTTATGGTTGCTTGTTCCTTACAAAGATTAAAATTCTTGTACACATGATATTTGATTAAGTGATCTTCATGGTTATGGTTCAAGCTTAACAATGTAGTTGATTAAGTTTATATTCTCTTCAGTTTAAGATTAAAATGGTTGAGCATCGAGTCAATTTAAACTCTGACTCGATTTACATTTAATTTCAATACAAATTAAGTTCTATTGGGAAATTGGACAATTTTAAATTGGCTTAGCTCATAGTCCTATTTGGTTTGATTTATTTGTCTCTTCTTTTCAATTAAAATTTGATTCATGATTGGAGCGATTTAAATATTATTCTTTATAAAATTTGCTCACACTTAATTTATATTTACTTTAGCTCAAGTAAGGTTTGTTTAAAGATTAGATCGATTTAAAAAACTCTGCTTGATTAGTGAGTTTACCAGAGGTACAAAACGACAATTATGCTTGAGAGATGAGCAAACTATACTTATGCCCGAGGGATGAGTACATACATTCAAGCTCAAGCGATGAACAATCCTTCAATCATGCACAGGATGACTAAATTTTCATTATGTTTGGGATGAGGATATTGTCATTGTGCCCAAGGTAAGCACGCCTTCAACTATATTTGGGATAAGTAGCTCTTTATCATGCTTGGGCCTTGTATGCTTTAATTTTACTCAATAAGGACGTTGCATGTATGCCTTGGATGATACGATGTTTTGCATTCAATAATATGACCCTCCGCATCAAAAATCAACTACAAAATTGCAGAAAAGCCTACATCAGATGCAAAGACTCAAGGAGAGTTTTCATCATAGACAAAGTTATTAACAAAAAGAGAGTATATGTCAACTAAAAGATATAAATTTAGGAGAACTTGTATCATATATGCAAAGCTAAAGCTCTAGGAGAATTTGCATCATATATAAAACTATAATTCGATGAGAGCCGGATTGCTGAAGATAAAGCCCAAACTCCAAGAGATATTGTATAAATATGATGAAATCAAATTTGAAATTAAAACCTAAGGAGATGTTAAATCAAATAGGAAGCTTCTAACCAAAAAAGATTATTAAGTGTACGTGTGATTTAATTTTTTTATTAATTAAAAAGTCTTTTTAATGTTAAAAGATTTTTTCAAAATTATTTGCAGTCATTTGATTGTCACAGGAGAAGAGCTTTTAGTGAATTAAAAAAGCTATTTTGCTTTTATTGGTAGGAATTTAAATTTTGAAATTTTAAGAGTAAATTTTTTCGATTTTAAAAAAGCATAAATCGTTTAAACTACACATATTTTTATTTCAAAAATTTATTCTAATTTTGTTTTATAACATAACTTTAAAAATATTTATCTATTAAAATGAGGAATTTCGTCAAATACCTCCTTCGAAATTTATAATAATTTTATTTTGTAATAAATTTTACAAAACAAAAAAAAATACTTATCTCTCTTCTATCTCCAAATTAATTTATTAAAAAATAAATATATATCTGATTTATATCATTATAACTAAAAGTTTAATTTACTTATCTTTATTTAATTTTTTAGTTCTTAAATTTATTTATATTAAGCATTAATTCATATGCTAAATTTTTAATAATATAGAAATTTTTATTTCTTAAAATAAATATTATTAATAACAATATCATATTATTTAAAAATAATTTATATTAAATTTCTCAAATTTTTGTAATATAATTTTTATATTATAAAAATACTCTATATAATAAAAATTAGAATATTTTGTAATTATGAATTAATTTCACTTAAAAATTTATATAATAAAATTTTTTTTTAATATAAATTATAAATTTTATATGGAATAATAAGTAATTCATCTTAATCGTAATTGTGTGACAGTCGATCACATCGTTTTATAAAAGTGAAGAGGAGAAATAAAAAAATAAAACAAAACAAGGTAAGTTGGATTAAAAGAAAGATAATTATTTTATATTGCCATCGTAAATGTATGAAACCGGCCAATCGTGTGATAATTTTTAAAGTGATGCCGATGAACTTTATGCGATTTCTCTCGCCAACCTTCTAATTTCTACTGCATTAAAATATTAGTTGAAATTTTAAAATGTCGATCTTTGTCAATGGGATTTTATGCAGGCGGTGGTGAATTGAAGTGTTGGCTCGGGTTCACGGTCTAACAATTCAACTTAGTCGTAATTGTGCGACAGCCATTACGTTTCAAAACTCCATTAAAACCGTCTTCCCACCTGGTCTTTGCCCGCATTTTTGTCTTTATTAATATTATTTTACCTTGTGTTCTATCTTGAGCTTCAAGCTCCACACTACAGAAATGGGATTATTTATTTATTATTTTCTTTAAGAATAATATGTACTGCAGACCGAAAGATTTGGACAAGTCAATTATGGGAAACACTTTTGTCCTTCTTCCAGTCCCAGTTGGCTGCAAAACAAATGGAATTAGTCATGGTTATGATGTTATGCATCTCACACACGTTTGAGATAATTATTAATTGAACATGTCAAATCTTGGCATCTTAATTAAATGCAGTGTTTGAAATTTGATAATCCAAGCCTCTCCAAATGAATGTTAAAACAAGTTCAGAAAATTTCCCCGGTGATTTCATTTCGGCTGCAGTTTGCTTAAACAGCACACCTTTTAAAACCATTGCTGACCAGAAAACCGTAGCAGTTATAGGTTTGTTGTGGCAAATCAATAGCCCCTCTCTCTAAAAATGGTTCAATCTTCCTTGTAGTTGTCAAAATAAAGGTGGATTTATACTCGTAGATAAGAGTAAACACTGCCCATCCAATTATTTATTTTGAATTGCAACATGCAGAAATTTAGATTTTAAGAAACACCAAATTTACAGTTTATTTTCTTGCTTATTTCAATGCTTCAGAGCATCAATTCCTCCATGGAACAGCAGTTTATTGGTCAACACAATTTTGTTTTCTTCTCCTTTGAAATTAAATGTCCACATTGAGAGTACATGTCATATTTACACAAGCACCAGGAGCGAGAATCGTCATGAAAGCAGCTTGGGATAAAAGAAGCTTTGAGCTTTATCGCTATGGAAGACTGTTTCTAAGCAAGTAGGTACGGGATTACACACGCACCGAGGAAATTAACTTGTATTAAGACCAAATGAAGTATAAAGAGGTGGGCTATGCCTAGAAGACCGTTTCTCTATTGCGTGTGGTAAAAATTGTACTTTTTATTTCTCCGGCGCATTGGTATGCAACAAACACAATGAAAACAATTAATCAACATGCAAATCTAAACACTGAAAAATCAACCACAGCGCCCATCTTTTTGACTTTCATTCTTTCATCTCGAGTCGAGTCAGACTTCATTTTCTTCCGGAGCCTCGTACGCTTTCTCTCGACTACCTTTAATTTATTTATTTCTTCTCTCTCTTGGCACGTTCATGCATTAGCATTAGCTGCTCTCTTCTGAACATGATATAGTGTTTATATTATTATCTGTTTGAAAAAGAAAACAACGGAGCAATAAGTTCTGATTTTGTGATGCAACTGACAAGACAGTGGGCTTCTATCTTTCCTGTATTATAAATTAGTACTGATAGTATGTATCTCTGTCGTGCCTCTGATAATTATATGATTTTGGTACCAAATTGAATGTGGGTCATCGCCTAATTATATATTGACGATTAGCCTAAGGCTAAAGCAAGCCATTATTGTCTTGTGATGGTTTTCTTTTTGTTTGGCCGTTTTGGTCACCAACCATTGCAGTATAACTTCTATAATATTCCCCCATCACAGTACTAGGCATTATTTTTCCTTTCTAGATTAGTCTTTCTAATAAACAGTAATTATTGCAAGAATTCTCATACTTACATATATCAACTTAAAATCTAATAACGTTCTCAATATTTTTCCTATTGAAAATAACCAATACCAGTGCTTCATTTGATTGGGATCAAATCTTCAGCAAGAACAATCATGAGAAAATTATTATACACCTTATAATATCAAATCAAAAAGGAAATGTTACCTTATGTATCAAGATCAAAATCTCTATATTAACTTAGTTTTATGACTAATTACGATATAACATGCAACATCGTTTTAATAATTTTGAGTGTCAACAATATTATAAATATAACAACAATGCTAAAGTGACTAGAATCGATTCTATATTATGGGCTTTATTACACTAAATCATTTATTTCATAATTTCCTTTTCCTGACATTCCTTTCTGGGTCCTATGGTGTACTGAAGAAAGAAGCAATTCTTCATTTGGGCTTTATTAAGCAGCCATGATACTGAAGAACCATTCCAATAGCTGACGTTTGATGATATATGCTTTCTCATAGTATCTATATGGGTCCATAAAATGAACGATGCGGATCATAATGAGAGAGAGAGAGAGGAAGAGATGAAGTCAAGGGAGACGGCGGATTGGAGCAAATAAATTTTGTAGATTCTAAACTAAGAAGGACAATGAGAAAAAACTTGGTCTCCCCTTCTGGCATTTCCAATTTCCCCATTATTCTATACATAAAGTTACCCTCTTTTTCTCATCCTACTTTTTGAAATCCTGTGACCTTTCTTTGTCTCTCCTTCTCCAGCTATTATACTGATTTTCTCTTTTACTTTCCTATAAATAATAGCATTATAGGTTCCTTGTTATCAAGGAAAAATAAACAAGAGAAGAAATAGTCCATCTTTCTTTAACACACAGACAAAACATGGGGAGAGCTCCTTGCTGTGACAAAGCCAACGTGAAGAAAGGCCCATGGTCACCTGAGGAAGACGAGAAACTCAAAGCTTATATTGAGCAGCATGGCACCGGCGGCAACTGGATAGCCTTGCCGCAGAAGATAGGTACTTAATTAATTAACAAATAAACATATATAATTAAGCCTTCTATCTCTTCTTCTAAACTGGTCATCGTTAATATATTCTTATTCACATATTCTTATACAATTGAACGTTTCAGGGCTCAAGAGATGTGGCAAGAGCTGTCGGCTTCGATGGCTAAATTATTTGCGGCCTAACATCAAGCATGGAGGTTTCTCTGAAGAAGAAGATAACATTATTTGCAGCCTGTACATAAGTATAGGAAGCAGGTAAACTGCTAATTATGCTTTCTTGCAATAATAAATTCACTGATTATTTATGGTCTTAGGTGATAGATTCAAGTGTCATTTCACATATGCATAGGTGGTCTATAATTGCTGCTCAATTACCGGGAAGAACAGATAATGATATTAAGAACTACTGGAACACAAGGCTAAAGAAGAAGCTCTTAGGCAAGCAGCGCAAAGAACAGGAGACCCGACGAGCTGGCTCCCTCAAGCGAGAGATGAAAAAAGAAAGTGAGAGTTTAATGGTTCCAGGGTTCTTGAACCATAGCTCCTACTGGCCAGAGCTCCCTATTGTCCCACCACAGGTGAATCGACAACAATTAGACTATCATTTCAAGGACGAGGAATCCTCTAAGGACCTGCTGATCAAGCTAGGAGGAAGAATTTCTGATAATCATCAACCATCAATCACAAACACTGCAACAAGTGCTCAATACCCTTTTGATGTTTCTTTCTCCCCATATCAATTGTACGATGATGGTATGCTTGCTTCATCATCGTCCATGAATAATAGTACCGGTTCTGTACTACCAAACGCCCAATTTGCTGCTGGTCCAACTATGACTCAAGGTCTGGAAAATTTTCCTGTTGAGCTAGATGTTCAATTAGGCTACAGTAATCAACCACAATTAGATGAATTGGAGAGTTTATATGGAATGAACATGGTCAATAGCGGCACAGCAACTAATTCTGCAGAAAGTACCGGTTGGGAAGATATGAGCTCTTTCGTTTATGCTACAATTCCTTTTGACTATGAAAGTTTTCAACAAAGCATGCCACAAAATTCTACCTTTGAAGAGCTCGGGTGCTATGGTCATCAATAACAGCACTGCGCATGGGTGGTGTAAATCTGTGTTATTAGGAAATTTGGGGCAGGAATTTCAGAAATTTCTGTTGAATTTATCACGATATTTGTTGTGCACTTGCAATTTCGTTATAAACCTTTCTTTCTTAAAATTGATTGGTGCTTAAGCAGTTTTCTCTTCTGGGTTCTCTTCTACTCTACTGGTTGGATTGAATTGGTTAGCTATAATGCTGAATCGGGAATCTTAGGACCTTGAAATCCTAAATATGACAGTATTTCATTGTATTTAGATAGGTATATATTATTACTCCAAGCACTTTAGAGAAGATTCTTGCGTTCATATGTTTGTTAATTGCCTGATCTCCTGGTTTAGTTTTGTTTGAAGAACTTTATTGATTTTCTAAGTACAATGCAAACAGTAAAGTTATCCAATCCCTTATTTAAAACATGACAACCTTCCCTAAGACCATTATAAGGCAGTAGTAAAATTGGAAAGTTGCTTTGTTGTTTTGGCTACAACCTGGTCGGCTCTAGCGAGTAGGGCATCGAATGGTGGCTGCATTCGTTTATTGTTATCTTCATGTCTGCAACAGCAGCAACAGTTGGGAACGGACATGAAAATCAGTCCGTCACGTGTAGTTCCAATTAGAATGAGAAGAATTTTGAGTACTTTCTGGCTTCTGCTCTCTTTGTTTTTTGGTTCTTCATACATATAGTTAAGTGATTAAGGTGTGTGCTTGTTCCAGTATCAGCTTCTTCAGTGCTGTTTATGGGGCTTAATGCTCTTACTGAAGCAAATGAAGAGGCTCAACAAGTATAGATAAGACTTAAAAGGTACTTTCAGATGTGGATAAGACTAAGGAGTAATTAATTAACCACGTTCAAGGTAACCAAAGTTATTTTATTAATTGTTTTCACAAATAAATAAAGCAACTGGTTTACAAAAACATCGATCCCTTACTTTTGCATATCAACAATGGAAGCTCAAGATTCCTACAATTACGCTACGTAATCCAAATAGTGGTTTTGAGTACAAAAAGGCAACCCACTACGTTCGTTCATTCTATCATCCTGCTTACATAGAAATAATCATAACTTGCGGACTGCAAATGCATAGCAACCATATTGAAAATTATTATCAATGAGTTGAATTGAAAAAATGGGTTCGATTTATTGATACTTTCGGTTATTCATTTCAAAAACTAGTTGCATTGCTTGCTTTATTACAGCAAAAGCCAACGTTGAAACCGCTCTATACTGCTTTTAGACTTTATTTTTATTTTGGAAGTGGATCTGCGTGTTATATATATCTAGTAGCTTCCACAATTCAATTTTACTAGAGCCAGTGCCAGTAGATATCCTGTGAATACATTTGTCTTGTACCAATGGCGCAATAGATATATAAGAAAACATAACCAAAGTATTAGAGATTGGATTTTGGGACGTTATAAGCCAATAATACGTAAAGGATGGCACCAACTTCTAATAAACAAAGCCGATTAATCGAAGGCACTGTATGCCAGGTAAACCGAAAAAAAGTAAGCATGTCAACCATATGCACAGCAAAATATTTATAAAGATAAAGCGTATCAATTATATGCAAGATATTGTCTGTCCATGCTCTCGAGTCAAAAGGATTTAAAAGAGGAAAGCACTAAACGCAACAAAATATAGCCCAAGTCGCTATAGCTAAACATTGGCGGAATTCAGGATCATCAAGTTTTTCAAAGTCAATCACTACTCCCTCTTCAATGAAATAACGTTGAACAATGAGGCAAATAAAATTGAAAGGAAAGCCAGATCTTGAAGTACTGTTATTGTCTTCATACGGCATGTCAAATTTACACAAAGTTCGATTAGCTGGTGGCCAACTGTTATGCAAGTTTGATACAGACTGATATTGAGCCGAGTCTAGCAAAAGCTCCTGACTTGGCGTCGTATGATATATCACACTGACATTGTCAAGCCATCAAATAAATGTTGAAATTAACCAAATATCATCGAGGAGTTGATGTAGCATGTACATTATTGCATAGTAGTGACAGGTGTCTACTCGAAAAACACATGAATATAAACCATATAACAACCTATATACACAAGTCAATATGATCATAAATTGCAAAAGAGTCTTGAATATGTCCATCTTTAAATCAAACTGTAATCAATAGATTACTTCAATTTGATATTGAATACTTTTAAGTAACTTTAATTTTAAAATACAGTAATTACATTTTTAAAAGATATTATTTATCGATTATTTATTTATTTATTTATATTTTAGAGGTATTATTAAAATTTTATATGAGAAGATTGAAGTGCAAGTTAAAACCAAAGAATTGTAAAGAAAATTTTGATAATAAAAAAGAATTTTGAGAATAAAAAAAAGATACACTTGATTAATAAGTTTGAGTGTATAATTTAAATAAAATGTAATCCTTGTGCAATAAAAAGGGGGGCTGCACTTGCACTGATTACAAATAATCTTGTTATTTTATTTGTATTATAGTCTAACGTAATCCTATGCGGCTGTTATACTTGCTAGTTGGTGATTTTATTACACAAACGCACACACTATTTCTGTCACATGGACAACAGCATTAGCTAGACTACCATCTTCTTCTAAGTTGGTTGCTATCAATCACAGTGTGGTGCAAACATCACTCTCCATCTTCAGCCCTTGAGCTTCATTCTCACTGACGGACGGCAATCCATTTCGCCAACCAGTCAACTCAGCGCAGCTGTCACCACCGAGCTTCAAAACCACTACCTTGTCGTGGTTTTCTCTTTTTACTCTTTCAACACGCTACCAATACACCTTTGAATTAGTTCTCCTGATTTCCTTGAACACACACGACACTCTTGCGATTTGGGTTTCATCACCATTTGATACAAGAATGAATGGCATCTGAACCGTGATGTCATGAAAATTCGTTTCTTGTTAGAATATAACGTTGATCTCAGGACAGCTAACATCGTCCAGTTCATGCCTTAACATGGCAGACGTTGAAAATTATCCGTGCATGGTTTATGATCTTATCATAATCTAGACTGGATTGTACATTTTCATGCCCAGAAATGACCATGAACTTAATTCTTTTGTTTCATATTCTGGGGCACCATTATTGAAGGGGAAAAAGGAATTTTGAAACTCGTGAAATAATTGGATTTTGGATCTTGTTACTCTGAAGTCAAAACTCTCGATGAATTAAAAATTGATTACCACCCGTAGTTGTTGCAGATTAAATCAAAGAATCGGTTGTTTTCATCTTGACTTCCTTTGTGATTTAATATTTTCCATTTAAAATTACAATTTTGCTGACAATATTTGACATTGTTACTGGATTTGACATGTGTAGAAAGCTTCAAAAAAAAGTCTCCAGTTTCATTATCAGTCACAATCCTCGATATATATATATATATATATTTGATAGTTTCTGCTTAATTTTAGAGGTACACTGTAGCAACAGTCGACTGCAAATACTTCCTTCGGTTGCGTGTGATCATATGAATACAATTGCATGTATTTTAAATGTTAAAAGTAATTTTTATGTATGAAATAATCCTGAAATTTCAAGTTTTAAATATGATATTTATAAATTTAATATTAAATTAAAAAATAAATAATAATGAAAAATCGTTCTTTGACTTAATAATTTCAGCCAATCACATGTGTTGGTTATTTTAAAATCATCAGAGTGTGTAGGACAAATCTATGTGCATTTTGACCAACCGATTATGTTCCCATTAGTTTATCTCTGAGTATCCTGTAAAACTGCTTTTAAGGTTGCAGACAAATACAAATGACTGTAAGCAACTCTTCTAAATGCTCAAGATTTTCTCAACAAACAGCAACCACACAAATTCAACGAAGCACATGGCCATAAAATATAGGAATTAAATAAACAATTTGCAAGAGAGAGAACATAGCGCTCTGACCCATGAGTACATAATTCTCCTCGCAACTACATCATGCGTTTTAGATATTAATTCACTCCCAATAATTGGAGTTTAAAGTCTTTAACCATCTAAAGATTCTGATCTGATCTGGATTTCCGAACACTGAATTTCCCCGGTGCTTGGTTCCATGTATGAAGGCGGCACGCGCCAGAAACATCCTATTAATAAAGTGCGATGCATGCTCCTGTAAAACGTAATGTGTGAGGAGTGACATCAATTCATGAGAAGCAAGGACTGAATAATAATGAAATCCATATATGACAGATAGCAGGAGCTCATTTCATGATGTCAAAGGTCTGCAATTTCAATGTTACTCTAGGGTTTCCACCTACCTTTCTCCCCAGAATTAAAGAACTCGATGGGCATACTAACTCACCCCATGCCCATCACAGCCCATCTACCAAAACAAATTCAACCGTCCTTGTCTTGATCAGCTTTTCTGTTACGACAAGCGCCGAAATGCTTGCTGTCCTCGGCACCTCACCTCTGCACTGTTGTTTTTGTAAGAGAATTTGATCTCCTTGATTCTCTTTTTATTCTGCCATTTTGTCTCCTACTGAAAACTATGATTGGAGCTTGTCAAGCAACTGTTGTATATGTAGGCATTCACTCTTCATTTTGTTCAGGTTGTAATTCCTTAAACAGCAAGAAATACAACTAAGAAATTCTTCTCATTTTGTTCCCATTTCTTAACTCTCAATAGCTAGGCCTACTCAACCACCTACCCACTTTGAAAATACAATCTTCTAAGATTAAGGGAAGCGGATAATTACAAACGCATTCGAGTTTATAATAAAGTATATCATTATTTTGAAGATTGTAAGCCATCAAATTTGAAATTTCCATTTCATGTTTTCCAATTTGCTGATTAGTTTTGGCAAAGTCGGGGCGAGGAGAACGCATCCACTACAAGAAGCAGCAACGTGGAAAGAGACCTGGAAGAGACAACCAAAGTATTTCAAAACTTCATGTTACTTTGCAAAGCCACTTTCTGCCCATATTATAATTAAACACGAAACCAAATGAAACGTTGAGCATGTATGGCAAGACCTTCAGCTCTCCCCAAACCAAGACAAAATATTAGCCAGGCCATGACACCTTCTTTTAAACCTTTTCATTTTTAAATTGCACTAAAATTGAATGAATCAATCAAAATTCTTTATATATATATATATATTTGGTGGCAGTGACAATCACTAACACAAGAATTATTTCTTTTTGTTAATTTAATGAAATATGATTAATAAAGTTAGCAAGCTTGGATTTATATGATTAAACAAATTGAAAGCTCCTGGTGGGAAATTAAAAATATATGCGTCTGATTATCCCTTTTTCCAGGTAGAAGAAGTCAGAAATCTTTTGCTCTCGATTTGGCTGTGTTGAAAGAATGATGGAAGGATGATGGAGATGGTAGTTCGTGGAAAAACAAACGTTTTTCCTCTTGTAAGAGAACTGCCGAAGCTCAAGGCAAGCTTGCCCAATGTCCGTAGACAAGATTATCTACATCAAAAAATATATTATAATTTAGAACAAAAAAATGCAAACTTAAATAAACTCTTTTTAAAGTTTAAAAAATTAATTAAAAATAATTTAATTGATATCATAAATTTAAATTAATTAAAATAAAAAATAATTAATATATAAATGCATTAAATGAACAAAATATTTATATAAATTACTTGGTATTTATTTATATAAATTATAATATCTACATATATTAAAAATTAAAAATAGATCATAACTTGAGCCTACGATGACCTTTATACTTTCTTCTCTTTTATCATATCTTAATTATTATGAAAATAAAATAATAGAAAATTGTATATTATGTAAGCTTTGTTAGATCACCAACTTTTAAGAACTATTTTTTGTAATATTTTTATATAATATTATTTAATTATTTCAAATTTCAAATATAATTAAATAAAAATTTAAGATTATCTCTAGAAATTTACTGTGATAATTTGTATTAATAACTCCTTCGCACTAAGCACCACCAACGGACTAAATTGACTTGTTTCTTGTAGCAACACAGTATACTCTTCCTAAATTTCGTCTCTACAGAATAATTTGTATAAATTTTTTTAAAAAAAATTCTCGTGCTATGCACGATAATTGTTGGAGACCCCCTCAAAAAGACTAGTGTAGAAAAATAATAATTGAAGAAATTTTAAGAAAAATAAATATGTGTGCGTTGGGGGTGGAGGGTGGGCACTATTCATTAATCAATCAAATAAGATTTAGATGCGAAGATGAGTGAGGCTAAAAAATAAAAAATTCATATGTTGTGGTTGTTCACAGAGAGGTTGTAATCAGAACACTTTTGTGGTGTATTTAGCATCGACTTTTAAGATGTAGATTGGAGCAACGGTGGAGGGGTAAACATATGAAGCAGGAATAACTAATCCCAAGCTAAAGGGCTCTGCCATGACTAATGTTGCCCCTTGTGAAACTGCAGTAAACTCGTTGAGCCCCATAGCCCTTTAGAAAATTGACTCCGCAACGTGGGCCAATCATATTTTGCACGGACCAAATACGATTCATTTACCGCAATATCTAAAAATAAAATGAATAAATAAAAGATAAATAATTATTTCTTATCAATATAATTAATATAATAAATTTCAAGACACTTGTCCCGATCCGCATATGACAAAAAGAGGAGAAATTGTCAAGGGTCGGCCGCATATTTCAGGTGCCCAAATGGGCTTTGCCAAGACACTTGAGCGGGAAATTGGGGATCATCCCCACCGCTTGGGCAACAAAACAGAAAGCAAATGTTGGGAGAAAGAAATGCATTTGTTTCAAAAGGCAAATTAAGTCAAATGCCTTTTTACGTTTTTTGGGTCTTGTATTTTATGGTTTATATGAAGTTTCGTGGAACCGATCATTCCCGAAATTGCCTTCTAACTAATTTCTTTAAATCATGAAGTTTGAAGGTACGGTTTTTGCATGAAACATGCATGGACAAAGTTTCCTGCACTTCTTTTTAGGGAAGATTGGGTTTTATTTTCTGTTGTTAAAATATTGTAATTGGTTGGATAGTCAGCTCATCTACAATTTTGAATATTTTTTCGTACCCAAGACATTTAAATTTGTTTTTTTTACTATTTATACGTATACTTTGTTTATATATACATATGTTTAATATTTTAATAATAAAATTTTTTAATATTATTAATTAATTATAAAAATTAAATATTTAAAATATTTATATATATAAATAAAATAAAATTTATATAATACAAATATGACTATCTCTTTTATTTTTTGTTATTGTATTGTGTTTATTATTAAAGACGAAATATATAAATTAATAAAAATAAAAAAAAATTAAATAAAAAAATCGTAGATTAAAAAAAAGTTTTAAAAAAAAATTAATTAAAATTATTAAAAATAATTATTTTAATTAATAAATAAATTAAAATATACGAAGGAAGGACACGTGAAAAGAACACTAAATTAGAAAAGTCCCTGTAATCTAACCATTATCACCAATCAAAATAAATTCTTACATTCGTACGCTTAATTTTATTGAACAACTCCTCAATGGATATTAATTGATGATCATACTCTCTGCATTTCAATTTCCCATGCACTCTTGATGGGAGTGGTTGGCGAGTCAGTGATCTCTTCTTCAAACCATTCAGACAATAATCAGATCCACAGTGCAATAATTTATTGCTGCTAACGACGTAGACAGACCTTGCAGTACGCTTTGAAATTTAATTGCCGATGTTCGTCGGACTGCAGCACCTTGCACGAAATTTTCGTCCGGAAATTCAAGTTACGTGTCAAATATGAGTTCGTATTCTTGGCCTAACCGGCTGGAGAGAACAAATTTTAATGCAGCTATCCCAGGGATGGTATTTGTGTCATTCACTACAAATGGGTACATGATTTACAGGACTTATTACTTGAATCATTATGATGACCATATATGTTTGTATACGATACCATATATTTGTATGATGACCATATAAGGACAAAAAGAATTTAAAAAAAAATGAGGAAAACCTCGCATTGCTCAAGCATTCAAATTGAGACTCCAATGCGACAGAAATCAATATCCGGAGCCCGAATGGGACCCAAATTCAGGATACTAAATTTGTTGGTATGGGAAGTGGGCGCGGGGAAGCAATTACTGTGAGGAGGCAAAGGCCGATTAGCCATGTTGAATATGGCCCATTTTGTTCCCCTCAATGTGAGCATCGGCCTTAGCACCGCATACCAGGTTGCTACTTCACTGTGCCTATGCCTGTGCCATCGGCAAGTTACACGCATTCTAAATATTTTGCAGGTGTTCTATGTTCCCCCGCATGTGCTTCCCTGCTACTCCCATACCATACATAATCGAAAACAACAATCTACCCCTTCATTTATCCAAGCATAATAAATTACAGTAACAACCCATAACATTTACCGGTAACATGTTGTTTTACAATTTATGTTTTATGTTACGATTCAATGAGTCACAAATTTCATTATGTAATGTTACACTACATGAGATATTTGCTTTAACACAAATTGTAGTACAATTTGGTAAAGAGGATTTATTATTGTATTCTGAATGAAGTCTGATTTGTTTCCCTAGCTTTCTTGTCCTTGTCTCTTATTATTGGTAATGAAGACAATTAAAGAGGAGATAAGTGTCTGATTGTGATGTTGGCCTGTAAGCATTTTTGAGACACTCCTTTCTCATTGAGTTGTTTTCATGTCTGTGAATATGTGTTCCATTGCCTGCATAAAAAGCCAATTAATTAGCTGTTTGCTGAGCTTAACTACTGCCTTTATCATACCCTTCTCATGATGACTGTTTTTTCTTAGCATTAACTAGTTTTGGTGCTTCTTTAAAGTCGGGACAAGGAAATTCCCTTCCTTATATATAATTCTTAACACTAAACTCTGGAATCTAATCATGCATCTGCAAAAAGCATTTGATAATGGGCAAATTGAGCAAAATGTTCTTTACAAAAGCGTTTGAAAATTGCTTTTACACAAGTATTCGATAGTTTTGTCAGGAAACATTTCTAATAATTTTATGATTTCCAAAGTATTTCTGCTTAACATTTAGGCAAGTGAAATGGGCAAATATAATATAAAACAAGTGGGAGAGGGTCTCAAGTTGCACCTAATAACATTAGGCTCTTAGCAAGTACCAAATATTTCTTTTTCAGGATGTGATTGAATAAACAATTAGGCTTAGGATTCTCCAAACTCGAAAACCATATAACCACCTATCCTGCCGCCCAGAATTTCATATGCATTTGAAGAAACTAATTTAAGCAAAACCGTGTTGACATAATCTGAAATTGAAAGATAATTATCCCCGTATGATAAGACCATTAATCTTTGCTACATCTACTCAAAGCTTTGTGTTTTTATATATACGTACAAGAAAAACTCAAAGCTTCATACAGTTCACATAAAATTTGTAGAAAACGCAGATAATTGTAGGGCAAATGCATATACGTTCTAGTCAACAGTAAACAAGAACAGGGAAAGCCACCGAAATTCCCAACTTCATTATTCATAATTTTTATTTTATTTACTCGTATGATTAATGAATGCTGCCAAACCCCTCATCACCTGCAAGGATCATGGGCAGTCTGATGAGTATTAACCGCGTATCATGGCAAATTGAAACAAGAATACTTTTAATGTATAAACAAAATTTTAAAAATCAACAAAAATGTATATAATTATACATTTATTGTATCTGATAACAATTAAGCAATCTAATTTTTTTTTAATACTAGTAATACATCTTGTCTCGCCCACACGGCACATGCAATGACTCCTAGCAGACTCGAATAACAAGCAAGAAGGCCAATAACAGTAAGGTTTTACGGTGCTTCGTATTTTGGAAAATTGTAATTCCTCCAATAATTTTAATTGCAAAAGACAATCTCTGTTGCCTACCTACCAATGTAATGCGTGCACAAGGATAGGCAAGATTGATGAAAGTTCTAATCATTCTTTTTACAAACGCAGAAAGCAAGTCTATTAGCTTTGTTGATTGATTAATTTTCCTTTAGTAGATTGATATACAGCACATAGTTTGTGAAGAGGATAGCAGTTTGTACCTAATTATATTTTTAATTAAATTAATTCATTCATAGATATAGAAGTTAAATATGCTTGGTTGTTAGAACTCAGAGGTAGGTAGCATGTGAGAAAGTGACTGAATAGTGGGTGATAATTCATTGTACATGTTCATTTAAGGCATAGAATACTTAGTTGGTGTATTTACTACAGAATATAAGTGAATTACTTCAACTAAGATTTTATATAATTAATGATTAATTTTAATAGATAAGTATATTAACTGAATTTTTACAACTGATCGAAGATCTTCAGATCATAAGAAAATTTAAACAAATAGATGTATGTTCTTGATCTCATTAGTCATCAACTGAACAATCCTATAGAAGAGTTGAAAGTGCTAAGTTGAGTTTGCTGATTCAATTAGATTTTATTAATTTCTTAATTTAACACAATTTAAATTATATCGCAAACATCATTGTATCTAAATCAATTATGCATTTAACAGAACAATAAAACTTTCAGTTGTTCATTCTCTTAAGTGCTTATCATATATATGCTTTCATTGCAAGTTGTCTTTTTAAAAGCCTACTACCGGGATTTGTAGATCGATGTTCATACCACATCACCGTACATACAGAAAATGCATTTAAGATGTTAAATAATTTTCATTTAACTAAATTATAGGTGAACATCTATCTGGTATGATGGTACACAATCATTACTAATATTTTATGTTTTACATATCACACATCATGGTCTGCATATGACACAATATATATAACATCATGATATGAGTTGGTAAAATAATGATATATGTTATGAGGAACTCAGTTAAGAAAGAGAATGGTCCAATGGAGTTAGAGTATTGTTAAATGATAAGAATATCGAACTACAGTTAAACTGATCATATTCAATATACGTAGATATAATCACAAAAGATCTCTAGAGGATAGAATCCTTGTGTATATTCTATTCCCGATGACCGAACATATGCAATCGTGTATTTTTTTTTATTGCATTAATCAATTACAGAAAACTCAGGAAGCACTTCAACAGGAAAAGCGATTTCTGTATCCTAATTAAATGCTACTAATGGGCATGCTTTGTCTCCTAAAACTAGCTCATACATGAAAGCAGTCTTTGGCCAAAACCGCGTAACTTTACAAAACAAATAAAATTTTTTAAGCATTAACGAATCCTGGAAAGTTCAAAGGGACGTTAAGCACTCTTAAAAATTTCTTGCAAGCAACTGTTCCTTTTTGTGCTGCTTGCGTAGCTGATGACGATTTTGAAGAGCTCAAAACAGTTTGTAGTTATATGTAGACTCTTTCTTTTAGCTCAAGAGCGTGAGGTAGAGGGAAACGTCAAGTTTTATTATTGGCTTTGGCTTTGAATCTTTTCAAATCCAAACAAGGAAGGTACATTTTAGTAACCCTAACACCAACCTTTTGACTATTTAGCCTCTGAGCCACATCCCAAAAAAACAAACACATATAATATCATTCGGTAGGAGTTTCCTTCTCATACGGCTTAAACAACTTTAGAGTCACCATAAATACAGTATTTTCTAATGATGATTGCATCAATAAGGTCGGTTGAGACACAATTAATGGGAATACTGGCCGACGTCGGCAGCTGGGGTTACCGTCTCTATCTGATTATCGTGCCACATTGCGTGTTGTTTCTACAAGAAATATACGTATGCACGTGCAAATGCGGAAACTTATAAAATATAGGAATAAAATCAATTTTGTTATGACGTTTAAGAATCATATGTATAATAACAATATATTGATAATCTTAAAAATTCAACAAAGTTGAAGATCTCATACAAGAGGAATTGCACAAGTTTTACAATTTCAAAGGAAAATAAATGAAGCCACTTCATCCACGTATAGTGAGTGCGCTTTCTAATTTCTATATTAATTTAGAACTCAACCAAAAAATTTGGTAAAAAATTACGATGGACAGTATGTTCACACTTGAGACCAGACTATCGTTCACCGCCGGATTCACCGTCATCGAACGATAGCCGGAAAAGCCACTTGATGAGTGACCTTCTTCATGAATTTTTGATAGATTGATGGTTGCTTTGATTGGGGGCGCTAGTCCTTGAGTCCACAAAAGCCTTTAATCGTTGCATGGAAAGCTTCAGAGTGCCTTCAGACATGTTCGCGAAACAAACTCGGAACCAGCCTGGTTCAGTGCAATGGCACGAAGACCCAGGAGAAATGTTTAACTTCACTTCATAAACGATTTTCTTCCATAGTTCCATTTCTGCTTCAAATGTGTTAGAGCTCAAAAGATGTCTCATATCAACCCAGCAAAATAAACCAGCATTGCTCTTAAGGCAGCTGATGCCGGCTTTTTCAAGGCCCGAGACAAGCTTCTTGTGCCTTTGTTTAAGCCTTTTTTGGTTCTCCAAAATGTAGTTCTTTGTGAATTTCTTGTCGGAGAGCATGGCGGAGAGAAGATATTGAGTTTGAGAAGAAACTAGGCCAAAGCTGGACATTTTTGTGGCTGCGTCCACAACCATGTCATCGTTGGAGTAAATTGCACCAACTCGAAAACCAGGGAGACCCAAATCTTTTGAGAGACTGTAGACAATGTGAACACGGTTCCAAACTTCAGTATTCTCACAGTTCCTATCCTTTAGACTTTCCATGATACTAATGAAGACTGGTGAGCTAAAAACTGTCCCGGAATAAATTTCGTCGCTTACTAAATGAAGGTTCTTGGCAATAATGAAGTCAATAAGAAGGTTCAATTCGTTGCGGCTCATTGTTGTACCCAATGGATTAGAGGGGTTGGTGACAAGGACTCCTTTAACATTCAGGTTGCGTTTTTGTGCTTCCTGATAAGCTCCTTCAAGAGCCGTTTCAGTAATTTGGAAGGCATTTGAGCTTGTACACTGAATTGGTACAATTTCAACTATTGTTCGCCACTTGAGATCTCTATCAAATCTGTAAGGAATTAAAAATTATATCAGTAACGTACATTCCATGCATGGATTATATATATATATATATATATATATTCCTTGACAATTTAGTAACGGGAAAATTATTTTTAAAAGATACTTACCCTGGGTAGTATGGAGTGGGGAGAAGAAAGGCGTCGCCGGGTTCAGCGAGGCAAAACATGAGAGTCTCATTAGCAGAAGTTGCTCCGGCAGTGAGAACAATCTTGTTTGTATCAAAAGTTACTTTCTTTCCTCTTATTATTGACATAAATTCAACAAGTGCCTGCATAAAATATTATAAAGCGAGTTAGATAAAAATTAAAAGTTACCAAATGACTCCTTCTTTTCATGAGAGTTTAATCTTACTTTCTTGAATGCAGGGAGACCATGGTAATCTTGGAAGAGAGCGAGCTCTCTGAATATGGATTGTCCATCTCTCTTAAACCCAGCTGCATCTGGGTTTTTCGCCAGCCATGATTCCAGAAGATCAAAAGAGAGCTGCCAAAAATATCAAATAAAATTAACATAAGAAGATACATTTGCTGAGATTCTGAAAAACGAAACAAATAATATCCTTCTTTTTTCTCTTTTGTATTTCTAGTTACCTGATTCTCTGCAAGACCCATCTGGATAATCCCCTTTGGATTCTTCACCTCATCGTATGGGTTTTTCTCGTATTCTTGCCACCCTAGGAAATATAAAGAATCTTGGCCGTGAGAATTGCACGTAGCTTTCGAAGACAACAGCCTCATTTTGTTTTTCTCTATGTGTGCGTCTAGCTTGAACTACAAGTGGAAAAGCAAAAGACAGAGAAAGAACTAGCCAGAAAGAATTTTTGAGAGAGAAAGAGAAAGCAAATGAAGTCTGAGAAGATTGAAGATTCTTTGGTTTGTTGCAGTGGAGAAGTCCATGACAATGTGTGTATGTATAGCTGTTCTGTAAGAAAGAATGCAAAGACAGCTCGACAAAGAAACTCTCGAACATCCGGACAGGATTTCCACAGCTTAATACTAATTTATTATTGGAAAACTTGTTAATAAAACGCGTTTAATCCACCGCCCCTCCAAAACATTCACACACTTCTATTTCTACGCTCCAAGTTTTTATCCAATTAATAAGTAATGTTGCACTAGCTACAGATATAGTAAGTGCAGATCACAGGCTCTTAGAGTGGTTGTAGCTAGTGAAAGCAAGGTAAAAAATAACAGTGCAGAGAAACAGATCGTAGTAGTGTTTCGAAAGCCAAACCGACAGCAAATCTCATAGAATATGGCCATGCTGACCCACGAAGTCCATGCTAACTGGGACGCCAGACCGTGCACCCTGGCCCATATGCTTCCTAGCTATGTTAGCCCGTCTAACCCATGTCGGCCATTTTCTCTCTCTTCAACTTCTCCCATTTGTATCTTTATATGTGCGTGAGCGCTAGCTTCATATTTGTATATTTGTTTATTTGTACTGATGACCCAAAAAATCAAGCAAGCAAGCAAAACTTTTGTTTTGAAGTCAAAGGTTGAAGTATCTCTAGTGTGAACTAATTAAAAGATATGATTTGCTGTACAAGTACAGAGCTAATTTTCAATTGGAGAAAACCCTACAGCTTAAGTCATCCACTGATGTTAATTCGATCATGACAAGCTTAATTGAAAGCTACTATTTGAAGGAAAATGAAAAGAACCGAGTCTCAACAGAGTGAAATGCAAAACGCATTCGTTTCTGTCATTCTGCATATTGCCCTTTTAGGCCTTCCTACTGTGTTGTCCAAGATTTGTAACTAAAATGGAACTTGATAGTCATATTTTCATCATGTTACTCACCACATGGACGGTGGGGATCGTTTGGTATTTATTATAAATCTTTGTATCCTTTGTGATTAAGCAAAATATATATACACACGTACACAAGAGAATAGATTATGAGATTTATAGAAGTGGGTAAGATGTAAGAATTATCGAAGGAAGCAATTATTGCTAAAAACTTGCAATCGGTATTCGGCCCTTAGTTTTAGCTCCCGGATTTATAAGGCGTCTCATTCTGGATGGTCATAACTTGACCCTTAAAAAGTGACTTGGAATTGCTCTTTCGGCTAATAAAAGGTTATTAAAGGGAGTTATAATCTTTTTATTTTATTTTATTTTGCAAATATATTGGCAGAACAAATTAGTAAATGTTACCTAAGGGTGTGAGAATGGCCAGAGGGCAATGGGGCAATCCGATCACAGACTTAAAGGGCCTTTCTTTGCCTTTTCAGCGTAGTGTTTCTTTGCTTTGTCACATTCGAGTAAGAAAACAGTGGGGAACAGCTCATTTGGTTACCCCATAACACCTTTCTTTCAGATATCAGTTCAAGGTTTAAGTGGGTCAGTTATACACTTACAGGAAACAACAGCGAGGTTAACCTAAAAGAGTACAATACATTAAATAATGCATGCAATTAAAACCCCTAGACTCAAACGTCTCTCTCTGTCTCTCTCTCTTTCGTTTTGCGTGTGAAACTTGATTATCGCGTTTTGACCACTGCGAGAGATACAAATCTCATCTCATGAATCATGTCTTATCGATCGATGATCTTCAGATCATAGTACTGAAAGCTAAGACACAAGAAATCAAATTTTAGGAAACCCAAATATGTTTCTTTCGGCTAATGAAGTCAACATTCAGAGAAATTAATATCAACTTGAGGGTTTGTTCAAAGTCTAAATTGAGACTAATTTAGGGTGAACTTCTGGTATGGATGCACTTAAATTTGACTAATATGAGATTAAATTATAGATTATCAGTTTCAGTTTGTTAACTAAATGAAATATCAGAACTTGAAAGTAACTATTAACGTATAAATTTGACTAATTGTTTGACAAAGGCAACAATGTCTACATAATTTTTGGGCGCCGAAACCCATACGTTCACATTAAGCAAAATTAATTATTTTAAAATACATGGACAACACCCATATTGGGGTCCCTCGATTCTTCTTATCATGCAACAAATGGGTCCTCCCATATGGATAGTGACCTGATTGATGCAACTAGTGACCGTTTGGCTTCAATAGATATGGAACGACAAGTGAAGACATGATGCGAAATCGAAAATTAATCATGTAATGTTCTTTCACAGCCAAAGATGAGTATAGTCAGTAAATTACGGACATGGAGTGTTGTGCATTAGATTATCATAAATCTGTTTGCATTGCAGGGAAATTATTAGTTTGTCCAATTGATCATCCAACTTGGTAGTGCCTTTGGTTCATGCAACCCCATTCTAATTATGGACTTGTCGAGTACACTTATTGCTCCATATTCTAATTGATCAATTTATATAAGTTGGGATTTCTTCAATGCACAACTTATAAATAAGACAAATTTTTTTCTTTTTAATTTCTTATATATAATGTATATGTCTATTAGACATATAAATGCAATCAAGCTTTTCTCTTTTGAAAATTTGTACGTTAAAAATCTCTTTATCATAATGCATTTTCGTTGAATTTAATCAAAGTTATTCCCAAAGTGTGGCGTTTAGGTCAATTTGTGCGGGAATATTAATGAATAATAGAAGGGATCACGTGGCTTGTAGTAGAATAGGGGGTAGTAGGGCATGTGAAACCCTCGTTTTACATGCCCCCACCATCACTGCAATCCAATTAAACGCAAGAATGTAGACTCGGGGACCATTTTAAGACCTAAACCCATTGCTGACACCTAACGTGATGCTCGCGTTATTCCATTCCTCTCACTCTTCCGAGGAGACATTGTCATGGCTTATTTGCTTCCTTTCTTTAAAACCGTGGGGCCCTTCTTCTTCGTCTCTCTATAAATTGAATTTGATGCTATAGCTAACTTGACGAATATGCATCCAAATCTAACACAAGTCAACGAAAACTATGTTCAACCACTTTACTAAAGTTGTAGAATCATGAAGAGTTCATTCTAAACAAGGCTTAGAGTGAAACCCAAGTCTTCTTCACAAGTAAGCAGAGTTTAATTAGGTTTCTTTCAACCCATTGACTTGAATGAATGTCGTGAATTGAAGAACTTCCAACGTAGCCGTTGACTTTAATGAATGAATATTACATCCATCGATACAAGATATGTGTATTCTCCTTATTTAGATAATGAAAAAGTCAAAGCTCCTGTTTTAGAGTGCTAGCTAGCCAGTCTTGCATGAAATTAAGAGGCTGAATTTGATAAGTCCAACTTCGTTTTCTTAGAGTTTAATGTGGCTGATTGTTGGTCCTTATCGAAATTATTGTCAAATGAGGAGATAAGTTTTGAATTTGTGTTGAAAGGGAAGTTCTTTGAACTGCATGCAAGAACATAGATCACATCGAAAGAGATGTGTTCAAGCAAAGAGAATCGAGAACATTAACGGAGATTTGTGTTCAATGTTCCTAACCAGATTTACGTTTGGCTATAATTTACACGTTGCAAAAGATTTGGCTGTCATGGATGTCATCCCCGCGTATCTTGGTAAGAAGAATTAAATCCCTTTGTAATAACGTTATCGAATTCGATTATCGATAGCATTGATTAATACATGCACTTCCCCTTCCAAGTTTTCAGATTCTTCCCCTCATTCAACAAATGCGGTATTTACAAGTGAGGTTTAATGTTGCATTCAGAGACCAAACCGTGTTTGTATCACATTGAGAGCTAATCACTTTTTTTTTATTAATCTTTTTGAAAATAAACTAATATATAGCAACATATTTAGAAAACAAAAACCACATTAAACACATTCGACTTTCCAGGTCAAACTATCAATATGAAGCATCTCAATTTAATGACATCAACTAAAGCTCAGTGACAGAGATATCAGCCTTGTATCATGGTATGCCTTGTAAGTTCAAAATGGATCTCAACTTATTAAATTATCCATGCATGCCATGTTTGATCATTGATAGATCCAGTTCAACTTGACAATAGAGAATCAAGTTTGTTTGATTGAAGTCGCATTAAAAATTTTACGAACAATGAGGAACCATTTTAAGCCAACTCATATTCTTAGGTTTAGCCACCTGCATCTTTGTCTTTGCTTAAAACCAAGTGGGTAACAATGGACCATGGAATATGTGTGTAGCTGATACATCAGATTTAAGCTAGCAAGGACCAAAGTTTAGAGTTTCTTTGGTAATTATTTGCTGCAGCAAATTCAAACCAAGCAATGCAGCTTGCCCTTATTTCGTCCCCTACGGCGACCGAGTCCAGCCTAGATTCAAAGCGATTGTTGTTCAATTCGTGGGTGGCCTACGCTATAACTTCAAGGTCATGCACTACAATTTGGAGAATGAATTTTTTCACTTCAAACCCTAGGGAGTACTCCTTTCATCATCATAATCCGTAGCAACCGGGATAGGCGCTATCATCCCTGGATTTGACTCTTCTTCACCGGGAGAGCCTGAAGAACTTTGAAATTAAAGATACGTCAATTCGGGATCCCTCATTACACGATGAAACCAATAAGACAATAAAACAACATGGGATGGGTGAAGTATCAGGATTTAGGTTTCTAAATGAACATCTGCTACTGGAACTCCAATCTGTATAAATCCAATGGGGTCCAAGTTGCAAGGGACCGTAAAGAGTAAACAGCAAATGGTTGGAATTGAAGCCCATTAAGAAATTTAAGATCGCCAAAGCTAGTCTTTATTAACTAACGAGTTTCCATCGTTTCTAATCCTTACAGCTGTTTGGGTCCATCTCCTCTTAAGTCGGGCAGGCTCAGAAATCTTACTGATTATCATGTATGATGGGTTCCTGATGAAGGAACACGCAAGTTTGATGGGCCAGTGTATAACAAAAGTACAAGATACAAAGAACAAAAAATATAACAAGAACTGTGATATACGTTTTCTTTTTTGTTGCTTGTGTAGTGGCATGTTTGCAGATTCAATCTCCGCCAGCTGGTTAAGAAGTTGTTCGAACACTAATTGCAGCCTGCCTTGTATTTTTGTACCTCACTCTGTTTCTGCCGAATTTTGGTCGGTTCGGAAGTGGCATTAAAACATGAGCATTGTATGAGAAATGTCCAGGCCTCAAATACTTGTTCAATTCATGCCTAAATCCAATCGAAAACCAAGTAAAATCAAACCAAAATTGTTCACGCTTAGGCTCACCTGCTTATTTTAATTTCATTACCATTTTTTTTCCTTTTACTTCAATACTTGAATTCTTGTTTTTTCACACTTTTTCATTTTTTAAAAGAATTTAAGAATATTTTAATTGTTTTAAATTTTATAGACACTAAGCAAAAATGTGATTGGAGGATAAAAACACAACTTTACAATATCTACTTTATTATACTTTGTTTAAATTTATAACAAAATGATAAAAATAAAATACTCGGAATTTTTTTTATAAAAAAATTTATTAAATACTTTGATCGTGTATTTTGTTCCTTAGCAAAGTTGCTTCAATAAAAATAGAATTGATATAATGAGTTTTATTTGTCTTGCCATTGCAATATGATCTTCAATATTTGCAATAAACTTTGAGGATGCAACAGTGGCATGCTTTGTAATCGTATGTAATGGTATAGAGCTAACGATCGAGTTAATATTATTTGTTTTAGCCAAATGATTTATTACAGTTTATTTTAAAATTTTATAATTTAAAACTTAAACTATATAAATTGTAATTCATATTAATTCATTAACAATATGAGATATAATAGAACTTCACATCATTACGAGAAAGTGAAAATAAATATTTTATAAAATAGAAGACATAATACAAATTAAAATATACATACGTTAGATTAGAGGTTGGTTATAATAATACGAGAATATGAAATTTAAAAGAAAAAAAATCATATATTTACGTCGTGAATTATTGAGTTTGAACTATAATTTAAATAATTTAAATTTTTTTAATTAAATAAATGTGTTTTAAATTATAAAATTTAAAAGTAAATTTATAATAAATTATGTGCCTAAAGTAAATAATATATGTACCAACTTGGCATGCTCCGTGGATAAGGAGGAAATAGAAGAAGAAGAGGCAGCAGCTTGCTTCTTCGAAGTCCATTTGGTGAAAAGATCTAAAACCATGGCCAAATAAAATAATAGAACAGTAATGGAAGAAGAAGGCATAGTTTTATACATATCCCGACGAAGAAAGTGCCTTCGATGCTTGACAACGCTTCAATGACTTGTTTGAAAGTGAACCAGAAATTAGCACTTAAAGTTCGCCCCATTATAGTGTAGATTGGTGGGTTTGGGTTGGTGACAAAATAAAACTGTCCTGGCAAACAGTAATAAGACTAAAGAACCCAAATCTAAGCTACGAACATAATAAAATGTGGCCATTGTCTTTCAAGGTATGATAAACTTAATGAACCAAATCTCACGGGCTGACCAAACCTTCAGGCAACTTTTGAAAACATGCGTAGCTCAGAGAGACATTTTAGCTGGCAAATCGCTGCATGCACTCTACGTCAAAAATGTCATACCATCCTCCACCTATCTCTCCAATCATTTCATACTCCTCTACTCCAAATGTGGCTGCCTCGCTGCGGCCCGCAATGCCTTTAACAAGACCCAGGATGCCAATGTGTTCTCCTTCAACGTTCTTCTTGCAGCGTATGCGAAACAATCACGAATGGCCGATGCCCACCAACTGTTCGGTCAGATGCCGCAACCAGATTTGGTATCGTATAACACTCTCATTTCAGCTTATGCCGATCGTGGAGCGACTGCAAATGCGTTGAACTTGTTTAAGGATATGAGAGAGATGGGTTTCGACATGGATGGGTTTACGTTATCTGGATTGATCACTGCTGCTTCTAATGATATTTGTTTGATAAAACAGTTGCATTGTTTCGCAGTTTATTGTGGATTTGGTGATTATGCTTCGGTGAATAATTCACTTCTTACGTATTATAGTAGAAACGGGTTTTTGGACGAGGCAAAAAGGGTGTTTTGTGAGATGGGTGAGGTTAAAGATGAGGTTTCTTGGAATTCCATGGTTGTTGCGTATGGGCAGCATAGAGAAGGACTAAAGGCATTGACCTTGTTTCAAGAAATGGTTTGTATGGATTTGGATATTGATATGTATACTTTGGCCAGTGTTTTGGCTGCATTTACGTGTTCAGAGGATTTGCCAGGAGGGCTTCAGTTTCATGCTAAGTTGATCAAAACAGGGTTTCATCAAAATTCTCATATTGGCAGCGGTTTGATTGATTTGTATGCAAAATGTAGTGGTGGTGTGAGAGATTGTATTAAGGTGTTTGAGGAGATTCCTGAGCCGGATTTGGTTCTCTGGAACACCATGATTTCTGGATATTCACAATACGAAGAGTACAGTGAAGAGGCTCTTGATTGTTTTAGGAAGATGCAACAGCTCGGTTACCGCCCTGATGATTGCAGCTTCGTATGTGTAATTAGTGCATGCTCGAATTTGTCATCTCCTTCTCAGGGAAAGCAGATTCATGCATTAACAATCAAAACTGAGATTCCCTCAAATCAGATTGCAGTCAACAATGCCCTGGTAGCCATGTATTCAAAATGTGGAAACCTTAAAGATGCAAGGCAGTTATACAATAGGATGCCTGAGCATAATACTGTCTCATTGAATTCAATGATTGCAGGTTATGCACAACATGGGATTGGGATGGAATCATTACATCTTTTTGAATGGATGTTGGAGAGAAATATTCCCCCCACAAGTATAACCTTTGTGTCTGTTCTATCTGCATGTGCACACACCGGGAAAGTTGAGGAGGGTCAAAAGTATTTTAGTATGATGAAAGAGAAGTTTGGAATTGAACCAGAGGCAGAACATTATTCTTGCATGGTTGATCTTTTGGGTCGAGCGGGCAAACTGAATGAAGCTGAGAAACTCATTGAGTCAATGCCAGTTAGCCCTAGCTCCATCAGTTGGGCTGCACTGCTTGGTGCTTGTAGAACACATGGAAATATGGACCTAGCATTGAAAGCGGCCAACCAGTTTCTTCAACTGGAACCTTCAAATGCTGTTCCATATGTTATGCTTGCTAATATCTATTCAAGTGCAGGTAAATGGGACGAGGTAGCAGCAATCAGAAAGCTGATGCGTGATAGAGGAGTGCAGAAGCAACCAGGTTGTAGTTGGATTGAGGTAAAGAAGAGGAAACATGTGTTTGTGGCAGAAGATAGTTCCCACCCAATGATAAAGAAAATTCATGATTACTTGGAGGCGATGTCACAGAAGATGAAGCAAGCTGGCTTCATGCCAGATATGAGATGGGCTTTGGTTAAGGACGACGAGATAGGACATGGAGAGAAGGAGAAGCGGTTAGCACATCACAGTGAGAAGCTTGCAGTTGCATTTGGATTGCTTTCGACTAGAAATGGAGAGCCTATACTTGTGATGAAGAACCTGAGAATATGTGGGGATTGCCACAATGCAATCAAATTTATGTCTGCTATTGCTGGGAGGGAAATCACCGTCAGAGATACCCATAGATTTCACTGTTTCAAGAACGGCCGGTGCTCTTGTGGGGGTTATTGGTGATAATGCTTAAGATCCAACTCCCAGTTTGTTTTCCCATGGGACAGCAGTTGGCAGATTTACCCACAGAAAAATGGTAACCAACAACGGCTTATACCGTGGCTGCATTCCAACTGATTGAGTATGAATACCGCAAATTGATTGAATTTTTAATCTCTTTGCTTTCAAGTTTTATGCAATTTGCAACAGAGGGATCCAAGCTTCTTAAAATAATTTAATCACCAAGGATGCAGCATTTTTTTGTAGCTTGACCAGATCAAAGATGCAAAGCTCCAAATTGCAATGCACACAATACCATATTTCTACAATGGGACTAGGTTGCAGATACAGAGAAAGCACCGAATGACAAACTGAAATAAATGCACACATCAAAATGAATAACAAAAACATTACCCACCAATTAAATTAATAAATATTGATTGTATAATGTTAATGCCACAACATAGGTGACACCAACCCCCCTCCTTTTTTTTAATCCAATATAGAGTGTTCAAAATGAAAGCAACTTTTCATTTCCTTTTCCTAAGGGGCTTCTTAATTTAAAATAACGAAAAATTGTGAAAAACCTAATGAATCTTTTATCTTAATGGTTTGAGGTGGAAAACTTGACAGCTGGGTTTGTACGAGTTCTTGGATACCACATGCTCAAACTTCTTTATAGCAGGTTCATTTTCTTCTAGGCTTGTCTGGACAAAGTAGCGAATCCACCAAGATGAGCTTCGCATTTTGGCCTTCAAACATGAAATAGAAATGTCATTTGTAAGACCAAACTGTGAAAATAAATCACTAATGTTAAAAACTAAATGCTATTTCAGAAGATAACCATTGTACATTAAACCAAGCTCAAATTGAGCAACAATGACAGCATAGTCATGGATTTTGAAGTTGCTTAGTTTCAGGCATTAGTTGTTTCAGCTATCCTTCATTAATTTGCTTGTTTTTATTAAGTGTTTTGGATATTAAAAGTGAGTATTACATCATTTACATGAAGCTCCTTTGAGTAGTCTATGTTAAATGACCATCCCAAATACCATGCGAAGTTATCCGAATACCCTTATGGCCTATTGTATCAAACAAAACTTGGGAACCATTCATTCATAGCACTGTGAAATCTAGCATTTTGCTTCCAAAATCATAACATGTGATAATATTGATTGTGTTGGTTACCGAAATCATGATGAAGTTAGATTAAGGGCATGTGTGATAATATTGATTGTGTTGGTTACCGAAATCATGATCATAATAGATTAAGGGCATGTGTTGGCTCAGATACAAGAAAGTCTCCACTCCAGCAGGTTGTGTATTCTAGATTGTCTTGTTCAAGACTATCATTTATTCAGGACAGCCATGTACAAGATAGTCTATAATATACTGAGAATATGTGATAACAAAAGCAGTAGAAAGCCACTTACCGGGCGTCCAAATTTGGACAATTCTGCAACTTTAGCCCTTTGTTGACCAGGGGAACCTAAACATAAAAATAAAAGAAGTCAAAATTATAGCGAACCAAAAATAAAATGTCAAGTAGCTGTTTTTACATTCTACATCAATCAAAATGTTGAAGCATTCAGAGGTCACAGTAACAGCTTCAACCAAAGAGAGACTTTGAAAATGGTTTTAATGGACTATATGAATAAGGGAGAAATGCTACATTCATTGCCTACAGAAAAGCATATGTCAGTTTACAGTGTAATACGACTCCTATATTTAGTTACGATGAACAGGAATTACCCAGGATAAAATTAGTCTAGTATCCATGACATCTAGACTTGCCCTCTTGGCTGTTGTCTTGTGCATGGTCATGCTCAAGCGAGAGACAGACAAAGACAGAAACTAAAACTCATAACTTACTTTTATTACAAGCCCAATGAGGAATACACATGCATGTATTTGTGAATGTCTGAATTAAATTTCATAGGGTGAATCATAAGGGAATTACCTGCCAAAATAACAAGACCATCAGAAGCCACCCTCGCCAAATCTGGCAGAGTCTTGTTTAGGTATTTTGGAGACAGGTAATCTAGAGCATCTGATATGATAACAAGAGGAAATGACTTTGCTCGATAGGGCAAAGGGAACTTGATGTCAGCCACACGCACAATGCCTTTTTGCACAAGATTCTTGCACCTTGCATCTGCATCTTCTATGTCATATGGTTCCACACCCCATGCCTCAGTTTCCTCTTCTTTCAACAGCGTAGAGACCACAGAGCAGGCATCAGGGCCCACATGTAAAACTTTATGCATGCTATCACCATATGCTTTCCTTAGAATAGGTATAGCTCTCTGGAGTTCTAATGTGCAAGAAAAGTCACCTACGGTACAAATAAAGTCCAACCAATATCAGAAGGAAAACTTAGTAGAGGCAACTTGCTAATATTTGTTAAAAATGAAAAAAAAACAAAAAAGCTTTAGAGCTATTGTTTAAACCTCCTTTGGCCCACATTCAGTTGTAACTTGAAAGGGAAGCCAAATTCAATTTTACAAAAAAATTATGATAGTTATCAGAAACTTAAATGGCTAAAACTGGTACACATCTTGCACGCTGAACCTACCATTGAGATAAGCAGATATTGAACTCAAGGTTCGGAACAAAAAGGGATGAGTAGAATACTTTAAAAGTTCTAGTAAGGTAAAATGCTGTGTCTAGTTGCTTCTGTAGTCAGTTTTAGCTTTTGGACAAAAGAAAATGCACCAATAGATTTTCCAAGAGTTATCAATATTTGAAACGTAAAAAAACTAACAATCCATGAAATCTTATTTAGACGAGGCATTAAGAAAAGGAAATCTTTTTAAAGTACTAAACCAAATAAAAAAAAGCCTAAATTGGTCTTCAACCTCTAGACATATTTTGCCAAACTAGTTTACTGTTTTATGTATTTATCAGACCAATACCACAGCTCCAACACCAGGATCTGAGAAAAAGCACAAAATAATGAAATTCTTATAAAAAAGGGACCTAATGAGGGAGGAGGGTCCACTGCTAGCATGAAGGAAATGGCTGTGCGAAGCTATTCCATGAAGACTATGCTAAAAAGAATGGGACAAAATGAAAGAGAAACTCAGCTACCAGCTGGACCTGATAACAGGATCTAAGGAATCTATTTACTCAAAAGCACTCTCCGCAACTATTCCACCACATCTAGAGAATTGGCTAAAATTATCTTAAACAAAACAACAGAAATGACTCCAATAGTATCTCCTAATCTGCTTTTTAAGTAATTAAAATACATATCATCATTCCAAAACTCCATACGAAAGCCATTCATTAGAAACAGGAACAAGGAGCAACCTTTAGAGTATACTAAATCAAAAATCGGTAATTAGAAACATGGTAGGAAAAATGTAAATATAATTTACCTTGGATCCTGCTAACTTCTCTGTCACCTCCAAAAAATCCTGTATTAGAAAATAATGTACAACATAATCAATGTCCTGAATCCAAAGCAAGAAAAACCAAAATCCAAAACAACCATGAATGCATACGTACTGACCTGAGCCACTGCGAGCATATCCGATGAGAAGGATTGCTCCCTGTGAGATATGAGAGGAAAATGAGTAGAAAATCCACTTTAAAACATATGCCATCTAACAAAATAGCAAAAAGCAATAAATAAAAACGGAATACGAAAGTAGTAATCGTACCACGACGACAAGGCCGAAGGATAACAAAGGATTAGATCGCGATTTAGACTGCAAGGCTCCCGAAAACGGAAAGCTTCCATTGTCCACAAAACGCCGTGCTGAACTCACCGGTCGCCTCGACATGTCAGCCTATACCGCAGATTAGAAGGTAACTGCAAGACTTTACTCCACCCTGAATTCAATAAACAGTGCAGATTAGCAAGAATTCGAAAAATTAAGCAGTTAACAAGTAGATAAAGAATGAAATGGAGAACAAATCTAATGGAAGAAGAGAGGAACGAACGGTAACCTTAGATCGAGAAATGAGAGGATAGCATTAACGAATCAGATCTTGGATCTAAGTTCTGTGCTTTTCCAGCTTCAGGCCACTGGAATGGACATAAAGCAACTAGTTGAATTTAAAAGCAGAGGAGATTAGTATAATTTTTAATTTAATAATTTTGTTGTTGTAAATTATAGAACTCATGGAGGAACGTGACACGGAGGCATGGGAAGGAATAATGACCAACTCGCGTAGAGTTGTCGGCAGTCTAGCAGTGAACTAGACGACGCCGTTTCATTCCTCAGTCGGTGATTTTTCAAGAGCAACGGATTTAGAAAGACGAGGAGGTATGATATTTTTGTTTAATAAAAAGAAATAATTTTAAATATCTCTGACATTGTCAGTCCATCCCTATCCAAAAAAAAATTAAATTTTAATAATTGAATTAATTTTTAGATTAAATTTAATTCAAATGGACTAAATTAATTCAGTTCAATAAATATAAAAAATATATATAATTTTTATTAATTGCTTCACAATGCAAAATTAATTTAAAATTTTATATTTATCAATTTTATGTTTGTAAAAATTTAATATTTAAATAAATATTTCAATTCAATCATTTTTTAAATTAATAATAAATATAATTTAATATAGATTTTATAATTAAATTTATTTTTTAACTTTAAAAGTATATATAATATAATAAAATAATTAAATTTTATAATTATCATAATATTTTGAATTTAAATTTAATTATTTTATTAAATAATTCAAACTTTAAATTTTAATATCAAATTAAATTAAATTAATTCCAGTAAAAAATGATAATTTTGAATCAATTTTAATAATAATAAATTTTTAAAACTAATTTTGAATTGATTTTAAAATTTAATCCGATCTAAATCCAACCCCTGTTATGGCAGATAGTTTGACATCCGGAGCTTGCTGATCTTGAGCTTCGGAATCTTTTTCCGTCATGCAGACATCGTTAATGGACTCGGGTTTTTGGTCCTCCACTTGTCTTCCAGTGTTCTTCCACATTGTCTTGTTCATCTCCTGACAGTAACCAGCCATCAGAGTAGGCACCTGGGTTTTCATCCATCCCCTCGTGCGGATCCCCAGGAGACAAAACAATGCCATCGCTTTTATCACCATAATTATCAATGGATTCTCCGCCCACTAGCTCAGATGTCAAATCTTCATCTTCTTGTCCTGCTAGCCTCATCTTCTGCTCCTGAGAAGTTACTGATATCACCACTTTCTATATATTCAACACCACCCATTTCTTCATCGTGATAATCAATCTCAAAAAATTCCCAAAATCATAAACATAAAATTTTTATGGTTTCTTCTTCTTGTTCCTTTTTATTTTTATTTTTCTTGAGGGTAAAAATCTGTGTGCGGTACCTTATTCCAGACTTCAATCATATTCTGAAGCTTCTCCGACGAAACCCCTACTTGTCGAAGAACTTGCAAAACTGTTGACCGATGCTCTTCGAGATTAGAAGCAGTGCGATCTAATACATGCTGCATGGAGATGATGAAATCTCAAGCTGCAGTGTTCAATTTTCTTTTCTTTTCTTTTTTTCAGAGTGGAAATGAAGCAAAATAATTCAAAGACGAAAGTTATAAAGTTGAGAAATAAGTCATAATTTTCTCACTTAGCATCTTTACAATAGCTTGCAGAGAGTTTTCATGTGCTTAAACTGTTGGATGACCGGCTCTTTGTCAAATTTATTAAATCATATGTACGATCATGCTATACTTAATCCATTAATTCCCTACTCAATTATGCAGTGGATCCTCCGAACAGCAATAGCAACTTTAACCATCCATAACTGAACAGATACTAAGCCTTAATATTTGGTTAGAGAAGAAAAATTCTGAACTCCAGTAGAAGGGAGGGAAGGATAATCATACCACAAGGAGATCAGCTTCCGCCACCTCTTCTAAGGTTGCATGAAATGCATCCACCAACTACAAAATTAAGCTCCCTAAATGATAAAAGGACAGTGCCCAAAAAGTTTTTTAAAAAAAAAGAACACAAAGCAGTTCCTTATGCTTTTAACGTTTAAAGTTTTATATTTTACCTGCAAAGGCAAATCTGATATAAATCCCACTGTATCGCTAAGAAGCACTTTTCTCCTGAATATCGTACACAAAGAAATCAAAGAAGCTTCGTAATCAGGCTTTAGAATATGACAAGAAAAATTAGATTCATTAACCATTAAGGTACCCTGAAGGAAGAACAACACTCTTTAATCTGGGATCCAATGTTGCAAACAATCTACAAAAGTTGGAAGCCCATGACACCATTTAGGTACAAAAAAACATTTCAAAATTCAAATTAACTTCAAAGTTAATTATGAAAAAGAATCAAGATATAAATAGCCAAAGGTTTAAGGGGCGCAGAAATACCACGCATCACTATATAGATCACTTTCAGACAGCGCACTAACTAATGTAGATTTTCCCCGCCCAGGAAGAAAAATTATGAGCAGCATGATCACTTGCTTTACAGGACTGAAAGAAAAACTTTTTAACAGATTTTGACCACCTACAGCATTTGTGTATCCTACAACAGCAACAGTGGCTAAACCATGGCCAATTGATCTGCCACATCTCCTACGAGCAGCCCATTGCAAAGAACGAGTACGACGGACTTCTTCAATTTGGGCCAACAAATGACTCCGACACTCTAAAATTCTGAGATCACAGGTAATATACACTAATCAGATCCTTTTTTCTTCTTTTGACATGGGAATGTGGGCTGAGGAGTGGAGAGCGAGAGAACACATATACAAATAATAAAATCTAGAAATGCAGCAAACAAACCAGGCAATGATCGGCGCCAAACTGATTGAAGAAAAAATAACTGAAATATATCCGGCAGACAGCTCAAACAGCAATTGAAAAGGTTATAGAACAGCAGCAAAGAAGAAAATAGAAAAGAGAGAAGCAAGAGGGAGAAGAAAGAAAAAAAGAAAGAAACTTAGGATCTTCAGCATCACCACAGAATTGGTGCATCATGCATCATAAGAAGCATGCATCAATAAAGGCTATCAATTGGATTTCATTCCACACAAGCTAGGAAACTGTTTACATTCTTCATTCTACGTTTATCTTTAAAGACACTATAGAAAGATTTACATAGGCAAGAAAAGCTAAGCCAAGGGACCTAGGGTACAACCAAACATAAGGAAAGGCCATCAATAAAGTCCAAATAAAGAATAAAGAAACTGAAACACCATTTTGAGTCAAGTTAAAGCCACAAAATCACTCCCACAGCAGACCAACTCAACTATTGCAAACACTTCAAATATGCTGACGGTCATTAGTTATTCCATATTAAGTGACAAGTTCCAAGTAAGAAATCAATTTGTAGCCCTCCACTTGTTTGCACCGTTTATAATAACACAATGGGAAAGACATATAAATGGCAAGTAGAATGGAAGAGAGAGGGAGGAAGAAAACAGAAGGTCCACAATGCAGCATCACAGCAAGATATAGTGAACCACCATTTACTAAACTTTATCTGCCTCTGAGACCTTGCCACAATGCCACAGAAACTTCCCACTAAAATCTTGCGTGAACTTTGAATATGAACAATCACAAAAGGCACATAGACACACAACTTATAGGTAAGGTTCATGAAAATATAATCTTAATTGTAAATTTCACAACTGATTTATAGGAGAGGATTTTGCTGCCAAACCTAATGAATACAGGATAAAATTCAGATACATTATAAAGGCACAGGGGTTTCCAGAAAAGAACTTTGGAACACTGCCATGCCCAGATGAAGCAAAACCTTTTCATTGTTAGACCATGAATGTCATATAAGATGATGCATGAATCAATCTTGAACTAAGAATAATTATGACCAAAAGTTTCAAGCTGAACAATTCATAAATCTGCCCCGCACTTACATACATTAGATGGGGACTTCATCTAGCTTTAGCATTCCTATTTTGACAAATACCAACTCCACTAAAGTCACCAATGATGTACAAGTTCATAAGGAAAACCATTCAAACACCAAATAATTTTCCACATGGTGAAAATAAAAGTAACCTGAATATAAAACAAAATAATAAAACTAGTATCATGTAGCACACCTCCATCGTTGAAGTTGAAGTTCAGTTTCTCCAGCACCACTGATAAAACCACGTGCCCCACTTCCTCTCCTGCAATTATTATTCACGTACATTGTAAATTGTTTTGAAAAATAACAGTTTACTATAACCACAAATATGCAGGGAAACACAATTTAGATGCATAAAACTGTGTGCACACATGTCCGTCAGCATAATCAAACCTTGCTTAAATTAAGTAGCAATCAACCTTACAAACTGAAATTCCAGGAAAAAAAAACATTCCAAGATCATATGATCCTGGCAGTCAGAACCCAATTATTTGTTAAAAGTCAGTAGGAAGGGAATGACAGAAGGGTTGAGATAATGGAGGCATGAAATAAACCACATTAAAATGAAATACAAAACAACCAAAAACTGAAGCAAATACCAATTCTCCTACTCTTAAGAAGCAAAGATTAATTGCAAGCTTTCTCTTCATATATCTAACATTACAATGTACAAAAAGACCAGAGTGGCACATAACTGATTTTGGTCAGGTTCAGGCAATCAAGGGAGGAATATTCTTGCCAATTAGTGATGATCAAACCCAACCAAAACCAGATTTAACAAGGATTCTTCTGATGGAGGCAAAATCATCACAAATCAGTTGGCAGGTTGGACAATTACTGCCTCCTAACTGCATATGGCACTGAGCAGCATTAACTACTTGGCCAGAAACCTAGTAAAATTACATCAACTTACATCAGTTAAGTCCAAACATGCGGTGAAAAAGTGCTCTTGTCAGTTTCCATTCAATACAATTCCTAAGCACATAAATTTAATAGCCTGGTATTCTTCTGCGTTTAATTGAGTTATAACTCACCCTCATGCACTAACAACTTCAGCTTCACCAGTTGATCCAAAAGTATAGCATCCATCCAGGCCACGAACACGAACCAGCCTACTCTTCTTGTACATAAGGGCTGCTAATTCAGCCTGTTTAAGTCAAGTGACCACCAAAATGTTCAATGAAGCAGGTTCACAGAAATCAAACTGAAATTTAATTCAGGAAACTTCTCAATAAATCTACCAACACTACCTGTAGCTTTGCCTCTTTTGTATGGGCATGTGCATTGAATATCTCTATTATAAGGCCCACACGATCTAATAAAGGTTTTCTCCAAGCTCGCTGTCAGCCAAAATGGCGATATAAGACAAACAGTACCAAAATCTACTTCAGGAAGAGAGAGAGAGAGAAGGAAGAGACAAAAAGTTGGCACTACTTGCCTCCAAATTCCTTTGCTGAATTCCAGACAGAAGAGCATTGACAAAAACGGCATCCACTTCACCCTATTAAAATCACAAGGGTTGTAAGAAGGTTAGCTTGTAAGAAGGTTGGGGGCCTGAGGCCGGGCTGGACCAAGAATAGTCGTGGTGGGTCATCTGGGTCTCTGTTAAACAGAGTAACGACATCGTTGGAATCGCCCTTGTCTTTGTAACTAATTTGATGCTTCGAAGACAATGAACATGAAGAAGAAAGCAAGGAAATGGAGAGGTTAGAGTCTGTTTTAGGGATCTGAAGTGGGTTCGTGTAAGAAAGACTGTTCTCAACATTTGAAGTTCGCTTTCTTTCGGTTACAGCAGTTAGTCTCAACATTTGAGGTTAGAGATTGTTCTCAACTTGATAACTCGGATATAAAATTTTTTTTTAAAAAATCAATTTTTTTGAAGATGTATAATTTTTGAAGGGTACTCGGAGATTTACAATTAAAAATTATTTATCATTAAAATGTAATATTTTTATTTTTTAAAAAAAAATTAAATATTATTATAGGAATTAAAATCGAATAGAATAAAATCAAATTTAATTTACTATTTTTGATACAGAATAACTTGAAGGATCACAATTGAAGCATAGTGATAGATGGGGGCTCCTGGCATATTACATAAACAACTGTTCACTTGTGTCAATTTGGTCACTCCCTCGTTCCTTCAGAAACAAGTAACCGGTTGAAGGAGGAAAAAGTGAAGTTCCAGATGTTTCAGCTGAAAAAGAGTCGAATCCGATTTTATTCCGTCACTATTGAAAAAAATATATATTCCTTAAGCTAGGATTATTATGTTTTAAGGGTAAGGTAGCTTATGGGAAGAAGACAGCAGTCGTAGGGAGACAAAGAAGAAGAGAATTGTCAATGGCAGTGGAGTACGGATGCTGCGAGACAGGATTCTTCATTCGCATAGTTGTAGTCACCCTGCTTGTTTTGTTTGCTGGGTTGATGTCTGGTCTCACGATCGGATTCATGTCAATGAGCCTTGTCGACCTTGAAGTTCTTGCTAAGTCTGGAACACCCGCTGACCGTAAACATGCTTGTATGGCATTGATTTTCTCTCCTCTTCATTTTATTTTATGGTGTCTTTGTGCTTCTACTGCTTGTACCTCCATGCTCTGTTAAAATCTAATTAATGACATTAAAAATGATGGTATATGTGTTAAGCAGAAAGAGTACCGATAACATGGGACTCAGAAACTGGTGTACACTCCTTAAATTGCTTGTTATACTATTGCTTTCCCCTGCAATTTCACATGAGATTTTCATCATAATTTGTCAAAACAGCAAAGATAATTCCAGTTGTGAGAAGACAGCACTTATTACTTTGCACTCTACTGATCTGCAACTCAGCCGCCATGGAGGTAAGTCCTACTACAGATGTTGTAAACAAACTATTTTAAAACATTTTATGAGAAGGGAAGCAGTAGATGTTTGAAATATTTTTCTGTCGTGTCAGGCCCTTCCCATATTTCTGGATAGCTTGGTAACTGCCTGGGGTGCTATTCTTATATCAGTGACTTTGATTCTTTTGTTCGGAGAGGTTAGTTTCTTTTTGGGTTTGTGGCACACGGACCATATAAATAGCTGGGTTGGCAGATGGATAAGCAGCGCTTCTCATACAAGAATCTCTCTCTCTCTCTCTCTCTCTCTTCGTTTGACAACTAATTGAGATTTCTGCTTCTCTTTGCAGATAATCCCTCAGGCTGTTTGTTCCCGATATGGTCTGGCAGTTGGAGCAGCAGTGGCTCCATTTGTTCATATTCTTGTTTGGGTCTGTTTTCCTGTTTCATACCCAATAAGCAAGGTGAAATTCATCTGAATGTTTTCAAAATTTTATCTCTGGCTATTTATTTGACTGAAGGTCCTGACAATGGGTGGTATTTTTACCAGTTATTAGATTTTTTGTTGGGGGAAGGAAATGAAGCATTATTTCGCAGAGCTGAGTTGAAAACACTAGTTGACCTGCATGGCAATGAGGCATACATTTTAAGCTCACCTATTCCTCTTATCAAGTTTTCCTGATGCTATTACAGCAAAACTGCTTTTTCCCAGAAAGCAGAATCCCATAGTTAAAGGCAATTTATTTGTTCTTGTCAACTGCTATGCAGGCTGGCAAAGGTGGAGAATTGACGAGAGATGAAACAATGATCATCACAGGAGCACTTGAACTCAGTGAGAAAAAAGCAAGAGATGCAATGACTCCAATATCTGAGACCTTTGCAATTGATATTAATGCCAAACTAGACAGGTAACCATCAGTCTGGATAAAGTAGAATATAATGGTCTGAATTTGTTTTCTTGCAGTGATGACTGAACGAGATGCATTGTGTGTGTGCGTGCAGGAATTTAATGAAGTTAATATTGGAGAAAGGGCATAGCAGAGTACCAGTTTATTATCAGCATCAAACAAACATAGTTGGACTCATATTGGTAAGTACTTGTTAACTACAACAATTTGAGAGGGTTTTTTTTGATAAAAAAAAATCTCTAATATTGTTGTTTATGATATAAACTTCACAGTGTTGTTCAAACTGTAGGTGAAAAATTTATTAACCATTCATCCAGACGATGAGGTGCCTGTGAAAAATGTCAGTATTCGCAGGATTCCTAGGTATTTTACTATCGAGGAACTCAATTGCTTCACTGTCTTACACACTTATGCATAAACATCCAAATAACATGCACATCTGTTAGCAGTGATGCAATCTTACTGCCTGCTATAATGCCTTTCTTGAACTAAGACTAGAGCACTTAAACCAGATAGCAGATACCAATACCTGATATTTTGTTTCAGCAGAAACTTGAAAGTGCAAGAAATTACCAAAAACCAATAGAATAATGAAAAGATCAGCACTTCAAGAGGTACTTATCAAAATTTTCTTCATCCATGCATTGACAATAGCCAATAGCCCCTAACATAGAATTTGTCAAAATAATTGTCTATTTTAGCATCTTTTCATAACTAAATAGATTTATGTGAACTAGATAATAATCTACTCTCCAGTTTTGAAAACTAAGAAAAACATTAATCCGGTTCTGCTTTAGCTTAATTATACACAAGTTAAGCTGTTTCATAAACACCCACCTTACTTGACAACCAATGTTTACCTACTACTCACTCCACTTATAGTTGATAGCTAGTGATTCCATCCCTCCGCTGTTGAATTAAAAGTCATAGCACCCCAATCCCAAGCAGGCTTTTTAATATTCTCTAACATTGGAAAATCTTAAGGTCAAGTTTATCAATATCTACTCAAGATACTGAAAGGTTTAAGGTTGCTGTCAAAATTTCCCAACACCAAAAGACATTGATTATGAAGAGAGATGAGATTCAATCCTGAATTATTTGGCAAAGAAATATGTTACTCCTCAAAATCTCTTGCATTAATATATGCAGTTATATGATAAACCAATCTAAAATACCAATTCACATTATTAAATCAGGATCTACTAATGTATTTGCATGCCTTGTGTGACAGGATTTTTGAGACAATGCCTCTTTACGATATTTTAAATGAGTTTCAGAAAGGCCACAGCCATATGGCAGTTTTGGTAAGGCACCAGAGTGACACAGAACAGCCAGCCACTGAACATTCAACTACTGGTAAGCACTGACTCTAACCTGTGGCATGCTTCATGTACTGACCCTAGTCAATATTCCTTTCCCATAAAACTGTTTCCATAAGTTAAAAGAGAACCATATTTCAGAAAAAGAAGTGAAGGTGGACATTGATGGTGAAAGCCATCTCAAAGAAAAATGTTTAAAGACCAAGAGATCACTCAAGAGGAATAGTTTGACACACGATGTAATCAACAGAGGAATCTCCAAGAGCAAGAAATGGACTAGCGACTTCCACTCAGAAGTTCTAAATATTGGTGATGATCCACTTCCAATGACAACTGGAGAATGTGAAGCTATTGGCATTATAACACTAGAAGATGTAATTGAAGAGCTGTTACAAGTAAGCGCAATAATTTCTTCCACCAAATTTTATTCTGTTTTACTGTCACAGAATTTATGCTCAGTAATTCTGTTCAAATAGGAGGAGATCTATGACGAGACCGACTACCGTGCTGAAACTAATAACTGAGATTCCTCCAATATCAAGTATGTACACTAGAAATATACAGGCTACATTACAGAAAGCAAAGCAAAGAAATTTGTTTTCATTCAAGAGCAGAACAATCTACAAGCTGAAGACTGGAAAGGAGACTATTAGATTTTGATTTATAAAATGCTTGCAGATTAGTCGATTAAGTAGTTAGCAATTTGATACCAGAATAAAGACCATGTGCCATTGAGCAGAGCAACAAAGCAAAGTCATTGACAGTATCAGAAATTTTTTATTACATTATACAAGAGTAGGCATATTTCTATTGCAATATGATTGTGCATGTATGATTTCCCTTGATATTTAGTGTCAATAACTGGAGTGAGAGTATGAGACCGATAACAGCATAAATATGGGGAAATTCTTCATTTTAAGTATCAAGCCTGAAGTTGGTTTTTTTAGCGAAGCATGATTGGCCAAGCATCCTGCAGCACACAAGCAACTAATATTTTAGCAAAATTAACACCTTCATTTTCTGCTCTATCAAATGATGACCAGATTAATATCCTGATTAGCCATTAAGTAGGTTGTTTATTGAGATTGGTTCAGCTTAGCTGAAACTAACAGGACAGAGTTATACCTAGAAATCAATTGTTGGCACATTGCATCACCACTGAACAAATAATTTTCCAATTTTCAGAAATTATGAACCACTGTACTGAATTGTGAAGAAAAATTGAATTTAACCTTGAGCTAGCAATTATATTGACAATTCAAAAAGCTTTTATGAGTACTACTATTCTCACCAAGATGTTTTGAAAATTTTGTATACATATTAACATTGTTGCATCATCAAAACTATGTAGTATTACTCAAAATGAAAACAATTTAATATTTAATGATGCAATAATTGATATACCAGTGGTAAGAATGATTTGCCAAACATAGAAGTATCAAAACTTGAGAATCTATCTGGAGAATATATATATATATATATATATAATGAATCACAACTTCAGTAGTAAAGAGGCTATTCAACATTATTACGGCTAATGTATACTTGGAGGCAGGGAAGTGTTTTAGAAACAGTGGAAACAGTCTCCATAGATTTGCTTTAGGTGTTTAAAATTTAAACAAGGATGGAATAGCATCTTAATCTTGGTGTTGCAGAAGCAACTATTCAAACCCCCTACACACCTGCACTGGAACAGCATGCCTGATATCCTTCGTTGGTCCGAGTCTTACTAGAATGTGCTCATGTTTGCTGTTTTATTCAAGCAGAAATCACAGTTCTTCCATATATACATGACAAAATTGAAAGAAGGTATGTGTGGGTCAACCAATCAATATTTTGAAAAATATTACAGTAGTTAAGTGACTACGTATATGTTGTCCTCTATAATTTCCAGAGAAATTGCAACTTACCTGCGCCTATCTAACTATCTCAGCACAGAATGCATCCAGCACTGTTAGAAACCGTCTATCAACATGCCAGAAAACAAATCACTTTGATGTTAGAAATGATAGCAAATTGGCATTTCAGAGTCAAGGTATTGTTCATCCAAAAGTGATTGCAAATGGATATCCAGCATAAAATGCCCCTTCTAAAATTTTCAAATATTGCCGTTAACCATCTAGACCCTCGGCACCAATGCCAAGAACCAGCCAAACAGTGATGCTTGTCTCGGCCGATAATTGCCACCACCCATTAGCACTGCTACCAGTAAAATCTAAACAGAAGGGCGTAAAATGAGGCAGCACATTTCTTTGTGAAAATCAATAGTCCAACATCTCCACGGATTTGGAGCAAGATTGCCGAACTTAAATAATTACATTCGAAGATTTTCTGCATTTACAAGCACAGGATTGGAATCTGTGTCATCCATGCATTCTGTACACTGAATTAGTATCTTCGCAACAACATTCTCATCAAAACTACAAAATGTTAGCCTTACCACGGCCCCAATGCCACCGAAACTGACAAGCCGTCGTCTTTCTCCCATCTGTTTCTGCCTTAGCGTTTTCTTTCAAGTCCCTTTCACCTCGTCATTTATACATTTTGAAAATGATCTCTCTCTCTCTCTCCGGCCATCTTCCTCACCTTCTCTGTAATCTCTGCAGCAATTTGTCTATTATACAGTTCCCCAAGATCATGCATTTCTTCAAACAACTTAGTTGCTTCTTTAACACTGCTAGTCTTACACAAAGCATCTAGCAAACACCCAAAACACGTACTCATCAGGTTCACGTGCCTACTTTGGCATCTCATCAAACACTTCAATAGCCTTCTTAACCATTCTTGCCAACGCAAATCTCCTCGTCAAAACGACAGACACTACAGCAGTAATCAACGCCCTTTACACGTCATAACTTTGAACGTAATTCGGTTGCCCCGAAGCCCACGTGTCTAATTTCCAGCATCACCGCAACGGTTTGTCACGCGCTCGGTTAAGCCCGGAGGCAATGGGACGCCGGAATGTTGCAAGGCCAGGTCTAATTTGGGAACTCTAGAGTGGATTTCTTTTTTTTATAAAATCCTGAACATTTTTCAACGTCGTGAGAGAATTCATCGGTACTATTATGAGTGTCTGTCGACTTGTTGGCTTTAAGAACAACGAGATCGGAGTTAAACTGATTTCCTATCGCTACCGCAGGTGATTGAACGTTGCTGCCGTTTGGTTCGACTGAAAATGAGAAGTGGCGGCGTTTAACAAAAGCATTCATCAATTTATTTGTATCAGCTACTACTAAATTATATTTTTAAAAATTTAAAATTTTAATTCATTTAAAATAAATATTACTGGTTTTTTTTATATTATTTAAAAATAATTAATAATTTTTGTGTATCAATTAGGTTAGAGAGGAAGGGACTGGGCAGATTGCTCTTCTTCATGAAAACAGCAGTCTCTCTTCTATCAGTAAATGGCAAAGGCTGTGATCGACTATATGACATACTGATGTTAACCATTGCGGTAACTAAAATGGTATTCATGATGACTCTTCTATGTGTAAGATTTAACCACCGGAGAACTGGTGACTAAGCCCGAGAGGAGACCAACAAGAAGTGCACTATTGTAAGTGGTTGGTTCACCTTGCATCGTGTTGTTTCGACAATCAATGTATGACTCGTTTAAGAAAGGGCCACCAACTAGTGCTCCAACAGCTACATTCGGATTGGGAAGTTCAGAATCAAACCACTTGAACCCATCTCTGCAGCCAGTGTCTGCATAAGTTGGAATTGAAGATCCCCTATGGTGTACATATAAAGGGTAGTTGCCCCCATACCCTACAAGATAGCTCATCTGCATCGGATTCTTTCCCAACAAATAATCTGCCTGTAAGAATTTGCGATCAGAAGTAAGGAGTAAACAGAGAAAGGTTTTAATATCTTCACTTCAATTAGTCGAGAAATTCATCCTAAATGAAGCTTCAGAGGCTTCTGAGAAGCTAAGTATGTGATGCTGAAAAATTACATGAATATGCTGGTTTATAATACCAGTCTTAGAACATCTGAACTTTGAAGTAATCGTGAGAAATAAAGGCGACTTAGTTCCGTGGCGCATGAATTATCCAGTAAATCATGTAAGACCTTCTCCTTGGCACACTTGTATGTCAAGACTACCAGTGAAGTGGGTCTGAGAATTAAGGTTTTTCTGCTAAAACAAAAGGCTATTAAAGTAGAATTCAGAAATCCGTTCAATTAGCGAACTTTGTCTTTGTATGATTTGTGCAGCCAAAGTTTGTGGGTGCGGAGAACTAAACATTTTTTTTTATTGCATGGAGAGTTCTTGATTAACATGCCAAGATTTCGGAAATCAATGTTCAAATAGTTTAAACGATAAGTTCAAGTTCATTACTCTAACCACATTATGCATCATGCTTCAGTGTGTACCTGTGAAATGGCAAACTTGCGAAGATCATCTGCCTTGTAGGATTTCCCACTACAATATAAAGTTTCAGTCCTGGATGTAAGCATATAATCACTATAAAGAACAGCAAGGAATGCAGAAGCCACAGAATTCTGAAGACAGTTCCATTCTAAAACCCATATGAGGCCACCTGCATAAAAATCAGTATTTTTTGTTTTTTTAACTTTCGATTCCATACATTAAGACAACAGCCAATATGCAAACAAGCAAACAGAAAAGAAATAATACAATTTTCTTCTGTTTTAATTCAAACTCAGTTGTATAACAATGGAATCTAGAATGCATCCTGCATTACCAATATATAAGCAGAAAGATATGATAAAGGAACATTTCCCATTATCATCCAGTTCTTTTGATGAGAGGCATCAGAGTGTTCATCAAAAAGGCTTTCAAGAAAATATCCTTAGATTACGTGATGGCAAGCCTCAATCATCCTCTGGTTGACTGCTTTCATTTCTTCAAGGAATAAGCTGGATGTACCATCCTCTTATATTCACGTTAGGCAAAATTTTGAGCTATAATATCAAAAAGATCTCCCTTGGAGGTATGATTTGATTTCCTCTCCAAACTACGAGTTCTGTTGCATATTTATTAAGGGCTTCTAATGAATATGTTGGAAATATTTCAAGTTTGAATTTGAGACTTGAATTTTCTGTCAGAAATCATGTCTAAGAATACGAAGAGATCAATAAAACAAGCAGCTTCTATATGCTGTAAACCAATAGTGGGTTATTCGATCCCGGATAATGTTAAGCGTAAAAAAGTTATGCTACAAAAGTCATAGTACTCCCAGAAGAATGTTACCATCTGTTCTGTTAGAAGTGGCTGTTGGTGAATCTGGTAGAAGCCCACACATGATGGACTCTGCAACTTTCCTATACTTCTGAAGGTCTAGATTCTCTGCCTCTGGGACATCTTTTGCACCAAGTAAATTTATTCTTGATAACAAAACCTGCTCCAAATGAAAAAAAAATGAAAAGAATGTATTAACAGCATTGATGTATTACAAAATATATTTGAGGTCAGTTTATGTATACCTGTAGTCCAGCATGCTTGTCATCCCAGCTAAACCAAGATGGATTTCCCCAATTAGCGAATGCTTGCCCATTTATCACGGTAACATATCGGAGGTATGATTGATCTCCAGTTGCATAATAGAGCCAACTAGCTGCCCACAAGAGCTCATCTCCATATCCTGTAGAGTTGTAGTACTTTCGTACTTGGGGCACACTGATGCTGTAAGAACCTCTATAAGTGTCAGCAAAAGTAAATAGCTGTTGAGCATGCATAAGCAGCAGACTAGAGTAAGTGTGGTCAATCTTCTTGAAAACCAAAGATGATGAGGCCATCGCTGCTGCAGTTTCCGCTGCGACCTCTGTTCCTGGGAAAGATGTGTTAATCTGTGTGAGAGGCCTCTTCTCTGACATAGTTTCAGGTCTTTCCCAACAATTGTGGTCCAACTCAGGATCACCCACCTTGTACCACAGAGAAATTAAACACAACAAATTAAGGACTAACTCCTCCTTTAGTATATTGTTTATTAAGACCACACACTCTTGTTAAGACCTTCAAGCACAGGTATACAAGTGCTTGGCAAGGTGACCAAAATGGAAGTAGCCTGTAATTACATTTAAATCTTCGATCATACCAGCAGACCGCATTCATGTAGAGAAAAATCCTGTTATGTATGCATTTATTTTTAAAACTCTTTTTCATCCGGATAACCTTTTATAGAAAAAGGTTCTACCTAAAACTGACTTTATTTTAGAATTATACTGACTTTTGGATGACATGATAATTGTTCTACCTAAAACTTCCTAACTGGGTACATATCTATTAGAACTCAATTTGAAAAGAAAAATAAGCGTCTCCATGTTCAGCTTAGAGAGCATCGAACTGTTTAAATCATACAGGCATGTTTAACTTATCTGCAATAATACAACAATAGCAAACGGAAAGCAATACCATTTGATCAGAATTGCAAGGAGAAAACCTAAAATAGTTGTCAGGTTACCTGGATATAGAGCACATTTGGGGAAGGATGTGCATTCATAAGATAATCAGTGATCCATTTAAGGGAATCCTGAGCGTGGCCAAGTTGTTTAACTGAATTCATACGATCACCATATTCAAGAATCGCCCACGACAACACTGTTGCAGTGTAAGCCATTGGAAATCCAAACTTCATCAAATCCCCAGCATCATATAATCCCTTTGATAAGTCCAAATTCTCTTGACTCCCATCTTGTAATGCCGAATCCCCTCTCCATGCAATCCTACTATTCTCCAACTTCCCGGCTGCAATGCAACAGCAAAATACTGCTTAGATTACTGAAATAACATCAATCAATGTTTTTCCTTCGGTTAACAAGTAAAGAATCATGGATATAAATAAATGAAAACTGAAGTTGTGTACATTTTTGCACATCGAAGAACTGCACCGCAGTTTCCAGAGCATTGGCATATTTTTCAATGATTCCTTTGGGACGATGTGGATTTCGAACTTTCTTGAGGTGATCAACATACTTTAATATTGTTATAGTACCCATCGTTACAACAAGAGCTCCAAAGACAAACAGTAGAAGCCACCAGAACCAGCCCAGCTTTGATGTTTTTGATTGATCCTGTGTATCTTCATCTTCCATTTTCTCGCCATTCTCTTCGTCTTCCATCGAACAGCCACAACATGCTATCATTTTCATGATATTTGATCTCTCACAGCTATAGAGTTATCAAAGTTCCCCGCGGTTTTGACTGCACTGGGAAGATTGGAGCACCAAGAATCTGTACTGATATCGTTCCCTCTTATATTTTGGCAAAACAAACGGTCCGCTCAGCGCAAGCATGGTGTGGGGTCGAATTTGTATCGCGTATGGTGCTGAGTTGGACGATCTGTATTTGGCTGCGGATTGATCCCGCTATTACAAACGGACAAAGCAAAGACTAGTTGCAGTACGGCAGATCGGTTTGTCGTTTTCGTGAAACTGTTAGATAGACGGGAGCCAGTCTAACATCGCCATGTTACATGTTTCTCGAGCTGTCATCGACTTATCAGAAACTACCATACGACAGAATAAAAGATGTTGCCTTGTTTAGCACTTTCCATTTCCACTGATCCTTGACAGAATGTTTGAGCAATAATTGATTATCCGAAGAAGATGTGAGTTTATTATATATAAAATAAAGGGATGAGGCTGATGGGTGACATTGAATAAATCATTTCGATAATTGTAATAAACATATATGAGATTCGATTTTGTAACCTTCGATAGTTAAAAGGATTTACTACCATTTTGTTTGTTTCTCTAACATCGCCATGTTACACGTTTCTCGAGCTGCCATCGAATTACGTCTACAGAAGGATGACGACTTATCAGAAACAGAATAAAAGATGTTGCTTGTTTAGCACTTTCCATTTCCACTTATCCTTGACAGAATGTTTGAGCAATAATTGATTATCCGAAGAAGATGAGTTTATTATATATAAAATAAAGGGATGAGGCTGATGGGTGACATTGAATAAATCATTTCGATAATTGCAATAAACATATATGAGATTCGATTTTGTAACCTTAGATACTTAAAAGGATTTATTCCCATTTTGTAGTTACCTTATCTCGTAAATTAATTAATTAAAAAATAAATATATTTTAAATTATTTATTATTTTAATTAAAATTTTGATTTATTAAAATTTATTTAATTTTTAAATTTATTTTTAATTAATAAAATTAAAATTAGAGAAAAATAAATAAATTATATTTCATCAAACTTGTTATGAAATAAAATTATTACAAGTTTTGAGGAATGGATTTGATAAAATTTCTTTAAAAAAATTAATCATACTGAAATTAAAAATAAAAAAAAATCCGATCGCATATGAATAACCTATTTCCATCCGATGACTAAGGCTGCTGACGACAAATTAACAAACCGATGCTGCATTTCCAATGCTGCAAAAGACCAATAACGGCTACCATTGCGGGAAATGCCACTAAACAGCTGCTCATCAAACTCAACACTTCGCTTGCGAACTTCCTTCGTTCAAGCCACTATCAAGATGCACTTCGTCTGTTTCTCCAAATTCACTCTTCCTATGACCTTAAACCAGACGTCTACACTCTCTCAACAACCATCACTGCATGCGCAAATCTCCGCAACTCTTCCTTTGGTAAACAACTCCACGCCTACGCTGTTCGCGGGGGTTTTAATGCGTACCCTCACGTGGCTAACACAATCCTTTCACTTTATAAAAACACGCAAGATTTAGTTTCCGTCAAAAGGTTTTTTAGCGAAATAGAGAAACCAGATGTTTATTCTTGGACAACGTTGTTGTCGGCGTGTACTAAGATGGGCTGTATTGAATATGCTTGTCAAGTGTTTGGTAAAATGCATAATAGGGACTTGGCGGTGTATAATGCCATGATTACGGGTTGTGTGGAAAATGGGTATAAAGACATTGGCATTAGGCTGTTTAGAGAAATGCATAAATTGAATGTTAGGCATGATAATTATAGCTTTGCTAGTGTGTTGAGCGTGTGTGACGTCGGGTTAGAAGAGTTAGGTAGGCAGATTCATGCATTAGTGATTAAAACTCGATTTTTGATTAGAGTTTCTGTGGTTAATGCTCTGATTACTATGTATTTTAATTGTGGAAATGTTGTGGACGCGTGTGTGGTTTTTGAAGAAGCAAAAGATTATGTCAGTGATCATGTTAGTTATAATGTAATGATGGATGGTTTAGCAAGTGTAGGAAGAGTTGGAGAGGCCTTGACAATGTTTAGGGAGATGCTAGAAGCTTTTCTTAGACCCAGTGAAATTACTTTTGTGATTGTCATGAGCGCATGCTCATGTGCTACAGTTGGGTGTCAAGTGCATGCCCAAGCCATCAAGACTGGGTTTGAAGCATGTACTTCTGTGAGCAATGCAGCAATAACCATGTATTCAACAGGTGGGGATTTAGATGCAGCTCATAAAATTTTTGAGAGATTGGAAGAGAAAGATCTAGTCTCGTGGAATACCATGATATCAAGCTATGCTCAAAGGAATCTGGGTAGATCAGGAATCTTGGCCTATCTAAACATGGGGAGTGCAGGAATCCAACCAGATGAGTTTACTTTTGGAAGTTTGCTGGCAAGCTCAGAGTATCTAGAAATTGTAGAGATGATTCATGCCCTTGTATATAGAAATGGGATCATCTCACATATCCAAGTTTCTAATGCTTTGGTTTCTGCATATGCAAAATATGAAAGAATAAAACAAGCCTATCAAATATTTCATGACATGTCTTGCAAAAATACAATCACCTGGAATACTATTATATCTGGCTTCCTTTTAAATGGCTTTCCATTGCGGGGCTTAGAGCTCTTTTCTGAATTGCTGATGTCTGAACTCAGGCCAGATTTATATACCCTGAACATTGCCTTGAGTATTTGTGCTAGCATTTCATCCTTAAGACATGGGGTACAGATTCATGGTTACATTCTGAGATCCAATCATATGTCAACAACATCTATAGGTAATGCCCTAATCACAATGTATGCAAAATGTGGCAATTTGAACTGTTCTTTTAGAGTGTTTAATGGGATGATTGAAAAGGATATAGTCGCTTGGAATGCCCTCATCTCCGCATATGCACAGCATGGAAAAGGAAATGAAGCTGTCAGCTGTTTCAAGGCAATGCAAGATGTAGGTGGAGTCAAACCAGATCAGGCCTCCTTTACAGCTGTTCTGTCTGCTTGCAGCCATGCTGGTTTAGTCAATGATGGTACTAGGATATTTGACTTGATGGTGAATGATCATGGCTTCATTCCTGCAGAAGATCATTTATCTTGTATGCTTGACCTTCTTGGAAGAGCAGGGTATCTTGATGAGGCAGAGAGAGTAATCAACAGTCAGCATATTCAAGCGCATTCTGGTATCTGGTGGGCATTATTTAGTGCTTGTGCTGCTCATGGTAATTTAAGGCTTGGAAGAATCATTGCTCAGCTTCTCCTTGAACGTGAACAAGATAATCCATCAGTTTACGTGCTTTTATCAAATATATATGCAGCAGCTGGTTTATGGGAAGAAGCTGCAGATACAAGGGAATTGTCAAAGAAAACCAGGGTGATGAAGCAGCCCGGTTGTAGTTGGGTCAGCTCATAACAAGTATGAAATACAAAGGGTGTCCCTGATTCTCAATCAGATTCGGTCTCTGCATCTACTTTCTTCCCTGTTATTGACATTAGTGCCAATAAGTGGACATCACAACTGCAAGAAAGGGATACCACCTATGTTAAATTTTAGCATCAAGTTTTCTATGTTTATCCTTTCTGGAAAGAAAATTAACAACTCTTCGTCTCTATATGCATTCAACTGCTAGAAATAGTAATTTGAATTGTTGATTTCTACTGGATTTAAGAAGGATTTGAAGCTATGCACCCTTAGCTGACAATGACGAGACATTTACTGGTTATTAGCCTCATTGGAACTACAAGCATTCGAAATAATATTATCATTTCAACGCAGTGAAATGAACCATGACATTATAGTTATTTATTGAAATGATTGAAAGGCTAACTAACAAATCACATGACCCAAGAAATTAAAGACAGATAACAGTCCTAATATCAAAAAAACAAAGGCAAAAGAGCAGTTGCTTGAAGTCTGACGTCGTCTGATAAACTGAACAACAGAAGAAGTATGAGAAGTCCTTAAAATATTGATAAGTAAACCTAAATTGTGCAGCCAACTAGTTCTTTAAATTTTGGTTTTTTGATAAGATAGAAAGAAGTTATACTTAGTGTGATTCAGAATTAGGGCCTAGATTCCTTAACCATGAAGGATATTGTACCAAAGTCAGAGATGCATATATGATTCAACTTTGATGCATACCCTGAAGCCCCAACTCTAAAAGTTTCAAGTATCCCCAGGCTGAAGAAATTCACCAACAATTCTGTCAGGCTATGTCAAGTCTCTTTCTATCACATGAACTCGCCTTGCCTTCCATCCTGCAGTTGGTGATGTACTAAGACTAGCAAATGAAGGTTCTCAAACAAAAGGAGTGAAAGATAATTTTTTCTGTCTATCAGAAGGGATAGATGCAACTAACATGTAAATTTACAGGGTATCCCCAGGCTAACATTACATGTATAGTTATTCATATTTTAGATTACATATGTTACAAGCAATATCAACCTCCCCCTATCTTTACATAATTATTCTAACCAAAACCAAATTTCCAAGCAGAAATGACCAACTTAAATTTAGTATATTGGTCTTCAAACTTCTTGTTTAAGTTCTGACTGCATGAACATTGCATAATTGCGTACACCCGATTCCTGTCACCAACAGAAAAATTCCCTGATGCTACTCTAATCTTCCGTAACAATCAACCTCCAAACCTCAGTTCAGTCCAATCGTTATACTTTTTTATGAGGATACTTATTGAGTTGAGGTGCAAGAATTACCTATAAAGATTTAATGAGAAAGTAAATCAGCGATTGCATTCACTGAGAATTTGGTGTCTCGCGGTTAGAGTAAGCAATATGATATCAAATTTCATTATATTCGAGACTTGGTACGGGATAATTTTTGTGTTGCTTTATTTGAATCAGGTTAGGACCCCAAAGATTGTCTGGCCAGAGTGAATGAATTTGCCAAAGTATACAAACCAAAGCCGAACAAGCAACACCAGCACCAGCATCGACGACGTCCGGCGGGGAGCCACCCTCCGGTGATGAATCTCCGTCGTTAGCAGAGATCTGAACCGCGTCATTTTGGATCTTCTATTACTTCTTACTACCATCAACGCGCAAAACGAAGAGAAGTATTCCAATGATCAGAAAGGCAAAGAAAGTTCCGACAATTTACTAGTCAATCAAACCCACCATCTTCTTCTTCTTAATGCTCGATGAAGCAAAACAGATAGACATTTCTCGTCTCACCAACATTTTGTTTTCCCCTTCCTCTCCGAAACCTGAAGAAATGCATCAGCAGTAGCAGCGGTGACTTGTTAACTGAAAACTTTCTATCGTCATTATTTTTTTTCCTTTTTGTTAAATTTAAAGGCTTGTGATGAAACTGCTGCGTCAGAGACAAAGATTAAACTGAACAGATTTTGTTACAGTACAACTGTTGTTTCGTAATAATTAATGAAACCCCGATCACAGAGTTCATCTTCACATCATGTATATTGCTCAGATCAAACGGTTTTGATGAACATCATCATATCTAAAGTCATTTGCTTCTTTCATCCTTGGTATCAATATTAGAAGCAATATATATTAATCAGCTTTCATCAACTATAGAACCTTAAATACAAGATATTAAATCACCATTAAATCAGGTATTCAACTTATCAACGTATTGATTATTAAACCACAATTTGTAGCTAACATAAACAATAGTATAAACAGTGACATAATTAGTTACAATATTTAACATATATATATATATATATATAAGTATATGTAAGATCAAACCATTAAGATAGAGTGTATTTTTGAACAAAATTCGTAGTAACAGGCCCAACTTACATTAAACTTTGCCATATTCTTTTTGTTTGATTCATTTTCCAATTATCAACAGGAGGAGCTCTGTTTATTGCAGGAACCGTGGCAGGGAAGAACATTTGCCTCACTCCTTCGGCCTTGATGATGGGGAAAATAATACCGAACGCACTCTGCAAAACATAAATGATCCATAAAAAAAGTTCAAGCCACTGAAAACCCGACAATTACAATAAAAAAATTTCATCACTCCTCCTGATCTAACTCATGAAATACAATGATAGATGATCCATACCAATATTAACCTAGCCCCAATCCACATGCGCTTAAGTGATGGTAATGGCAATTGCAAACGTCCAGCACCATATATTGTCATAGCAAAGAAATGGAGGACTAAACTTAAGGGGCTAGGATTTAGGCCAGAGAGTAATGCAACAGATCCCGATGAAAAGATACCTCCAAGGCCTATATAGTCAAAACATGCTTGGCGCATTTCCTCCCTTGCTTCATCATGTGAAGAAGAAATGACCTTGTAAAGGACACCTGCCAGAATATTTACTGTGGATGCAACAGACTGCGAGAAAACAAAAATATTGATTTCATGTATCATACACTACATATGAATATGCACTATAATTATAAGCCTGAGACAGGTACATATCCCATTTTACTGCAATGCAGTTGACAAATCTCAGCAAGCTAATTTGCCTTACCTTGCGTAAGGTGTAAAAGGATTTGAGATATCTGGTAAGGGAAGCTGAATCATGAAAGTCATGGAGTGGCTTAAGAAGATTCCCGAGTACAGCAATATCAGACAATGCCACAGTCATTCCGCCGCCAGTTAAAGGATGACGCATGTTGAACGCATCACTCATCAGAAGGGCTCCAGGAGCAGGCTGGGGATCAGCTGGCATGCTTCTATTTGGCATAGTTCTAATGTTGCCATTCTCAACTGCAGAAATGAAGGCATCACGAAGCTCAGGGGGAACCTGACACATCAACTCATCCAATTATATCAAGATAAAGTATGCTGCAAGAATCAGAAGCTCTACTTCGAGCAGAAGTGAGAAACAAGGATGAAGAATATGAAAAATAACTCCCAACGCATAGCCAACTAATAATACTTTGAATATTCTAAAAAAATATGCTAAAATCAAAATATACCTGTAGTGCAACCATGGTCTCCAAATAATTGGCCATTTCACCATTAGACATGGAAGGTATATTCTGACCAGGTACATCAACCAAGCATCAAATGTCTGTGCTACTAATTGGATAAAATAAGATGGGAGAAGGATGTGCTAGGATGACATGCCCGTGGTTCATAAATGGAAGTTGACAGTTTTCTAAGACTAAACCAACAAAACAAGAGGGCACATCAATCTGTCAAAAAGTTAAATTGATTATAGTAGAAGAACATGGCAATATTAGATAGATCATTGGGAATAAAAAAAAACAGAAATTTCTAGCATGCTAAATTAATAGAGACATTAGAACTCCTGATCACCAGAACTTTATTTTCATGTGATAATTGGCCAACAAAATACGCAAGCATAGAACAGTTATAAGATGGCAGTTTCACCTTTGGTTTGCAAAGAGAACGGCGCAGATTGGAGAAGCAACCATCACACACAACTGTAAGAGGAGCATAAGCTCTAAGTTCTTGACCATCCTTAGTTTTGTACTGAACCCCTCTTATAGTCCCATTTTCTTCGAGCAGGGATGTCACTGTTCCTTGCTCTAGATGTACACTAAATTGGATAGTAACACAAAAGGGGACAAGGAGATTAAGGCCAAAAAAAACAATGCAACATTTGAAATTATTGAGCACACGAAAATAAAAGAAAACACATGATGAACTAACTAATCACTGTTTATAAGAACTGCTAAGAAAAATCATTTAAATCAGAGAGGCAAGAAAGAGTAGTTGGGAAGAGCAGCTGCCTTTTCTGAATGAAACGCCCATTGTGGAAGCTCCTCCCAGAAACATCCATGTGAAATTTCTCCAGTGGGTATGACAATCTAGTTTTTTTCCCATTCTTGAAAAGAACATGACCAAGTATTTGCTGAGCATCGATTTCTTCCACACAATCTCTACAATCAAAGCAATGATAAGCAAAGGTAAATTGCAGAGCCGACTATTCTTGCTTTTAGCTGTTTGATAGGATAGAAAGAAGGCTAACATTAAATGTAATCAAGAATTAAACCCAGAGCCAACTAGTTCTCAACCATAAAGATTATTGTTCCCTGCAAACTAGTACCAAGTAAAAGATACATCTGAACTTTGATGCATACCCTCTAGCCCCAACTCTACTAGTTTCAAGTATCCACCAGGGTGAAGCAGTTCACCAACAATTCTGTCAGGCCCTGTCAAGTCTCTTTCAATCACATGAACTCGCCTTCCATCCTGCAGTTAGTAAAGTAGAGAGTAAATGGAGGTTTCCATATATAATAAACTGATATTTTATATACACATAAGTAAATTACGAACGATATTGAGTAATGAAGATGTGACACGTGGGGCGGCAGGGGTCACTTCTGGTCTCGATTTCACGTAGGAGCACAGGTCGCATGAGCGTTATTTGTTTGCATCATTTTCTCCGGCAGGTCACACCAGGCCCTCTTAGATGACGCTCAAACATGGGTAAATTTGGGATTTCACACGAACAGTGCAAGTAAGACAGTCCCATGTGGCGTGGCCAGGCCAACCAAAGACGAAGTCAACAACTGCATGGACCCCAATCTAACTTGTCCTATGACGTGTAACTTAACTTAAGGTGATAATTACTCTTTCAACGAAAAATTCCATCACCATATCACAAGATAATCATAATTTGGACGGTCATAATTTGATAAAAATATGATGTATATTTGAACACATATTATATCTTAAAAGATTTTTTTATTATATTCCGCAACTTTTTTTCACATCACTATTTTTGAAAAAATCATAATTTTTTATAATTCTCTTTTGTAACGAGAGTGATAATTTAAATTATTATATTTAAAATATTTTTATTAATATTTTTTAAAAAGAATTAAAATTTAACATAATTCTTATGATTATTTCAACTTAATTAATATAATATTATCTACTTAAATTCAATTATAAGTAGATATAATTATTAATTCAATTATAAGTGGAGACATCGTCAAAATGACAGAGATTAAACTCAATGTTTGATTTTATTCTATTTTTTTAACTAAACAATTATTTTATATTTATTTTGTTTTAAAAAAATTATGCATAAAATAAATAAATAAATAAATTTAATATGATCAATTTTCACAAATCTATCGTGTCAATTTTTTTTCATTTCGAGAAACTCAACATAACTTTTAATTTTTTCGTTATATTTTTTTTTGTTGTTGTTAATTTTATATATTGAGAATTACAATGTAATATTTAAAAATTATAATAAGAATAAAATTAAGTATAAAATGAATAAAAATTACAAACAAAGAGTGGAATAAAATAATAATTACTTATAATTTTATTTAATTAAAATGATTAATAAAATAACCAATTATTAAAAACAATCAATGAAAACAAAATTAAATATCAGCCACTTATATTTTAAATTTTTTGGAAAATGGAGAAAATATAATTATGTTAATTTTTTTTTATGAAAAGACCAAAAAAAATTAAAATAATTATTTTTTACAAAAAAAAATTAGATAAAAAGGTCAAAAACGCACTTTTATAAAAATTTACAAGTTGCAGCGGTAACCAGTGTTTTAGGACTGGTTGTATTAGCACAAATACATGCACTTCACTAAAATATAATTAGTTATTAATTATTTTGGGATGAAAATTTAATCACCTAACACCTCTCTCCGGTGCTGCATGCAATGCAATTCACCTGTGATTTGATTTTGGCCTTAATCGAGCAACTTGGTAATGGATTCTCTGCAATTGTTGCGGCCTCTGTCCTAATCCAAAAATAAGGCTCGAGAATAAAGCACAGGCAGCTTTCTCCTCTGACTGGTATCTAAATTGAAAGCCATTTTGAAGAGGACAATAGCTTGATAAATTAATTAATGCAAAACTGTAGGGGTAGGTTTTAATCCCACATTGAAAAACTAGGCTACAAGAAGATCAGAAGGATTTTCCCTTCTTGTGTTTATGACCGTCGTCACCATTTCTTCCCTCTCTTTTCAACCCACCTTTGCGAGCTCTCTTTGGTGCCTGGGGGCCCAGCGAACAGCACAGATTGGTTATGGCATAATCAGGAATTAATAAAGGATTAAGAAGTACAAAGAAGAATCCATATATATAACATACCTCAGCGGAAAAACTTTTGAGAGGATCACTTTTTCTAAATTTTTTCCTAGGTCCCTGGCGGCGAGAGGAGTTTTTATTTCCCATTGCTGCTCTTGCAAGCCTGACCATCTTGGTGGCTTCCTGTGTTGTTGGGTCTAATAGATAGTCCGGCACATCACGTAGGTGAGAAGCAGGAGGCTTCTTGCTTAGATCCTTGTCATGCTTCAACAGATCTGCTCAAGTATGCCCCATATGTTAATATTCACATGAAAAATGGGAATATCTTAACCCAACAGAAATAGGTATAGACATATTCAAACCTATTGTTTGCCTTACCTAAGTCCCTCGGATTAACTTCAAAATGAGCCTTTAACCTGCAAAATAACAGAAGTGTATAATTAGTGATGTGGGAACTTAAAAATGGAGTACTAAATTTATGGTGCAAAGAAAACACAGGCTGAATATGTCAGGAGAACACTATTAATCACAGATCAATTACCAATTCAACCAGTATTCATGACAACTAGAAGTATTTTCATGTAAAAATCTATCCATGAACCTCCAAATGGAGAGAAAAAGTAAATTTGATATTTCCAATGTGTTTTAAATACCTTTCAAAAGAAATATGGTGGAAAAGTCCCCAATGGAAATACAAAGCTATTACTTACTTTTCAGAGTTGAGAATTTCATTTCTCAAGTCCTGAGCTCGTGACTCTCTGACAGCAATTTTTGTCACACTATTGGAAACATCCTGCAAGTTTTACCCTCACTCGTCAGTGATGTACACTTCCTCTGGCAGACATTTATCCAATTTACTTTCCCACAGAAAACATTCCATCCCATAGTTAAATATTTTGGACAAGGCAAAGCCTAGATATCCACATCTAACAACATCAAAGAATTCACTGCATGAATTGACTTAAGTCTATTCAGAAAAAAATTAAAGGGTGCTCATCTACGTTGACCCTAATTCAGTTAATAAAGCATAACTATAAGCGAAACAGTTGTTCTCAAGAATAATAGTTTCTACATGGGAAAGAGGCTCAATCAAAGCCACCAAGTAGTTGCTAATCATAAACCAGGAGAGAAGAAACAGTTTCTTGACTACCTAAGAAAACACCAATAGCAGCAAGAGAGTTGGCAAACCAAGACAGAAAGGGTTGTGCTTATTACCGCAATTCAATTCACATAATTTTGCATTCATCCTTTGCTTTCATTAAATGATTTTTCAAGCACGAGATAGAGAGAGCTAGCAAAAGATAATAAAAATTTCATACAGAGTTAGCAAAAAATAATAAAAATTTCATACAACAAGGACTACATTTACAATAAAAAAAAAGAGGAGGAAGCACTCTACAACCCGTCTTTGCCAACATTCATAAGCAAAAGCTAGATGCCAGACTCTTTTCTCTCCCATTTAGCTATTAAGCATGGGCAGACTTGTGGGTTTGCAAGTTGGTGTCAGAAATCAATTCATATAGATTTACTGTTGGCCATAATTTACAAATATAAAGCTGAAATATTATTCTACTGCAATAATTCATGCTATATAGCCATCAATAACATGACAAAGACATTGAAAAGCTTTCATTGATCAAATATAATCAAAAGGAAAATAGTGGATCAAAAAAGAAATAAGCAAATCACCTCAGCCCTATATCGTAAAGACTCCACTGCATTTTTAGTTAGTAAAGGAAATGGAGCAATTATATTTGAGTCCTCATTTTCATCATCTCCTAGGAAGGATTTTATTTCTTCAAAGATTTCCATCTCATCAGTACAAACCTGTTAGAGAACAAGTAATCAAAATAAAAAATGTTAATGTATAAACCAAAACAAAGAAATACAAAATCCAATATCATGGTTGTCATCATTATGCACACCTTTTAATTAAGAGGAACACACATAAAATTCTTAAATAAACCAACGTACAAAGTTAAATAAGAATTTACTGTCACGCACACGTAAAATGTCAAACACCCACAAGTTTAAGGTTCATGAACACATTTTGGAAAAGATAAACTGGTATAGCATGTGATTTTAAATAACCTACCCCTTAAGTTATGGGTTGGCAGCATTTAAACTCCAATTCAAGGTCCTGAAAACTAGTACTACCATCTTCAAGGGAGCGTGACAAGAGAAGAGTACAATTAATTCTTGAGACATTGTCACTATTCTATTGGAATATGCATGGGTGACGGGAAAAAAATCCCAGTGACAGCCCTTGTATGATCCAATCATCATCAACTAATATCAATGATATTGATAGGATTATTAGACAGAGAACAATAAACAATCCAAAAAAGTTGCTCCCTCCACAAAATTAATGTTAGCTCTGACTGAAAAAACTCACCAGAGAGACCGAAGCACCAGTATTGTATGCTCTTCCAGTACGTCCAATTCGATGTACATATCCAGCAATGCTTTGAGGCATGTCAAAATTTATAACCTGAAAAGCAGAGGAAAATTGTGATTCAATATGATGCTAATTCAAAGAAAAGGGGGAAAAAGATAACAGGTGACCACCTCCATCAGCAAGTGAAGCAAGATATTGAGGTCAATTAGCTTACCGTGAGTACATTTTTGAAGTCAATTCCCCTCACTACTCCAAATTCAGAGTCTAATTTTGCTTTGGCCTGCTTTTTGGAATTTCTTGAGTCAACATGACCACCCCCATCTGCTTGTTCCCTTTCTTTTGTTTGGCTCCCATCGGTAGCAATCAAATAGTCAAAGAGACCAGCATTGAATTCCTGATGGAGACCACAAATTTTACACATATATAAATTATGAAAATAAAAGAATTCTGAATTTCATGATTGACAGTAAATTATTAAAGTCATCATCCTTTGAAATAGCTACATCTGCTAATGGACAACATAAACCATATTTTCCTAGACAGTTCATGAACCATCAAATACATTCCATTTTTTCAATAAAATAAACGATCTCTAAGATTGACATATCCAAAATTGAAGCACACCTCAAGGATATGCAGACGAGAATTCTGTGGCAGCTCAGCATTTAAAATGGCAGACTTGATACCAAACTGTTTAGATAATAACATTTATATCAAGATATGGAACATAGTGTGATCTGAAAACAAAATAAAAGAACAGAAAGAAAATATAGATCAATCATTGAATGGTAAACAATACCTTTTCCAGGAATAATTTCAATCTGAAACCCATGTCAATAGTATTAGTAAATATCAGAGCTTTTTTCTGAACTAACTCCAGTTTCAGGAGGCAAAGGATGTAAAGTAACTTATCACGTTCACTACATGAAATCTAAATCAGATAAGAAAGAAAACATAAAGGTAATTAGTTATAACGATCTAATTTGGCCACAGATGCAGAGGCCAAAAAAATGCAGATAAATGAAGTCATTACAAACCAATTGGATATTGGTCAACAATGAAAAAGATTCTGTCATAGATAGAAGTGATATGTCATGACAAAAATTTAGTTGTTGGAAATTTTAAAAAATTCAAATCAAATTATTAGTTAAGATGGGTGATAAAAATTTGAGAAAATAGTTCAGCAAAAAATATAACAAAACTATAGACATGGTAGCAAAACTCCATACTTGAGTAAAGGCACACCAGTTCTGGGCTTTGTTTTGAATGCTGGTAGTAATCTAAGAATGTGATTAATTCTTTGGTTCTCCTCAGTTTATTATTGATTGACATCCACTACTTGAAATGGCTGAATGTGTTTAAATGCGCTATGTCCAGGTCCACAGAAACCAAGTTTAACTGCACTCATGCCAGAATGTCCAACAGTGACACCAATGCTATAAGGAATGTAAGGGCCTGTTTGTCATATTTTCTAAACACTATTTTCATCTCATTTTCAACAAACGTGTGAAAAATGTGGTTTCGATTCTGAATAATATATTCATAAAACACCTAAACTGGAATCCATTTTTAGTTATAAAGTTTAAAACAAAATTTGATGTTTTCCTTGTTCTTCGGCAATGACTCTCTCCCTCCACAATTCTCTTTATAAATTAACAATAATCAATTATTTGGTTTTATGATACTATTATTTTTATCATATTCAATCTAATAAAAATTAAATATTATATATATTTAAAATAAGATTGAGAATGATAAATTATACATTTTTTTTTATTCGGTATATTTAAACAATATGAAATCAAGAGTTTTTTAAATTAAACAAATAACATAACTGTATCCAATGTTTTCTCTTTTACCAATTAAGAAAATTTAACTTAATTTATTTACTCAAACTATTGATATCCAATTCTTCAAAATATTCTTACAAAGTATTTCACAGTTCTCATTTTCATAATACAATTTCCAGATATGTTACCAAAGGTATGCTTGAACCTCCAAAACATCAAATTAAAAACACCATTTTCATTTACATTTGTGTTTTATAAAAATGTCAATTCAAAAACAATACCGAAAGCTCCCTAACATGCTAAAGCATGGCACAGTATTATTAACTGATTATAGTTCCATGAGCATAAGGAAGCTGAAACATGCGATAGCCTTCAAATTTCCAAAGGCAATAGTAGTTCTTACCCAAAATTGCTGAACAGTTTTGGGGATAACCTCATCTTTAACATCTCCAACTTCTGGCAAAGTCAAAATGTAAGGATTGTGCAGAATCAGCTTCTTCAATTTCTCAACATCAGCACTGTCAATATCAGAATTGCAAAACACATTGAACACTAAGAGTCAACATGCAAGACCAAAAAGAAATAATAGCATAACTTATTTATGGTATTACAACTGAACTCAAATGCTAAGCATTTAAATTTGTTTATAGCAAGCATAGAATTCAATTACATGGCAAGCGTTTAGAGGGAGGGCACTTCAAAACCAATCAATAACTTTTAACTGATAAATGCCATAATTAATATCAACTGATGTATAAGAATAGAGTACAGCAAAAGAAACCCTGGAGTAACAATAACAACAAATTTCTTCAATGACTAAAGTTCTTATCATTATTTCAGCAGTAGAAGTGCAGGATACTATTGGGTTATCTCAGCTTCAAATCTTATCAGGGGGACTGATAATTGACATCACCCAACTTTTAAATAGAATACAAACCTTGAAGTAGCAGACATGAGAAGGCACTGACAACCTCTTGGAACAAGCGCTGTAAGAGCTTTCAGATCATCTTCATACCCATATGACAACAAAAGATCTGCCTGGAAACAAACATGAATCAATGATCCCCCAACACAGAATAAAAATATTCATGTCCCTGATAATGAGATGGTCAAGCAAAAAAGATACCAAATAACAGGAAAAAAAAATTCCTAACAGCAAATTTAGTGGCAAAGGATAAACTGTAAGGTCTAAACTTTGAAGAAACTTATCCACTCAAACAATATAAAGGATGCTTTGACTAATAGCAATTACCACTCTAGAAAAAGAGTTATGACATCTGTTGCTTACACTACAACTCATATGAAATATTAGCAAACAAATAAAGCTCAACTGTAAATCCATGTAATAAAATTCTTGATACACCAAACATCAGATTCTCACCTCATCGAGAACAAGAATTTTCAGTGAATCACTTAAAGATTTGGATTGAAGTACACCGCTGGACAAACATTTAGGTATGCAACCAGGAGTAGAGATCACAATATCAGGAGGTCCTGCCAATGCAGCCCGCTGGAAACAATGTTATCAATCAGTCAAGAATAAGCAAACAGTTTCAATTAATAATATCACGAAACCTATAATAAAAAAGAAGAAGAAGAAGAAAGATTGAACCCACCAGACCAGAAATGGGCATGCTGCTAGTCAACTGCACAACTTTCAACTGAACTTGTCCCTTGCACAACTCAATAAGTGACATAACCTCTGAATAAACCTATACACATAGAAAATTTATTTAGAATCAATAGAAATCATATAATTGAAACAGAGGCATTTGTAAAATCAAAGTAGGCATGGCAAAAACATGCCTGTTGACACAATTCTCTTGTGGGGACAAGAATTAACGCAGATGGTGCAAGCTTGCTCTTGGGTAAAGACTCGTTGTATAGCCTGTGAAGCAAGGGTAGAAGATATGCAAAGGTCTTCCCCGAACCCGTTTTCGCTCTGGCAACCACATCCTTGCCTTCCTGGTAGCCATTTTGCAATTACAACAATCAATAAATGCAAATCAAAATAATCAATTTTGAGAAACTAACCTACTTTAGCCAGCCTAAAGAAAAACAAATAATATACTAATCAATTTGCTCTACTGTTTGACAAAAATAATTAATCTTGAATTTTTCTAAACCAAAGTTTGTCTTTGAATAGGGTCTTGCCAAGGCACTAGGCCGATGACATTAACATATACATAGCCCATGTTATCAGTATAACCTAAGCATGATGCTATAAATACTCAAATTAATATGGTCCACATTACAAGTGCAGCGAACAACTACAAGAAGATAATATTTTGGAAACAGTTACTGGATTACATATCCCAGTAAATGTAACAGAAGCCGTTCTAGCTTCAACTAGCACTCCACGGTTTTTATCCAAGCCGAATCAAGCTCGTATATCTGTTTAGAGACTCGTGTTTTCTAGTAAGTGGTAAAAAACTGAATCAAATTCCTGTAAAGTCACCTAATTAAAATTAACAATATTTAGCGATCAAAACCTGTATAGAGCCGAAACGAAGTTGAAGAAACTCACAAGAATAAGCGGAATAGCAACTTGCTGAATTGGGGTTGGTTTTTCAATGCCCTTTTTGTTTAGGGCATGTACGAGGCGTAGGTCCAATCCAAGCTCGTCAAAGCACTTATAATCTTCCGCTTCTTCTTCTTCTTCTTGCTTGATTTCCTTGGGTGGGTTTACTTTACTTTTAGCCATTAAACAGTAGGAATTCTCCGCAGGAGTTTACGCTTCGAGGAGCTCTCAACCAGTAAGCGATGCAACGAAAGTTCAAAGGTAGATGTTGTAAGGGTTTTTTGAGGGGTGAAGTGCGGTACAGACGAAGGCCTGGGATTGTGATGGGTGGGTCGGGTTTCGGAAAGGCCCATTTATTAAACTCTTTCAAATTCAAGTTTTGATTCTTGTTTGGGCTTCCAAGCCCATAAAAACACAGAAACAATCTCTAGTGAATTCTAATTGTGAAATTCTTTTGTCATAAAATTAACCTTCTGTGTTACAATAAATGGATTATGGAGAAAAATTAGGGTTTTTGACAGAAATGATTCCATATTTAAGTCCATTGACAAATTTAGTACGAAATTAATACATGTATATTGATATCAAAATTTTTATTCACATGTGAATTAATCTGTTAATTCTGATAACAAAAACTACTACCCTTGCAATTCGACAAATAAGAAAACCAGTACAGCGAAGTTCAAGTCGATTTTGGTCGTTTTCGAGCCCAAAAGATATCATCATTGCCATTCCAACAGAATCAAACATATCTGTTTGAGGATCATCAGGTGCATCCCATCATCCTTCCATTCTACAAATTTATCAGACAGAAGTCGGAAGAGACCATGTTAGCGGAGTCATCCCCAATTCTTAATGAAACCAAATTCTCCACATTGTCATTGTTAATTCTCTTTCTTTGCACAAGTCGACTGAAAATTTCTGCTCAGTGAATTCATGCATTTTACATGAATAATGCTCTGATTCCATGCAGGATACGACCACATATGAGCATAAACACAAGAAAGTTGTCAATTTATATCCAAATAGCTATAGAATTATCCGTAGAAGGCGTTCACAATACTGTTGTACTAATTTTTCAAATTTTTGTATAGTTAAAATTTAACACGAGCAAATCGGTAAAAAAAACATAATATTCATATACACATATTAGAAAATAAAATTCAAAATTTAAAAAAAATATGTATAATAACTTACTAGTAATAAATAAATACGTGACGTAAAAATATAATAAAAATAATTATAATTATAATTATATTAAACAGTTATACGAGAATAATTTTATTTAAAAATTATAAAATTAATTAAGTTGATAAAAAATAGTAAAGATAATTATTTATATAAATATATAATTTATAAATAAAATTATTTAAATTTTGTTTTTTTCAAAATCTATGCATGAATAGAGGGAAGGCAAATGTAATTGAAGTTGGCAATAGGACCGGCAACTGGGACACACGGGCCCATGTCAAGAAGCAGATCTAAGGCATTGAAAGCAAAAGCGCGTCTCTTGTGAACGAAAAGCAGAAGCCATAAGCCGAAAGCTATTCCCTCAAAAATTCCTTTACACATCGATGGGCTGGGCCTTGTGGTGGGGAAAAGCATAATAACATGCATGCCATTCTTGGAGGAATCATTATTCTGAAGAATGAAAGCGCATTTTGACCATCTCTGTTTTCGGTGAGACTTCAAACTTGATTTTTTTTTGGACAAATCTTAACCGTCGGATTAACCCAAGTTTGTTATTATTATTATTGCAACGAGGACAATTATTAGCCGAAATAGTCTCGACAATTTTACCACAACAACATTAATGTGAGGTTATTTAATCAGAAAAAATAACAAAAAATTAAAAAAAAAGTTTGACTCTCTTTCCTCCATATTCTTGACCTGCTGTGCTGTCGTTAAACTTAAAATTGGAATGCTCTTTCAGCTGCTCGTAAAGACAAATTCCATGGCTCCGTATCCGACCAAAGTGGCAACTGCATATTCCAGGATCTTTGTCTAAATGGGTTCATCAAACATTAACACGTTTAATTTTATTTTATTTTTATAATTTCCCATACCCTTTTTCTTGTTCCCCTCTTCATAATGTATTATTGAAGTCCTTTCAGTCATTCAGTTTCGACAAGATAAAAAGGTTTGAGATGCCAGATTCTCTGCTTATACGTTGAGTTGCATTTGTGGAAAAGTCCAGATATCAGAGGCAGGAGAGTTGATGTTACCAAATAAAGCCGAAGGGGCTGGGCATAACAACTCATGCAGAGAGAGTCCGGTGCTTTTAATTATTTAGTGCTCACATAAAACAATAAATTTAGCCTACCACCCTATCCTATTCACCTATGGTAAAAAAGATAAAGTCTATTGTCTAGAACATATAACCCAGAGTAAGGAATCCACAGACCCCAATAATGCACACCCATTTCTTCCATCTCTAACTGATCATCAATGCCACATGCAATTTATAATTTACTTCTTGTTTGAGAATGTAAGTCTTGTTAGAGAACTTTTAAACTTTGTGCATAAAGGTCCGGGAGATGATCCCTTGGAGAAAGAGAGAGACAGACTGACAGAGAGACTTGTGAAATCAGAAACAGAACCCAGTTGGACAAATGACCGGCAAAACTCACCAGAATGTTGGCAAGATCAGAGGGAACCGTCAGCTTACATGACAGTGTTGTGAGAATTGGACAATTTTAAGAGCAGGTGGTGGTGGTGGTGGTGGTTTTGGTCTCCCACCAGGTCACATAGGCAAAGCACTAGAAATTCAAGTGGGTAAAAGCGCATTTTCTTTTTAAAATAAATGCCACCAGTTTCAGGATATCAAAGTCCCCACCGGTTTCTTTCTTGTTATGTATTTTACGGAAAGAAAATGAACTACGGATAAATATCCACACCCACAGAGACGGAGACCAAGAAAATAGATTACAATTTGTACTAGAAGGAAGAAACATTACAATATTTGAGAGCCATTCACTGAAGCCTCCTCAGGTTTGAATTGGTTTATACATTGTCATTGACTGTGGATTACTATTATGAAAAAATTAAGAACAAAAACCAAAATGGTCAAGGAAGGAAGAAGAATTTAAGAAAAATGAAAAACCCAAAAAAAAATCAGTAATTTGAAAAACTTCTGAAAATCCCATCAGAAGAAGAAAACAAGTTTAGCCCACACCTCACTTATATTTCAAAAGTAGGAAAAAAATAACATACCTCAAATTTTGTAGGCTCGGAGCTCACTCAATAATCTTCAATCACATTGAGATTCCTGACATACTAGAAATTAATCATCAAGGGTGTAACTAAACTTAATAATCAGGCATAAACTGACTCATTTTGCCTTCTTCAACAGCCATCTTTTGTTCTGTAATCTTCAACCAAATACAGACACCAGTAAAACTGAGCACTAAACTGGCAAACCCACTACCTAAACCGATCCCAACAATGGCTAAAACCGACAATCCTTTACTTTTCAACGGCGGTAAAGGGTATCCATAAAGATCCTTATTTCCTTCAAACGAACTCGCATTAAACTTGGGAAAGTTCCCACTTCTGTTCCCTAACGAAGCTGGTATTGGCCCAGACAATCTGTTATTCGACACGTCGAAAGCTGACAAACGAACAAGAAGTCCCAGTTGCTGAGGAATCTGACCAGTGAGTAAGTTGTCATGAAGATCAATAACGTTTAAGTATGCACATAATGTGAGCTGAGGAGGGATCTCTCCATCTAATCGATTGGCTGACAAATTAAGAACAGCAAGATTGACCAAGTATTGTAAATCAGCGGAGATGGAACCAGTGAGAGCATTAGAAGAAAGGTCAAGAGATTGAAGGTTGGTGCAATTGGAGAGGTAAGGAGAGATTGATCCTTGAAGAGAGAGGTTTGTGAGGGACAGCTTGTAGATGCGGCCATTGTTGCAAGTGGCACCAGGCAGATAAGAGGTGAAACCGTTGCAAGGATTCGAGAAAGTTGATTTGGTCCAGTTTTGAAGGTTCTTGTAAGGGTCTTTTAACGACTGGCTTAGATGGGTCAGACAGGCTTCGTCGCTTGGATCTGATGAAGAAAGAGGAAGACCGGCGCAGCTTAGCAGACTCAAGATTATCAGAGTAAAAACAGCCATTTATGGACACAGAGAGGTATCAGTTCGTTTCTCTGTTTAGCTTTACTCTTCAATGCTAAGAGAAACAAACAGAGTTGGGAAGACACAGAGAATGAGGATGATTTGGATTGTACAGTGTATATACTTTTCTTTCTCCCTGTGCTATTATGAATGTCCACGTTAGCAAGACAATTGAAAGGACCAAGGAAAAATTTTCCTTTTCCCTTCTATTTTAAAGATGGAAACTTGCAATTTGCAAAACATCCGAGGTTGGTCCTTCACCTCTTGTATAAATTTCAGTTCTAGCAATCAGATATATACGCTCCCTCAAACTCAAAGGAACCTAGCAGCAGAGAATACAAGAAAACGATTTCTGAGATATTGGTAGGAAAAAGAGAAACAGAGAATCAAAAGACAGAAGCTTTTCTAGAATTTTGGTTATGGTTTTTCTGGCCAGAGGGAGCGACAGGAGGGGGCGAGTGGAGGTGACAAAAGTGGGACTTTCTATTTCTTTGAAGTGCTGGGCTGGGCGAAAATGAAAGAATTTGACACGAGCGACGGGCTGTTTAGTGGGGGGTGGTGACCTGAAAATTTGGGGCGTAAGATAATGACAACACGTATTGCTCACAAAGGGTATTTCGGTAATTCGACGGCGGTTCAGCTACAGGGAACCAGCCGGCATTGAAGTAGCATCGTCGATGTGGGATTGAGTCATGAATTTAATTCGATTAATACGTTCTCTTCGCCAGTGGTTTTGGTGACGAGGAAAACTACTGTCGAGCAATCCGATGAGTCTGCAATTCTAATGCTTTATTTCATTCGGCTCACACACAAATTTCGCTTCGCCGTCGTCGTCAGTCAGTCATCCGTTAATTGAGAAGATTCAGGCCCAGGCTGAGGCATTGATTTCTAGTCACATGATGTCTGCTGGTTTTGTTCATGGGTAGCAGAATGTGCAAAGAATACAACGAGGACAATCTCTTTTTATAAATTAAACAAGAGATTTTGTGCTAACAGCTAAAATCATTGCAGTCTCATCTTATTGGGATGATCCCATTGAAAAACATTTATATATATATATATATATATATAATTCATCCTCAACCAATCAAATCAAAGGAAAATATATAAAATTTTAAATATTAATAATTTAATTTACGGCAAGACTGTAGGTCCGTAAAACGCAGTACTATGACACCCTCGACACATCACACCCCACACAGATCCGACTATTGAATTTATCATCTACGTCACATGTCTGCCACTGCCAGCCCCAGTCCGTCCAGCCTGCGTGATGTATAGATTTTCGAGGCTCAGACGCTGTCGTACTACTACGCAAAGGAAAGGACTCTGTTTTTTTTATTATTATTTTCTTTTTCTGGTTGCGTGTCGCACTCACACGCGACGTGACATGATCCGACCAGGCAGTGAGGCCCATTGATTCTTAATTCTCATTCTTACACCGACCAGCAACACTAACACCTTCTCTTGATTATAATTAGCACTTGTAAACACCTTCTTGGGCTGACATTAAAAAAGAGATTTGCCTGTTCTAATCTCTTAGCCGAAAGGTGATTTGTAAAGGCAAATCGAGGATATCGTATTGTACCGTCAAAATATCGTATCACGATATCAAATCAACTGAAGTTGACGGTCATGTTCGGTTTATTCTCTAGTGTACGGTACATTTTTTGATAAAATAATAAATTATAAATAATATAAAACAGTAAAAAAAATTCTCTTAATATTACTTTTTTTTTAATTATTGTTTAATAACATTAAAATTCTAATAATAAAAATTTTATTAAAAAACTTGTCCTAAAAAGTCAAATTGGTATTTTGACCGAAAGACAGAGAGTTTGTCTTTGGATCATTATTTTTGAACCTCATCATCGAGGACTGGCATTTCAAATAACATGGACAACTCGACTCCATACATGTGGCCCATGTTGATAGGTCCTTTTCATGGTTACTGAAAAAAATCATATATCAACCCAAGTCTTGTAATTATTAACATTATTGATAAAATAATAAAATTAATATCAAATACATAATAATAATTATTAAATATATAAAATTTATATTATAACTTTATTTCACAATATTGCCTTTATATGAGTATTTGCAATCCAAGTTTTTACAAATATTCATGGGCGTGCTTAATTAATTGATGAGATGTGTTGGCGTGTTTGAAAAAAATCATTTGTTGTTATTTTTCAATAAAAAGGTAAGGGAATTGTAAAAGAAAAAGTGGGGTTTGTCCTAAATGTTATTGATTACTTGTCGCTCATTTCCTTCTAAAACCTAATAATGGTCAAGTTTAGAGATGCCTTTGGTTGACGGAGAGCTGATTCCGGGAGAGAAAGAAGAGAAAACTTTGCAAAAAAGTTTGGCCACACTTTGATTCTAGCCCACCCTACTCTTTGAATCAATGCATCATGGAGTCAGCATACACAACACAGCAGCCAAAGGATGACTTAAACCGTCACGCAACAACTCTCTTAGCTGCTAGTCTACTTTGTCCAAGATTGAAGATCATCAACGATACTGCCGTTGTCAAGAATAAGACGGTTGTAGTATTGTGCGGTTGTTATACTGTAGCTTCACCCTAATTTATATACACAAATTGTACAACGATTGTAATGAAGCAAATGGGATTGGATTATAATCCATCATCAATCAATATGAAATCAAATAAAAAGTTCACAATCACAAAAGTCCACCACAGAGATCCTTATACAACTTTTCCCATTTGTCTATCAAAACATTGCTTCCACTAACCATTGTATCTAAGGAAATATTAGACAAACAATATTTATCGATAACTTGAAAATATGCAATTGAGATCAGTCGTATATTATTGTTAATTTTTTTTAATTCAACAATAGATTGGATAAAGACCAAACTTTAGGAATTCATCCAACACCGCTTACAACTCAATGCATTCTTGTGTACCAATGGTCCCAATTTAAATTGGTTTCGGCTTCCCTTCTGCTGACTAAGTTGAAAGTAACAGCAGACCAAACATGAGTGCCTACAAACCAACATATTGTTTAGGATTTGAATTAGACACAAGTTCAAGCGGTTGAAGTCAATGTATTCTAGACTTTTGTCTGTCTGAAACCGAAGCTGAAACTCAAACATCTTCCATGGACTACCGAGGGGCCGTTTAGATTTTGTGGTGTGATTTGGGACCTAAAACCCTAATTTCTGGGACCCTCGGTTTCTATTATTTTTCCACCTCTTACTTCCCGAAATTGACCCCACGTTAGTCCCTCGACAGACGACGTCATTCCTTCTCTCAAAGGATCATACATGGTCATGTTACCCCTCAGGAATAAAATAATTTTCAAATCGGCACTGAAATCAAGTGCAGTGATTGTAGTTGTAAGCACTAAGATGCATTTAGAACTTGCCACGTGTTCATTGATCAATGACATTTATAATTTCATATCATAAGCACAAAAATAAAAAATAAAACATAAAAATTATTAAAAGAATCTCTTTTCTCCTTAGTTCCTCCAATCAAATTGATTTGGATTTTTTTATGATATTTTTTTTATTAATTTTTAATTAAATAATAATACATGATATATTTAATAATGAACGATTATGATAATATTCTAATAAATTTATAAATTAATTATATATTTTACGATATAGATTAAAATATTTCAAATATAATATAAACTGTTAATTATTAAATATGTTAAATGTTATTATCTTATTAAGCAAAGGAGAAAAAAAAACTAAAAAGAAACCCAAATCATGATCAAATATATAACGCTATAATTTAAATGGGTAAGGGTTAATGGAATAAAAGCTCTAATGGAGAAGGATGAAGTTGAAGCACATTGGAATTGGGACCCTAGACAAGAATATCAACCTTTTGAAGCTTATGGAGGAAGGTGGGTCAAATTGATGTTGAGTATGGTGCAAGCTTTCAAGATCAACACCAATTTTGAAATGGACTTTGGTGGGATAAAAATGGACAAAGCCTTTGTGTTTTTAATTTTATTGATGGTGATTTGTAGATGAAGCTTACACACAAATGATAACTTTATTTTAAGTCATAGAGTTATGGTGAATGTGTGGAAAGCATGACATCTAGAACCCTCAATTTGTGTTGCCTATCATCATTTAGGACCATTATATGTGAGGCTGGCACATTTTAATGCCCCAGTTAAGGACCGTCCCAATCCATGGACTTTACCACATCAAGTGCTTTTTACTTAATTTTTTTCCTTGCTTTCTCTTGTTACTAATCCACAAAGTAAATAAATAGACAAGTGAAGTGAGGTTAGAATCAAAAACTCACAAAATAAATTAATTCTAATTAAATAATCAACATTGCATTCATACGTGCATTGATTATGATACATTAATTATATGTTAGACTTGATCTCGACTCTTAATAGTGTATTGATTTGATAATTAAAAAATTATGTAAAATTAAAAGATTTTCAAGAATCTATTTGAAGTTAGTTTTATAGTTATTTTACAAAAATTTAGCGTAATCATCTTCACATTGAGTTGAAAAGTAATTATTCGATTCAAATATTTTTTATTCCAAAATGGCATATAAGATTTTCTTCCCATTCATTTCTTTTTGTGCATAATGAGAATACTCCTATCTCTTTTTATTGCAAATATAATTGAATTGGGTAGGATTAAGCATAAAAAAAAATTCAACCAAATCGACCCATCTAATTTAATCAAAGTTTTTTATTTTAAATAGTACCAATTCAATTTTTTTAAGAATAACAAATTTTAATTTAATTTTAGTATTAGGCATCAAAATACAGAATTGAAATAAATTTAATTTAAATTTGTAAATTTTAACAAAAAAATCGTATAATACATTGTACAAGAACGAGAATAGTTGTTTTTTTTTAAATCCAAAGTCTAAGCAATAAATTGAAACTTGAAGAGTGATGGATATTCCCAACTACATCTCATGTTGCAGAAATATTCATCCACTTTTAAAATCCTCACAAATTAATTTCAAATTAAACTTCACTTTGGTGACCATAAATGTGATTGAAGTAGGGGAATGGACTGCCTTTGAAGCCCCTTTTCTTAAAAGAGACACACCCACATATGCTAAAAAGTAGGTGTACTGAGGAATTATAAGGGTACAGTTAGCACCCACATTTTTCGTTTTCCACTAAGTTCTCGATTTCGTCCCTTGTTGTATGCTCGATTATGGGCGCCCACATCATCATCCAGGCCTAACCCATAGCACAAATTACTGGGCTTCTGCGCGAAAGCTTGCAGCTAGAACAAACGTGATCCAAGGATTAAGAACTAACATGAATTCAGAGACGCGGGGAAACGCAAGAATATTGGAAATGAGAATCGGCAGCTCTTTCAGTGCAGGACATGAATTTGGACTGGACTTGTTATTTTGTGTAAACATCATTACCTCCACAAATTACAGCAACCATTCCAACAATTAGATTCTTATATCATTACCAACTGTTTGGGGACATCATCATTACGTTAAGCACATCACAATGCACATAGATCCATCACAAAGCCGCTAACAACATACATTGAATTTAAGATTTCACACCCATCAATCATCAAACTTATTAACTTGTACTGTTGATCCACGACTAAATCTCATGAGTTAACTGTAACACAACTTCAAATTAGTGATCAATTTAGTTGAACCAAAGTGATATGATGATAAGCATGAACGTGGATGCTGCGACATTACTTTTGCTTGATTTTGATTGTAATAATAACAAATCATCATATGAAGTTGGGCACAAACATTTATGGGTTGATTCACTATCCTTCGATTATGCCTTGAAATTCATGTTGGGGCCTTAGAAATGCTATCTCTTTGAGTGCTACATCATTAAATAACCAAATGTTTATGTTTAATACATGTTGTTACGAACATTCAAGTGAAAATTGAATTTGACTACATTATGCCTCGTATGTATATCGTATATCTATTTTTTTAAAAAAATTTATAGTTGTATTTAAAATTTATTATTGTTATTATTTATTCTAAATTTTATGTTAAATTTTATATTAAAAATTTAAGATATACAAAAATAGTCTATTATATATTTATATAATTATGTATTTAAATATTTTAAATTATTTATTTGTTATTTTAAATTTATCATTCCTATTTCAAGTATTTTTATTGGATATTTTTAATTTTTTATTTATATTTTAAATTATTTTTTAAAATATTTTAAATTTTTCGTTATTATTTTAAGTTACGAAGATGTTGATTTTGCTTTTAACCATGCAATCACGTCAAGCCGTGGACTCAATGGAAGTTGTAAATATTCTTGCTTTACACAAAATTCCAAATGGTAGTATAGGGTAGAGCATCAACCATCCAAAGAAAGTTTCACCGACGGTCTTCATGCCCCATGACAGCTGAATCCTTACTTCTTACAGCTTGACGATCATGACCACCAACATGACAAACCCTAATCCTTTTTCAACAACAACGACAAGAACAAGAACAAGAGGCTGTGTTATATTACTATCTATTAGCATTTCGGTGATTTGATTTATTAGAGATGAAGACAACAACATAATTATGGCTTATGTCTTTTGACACAGACACTTGAAAAACTTTGATCTAGCCGTACACCTTTATCAAATTAAAGACCATTATTACACGTTAATCTTCTTTCCTGTTTTTCTCTTTTAATTTTCCACAAGCATTTTCTCTCTCTTTTGACCTAACTATCCATGCAGTGCTTCTTCTTCTGTCTTTGCACGTATGGAGTCATGTTGCAGTGGGCATCGTCTTTAACATATTCTTTTTATCTCACATATAATATTTTAAATTTTACTTTATATATTTTAAGTTTTGTTCTAAAAAATATAAGATATAGCAGTCCTCTCATTGTAATGTTATGGTAAAGTCAATTCTATCATGCAATTTTAAGTCAATATAATAGAAAATCTGGGATGTACCAAGATATCCTAGCTATGGGAAATATACATTCCTGTGATATGCATGCACAACCACTTCATTAAAGGTCAATAATAGTCTTCTAATTTAATGGTTAAAACTATTCATATGTCAAAAGAGGTGTGCCCAGAAGAGATTTTGAGATCTTCCCTCGTCTCTTTGGTAAAAAAAGAGAGAGAATAAGACACCTCATGCATATCGTTCAAGCCGTAGAAGTTAGTGTAGCCGTGGACTTTTAAGGCATCTAATTGTCAACATGCCAACTCATAATGATCTTCTTAATCACACTTTTTTATTTCCAGTTAAAAGCCTCTAATCGCACATGGAAAAGCAATATAATTGCTTTGTTGTTAACCGTGATAATGAAAGCAAAATATGTTATTAATTAAGCAAAATGACTGATAAAATTATGAAGATGGGTTTGTCATTTGTTATTAGCATATGGGATGTTGGCAATCATCATGAAACATTTTCACATTAAGTTTTCACTGCAGTGATATGGTGCTGATACTTCCGGAACCTAATTTTCCCGCCACACGCTTTGCTCTCTTTGGGAAATCCTGATCTGATCTGGTAAAAGCGAAAGTTTAAGACTATAGAAAAAGCATTTTGCCAGCTAGTGCTTTTGGTGGGTTCCTTCAAGTTTCACAAATTTTTGCACCGTGTTTAACTTGTTGCTTTTGTAGCTATGGGGATTCCAAGTACTGCAGTAACTTGCAACTTTGACGAAGTAAAATGAACTACAGTGGACACTGTTAAAAACAATCAATATTTCTGCCATCTAATTTATTTGCCCATCAGTTTTTGCTTCTTCATGTACATGGCAGGTGAGAAGTTTTTGTCCATAATGAGAAATTGAGGTTGTATAAATACTCGCTGCTCACACACTGCGTAAACCTAAATCGGTCTCATTCATAATTGTTTTACGTTGTGAGAAAATTTGCTTAAGAGACTCTATCTGTGTCTGTATGTAGCAGTACTACTTGTGTTACATTTGAATGACATCATATCTGTAAAGAATTTAATGTTTTGAGTGTGGAGAGGCGAGGCAAAACCCTTGTGATAAGTCACTGTGTTTAAGGCATGCATATTGATGAACATTTGTTATTCACTGTCTCAAACTAATTGATCCCTATATGTTGTCTCAGACATGATCTCATCCCTGCTGCTCTCCAGGTTTATTTTGCCACTGTGTTTTGGTTGAGACTGGTATATTTGATCATTAAGTTCTTAGTAAATAATTCCTGACATGTTCTGTGTACAAAATGAAATTTACTAATCTTTGGTTATAATGATACAGGAAGTTTCTTTCAAGACAAAGCATTGATCTTGTTCCCTTTCAATCCTCATTCTTTCATCTTCGAACTCTTTCAACATTTTTGTCGATCTTCCTTGCGCATGTGAGGGATATAAAACGTGAAACACTACGTGCAGATACTCTTACGACCATGAAATGTCAAATGTGCATGGTAGAACAAAATCTGCACGTGTGAACACACATGATGATGGAGTTTTGTCTGTTCATTGTGACTGTGAAGACCGAAGACAACGTCCGCACGTGGACAATGGATAGTTTTTGTTGCAGGCCATTGGCATCATAGCTTGCAGCTGCTCTTAATGGGTTTAGAAAGAAAAACACCTTCGAGGTTTCGAACAGAAAACAAAATATAATTGTAAATATGTACCATCGGATCATAATTTGAACTATCTCAAATCCACAAATGAGAATCAATTTGATCATCTTCTTTTCGTATTTGATTGAATAAATGGGATGGGACGTCTTTTACCTTTGGAGAAAGCTAAGGAGTGACATAAGTAATTATTTTGTTGCGGACAGAGAGAACCGAGGGGTAATTTGAACAGAGTTGTTGGGGTCAAAGCCTAAAAGGCAGAAGACCATTCTGCATATTGTTGGAAAACAAATACTGAGCTTGTTTTGTACTTAAAAAAGGACCAATAAAGTAGCAACTGGTTATTGAATAGAAGCGTGGGGAGGGGGGTCACCCCATACTGCAAATATCATTTCGAGGACTTCAACCATCGTGCCCTTAAAGCTTCTTTCCCGCCAGTATTTCCTTTCAAGATCTTCATAAGATAAGCTAATGAAACTTGTCTTCGTTAACATGACCCACATGGTCCTCCATTAAATTTTTTCCACAAGGAAAAGAGTCCACTACTAACCCAACTTTCTTTCTCTCCCTCCCCTGTTTTGTTCACGCAAAATACTACTTCGTTACTATATGCCAAAAGAGTAGTTTATAAATCTGTCCATCCAGCCAAAACTGGCATGTTAGGCACGGAGAGTGCAGGCCTCGGTCCTGTCGGTTGAGGAATCCAAGAATTCACTGTGGTTGTTGGGCTAGTCATCAACTTTGATGCTGTGCGAATTGAATATGGCACGCTGGTTCCATCAGGGCTGCCTTCTCTTGAGCTGCTCAGGCTAGTCACCAAAGAAGAAGCACTTGACAAGTGATTCGCCATCTTGGCCGAGCTTTCAACCTCCTGCTGAGCAGAGTTCATTGTATTCATCCCAGTCACACTATCTGGAGCCAGTGAAAATGACTGAGCATTATGGTTACTTAGAACATTGACATTTGGTGCTTTATGCTCAAGTTGTTGAGATATTGGATATGAGACCATTTTCCAGTTTGTTGGTACTTCTCCATTGTTCATTTGAGAGAGTATTATTTCTGCATTGTCGTTATGAGCAGAAAGATTTCGATTAGGTGCGTCAATACCAGGTACTATCTATGAGCAGAAAGATTTTGATTAGGTGCGTCAATACCAGGTCCTATTTCTTCGTGTCGCCTAGCTTGTTCTCCAGGAAGAAGGGTACTGCTTGCCATTATTCGCTCCACGTTGTACCTTGATATATCAAAGTTAGTTACAGCAGTGACTCCACGAAATTTTATAGCAGCTATGTCATATGCTTCAGCTGCTTCTTCTTGGGTGCCTGATAATAAAGTTCAATGGAAATTACAATTAGTTTTCATGGCGTATTGATTTAGTAAGAACAAGAGACAGCTTACTACTGAATCAAGCATAAACTTGTTATTGGTTTATGCTTGTTATTGGTGTAATAACAGCCTCATAAAAAGCTTGGATTTTTGGGCTGACAAACTTTAGCAAAAGCTTAGATCACACTGGCTGCTAGCACTATGCAATCCCAAACACTGAGAGTGCCTCAAAGATGATAACATCATTGAATATCTAAATCACAGGATTCAATAAATCATAACAGAGTTTTAGCCTAACAAACTGAAGATTCGTAAGAACTCACTGAAGGTCCCAAGATAAAGGTCCTTGTTTCCTGCAACTCTGCCAATCCGAGCTTGCCATCTTCCATGTTGATGATGCCTGCTAAAATTGCAAAGAAAGCAGAAATTTCAAGTGAAAATGCTTAGTACAGTGGTAACGTGCTAAATCAGCTGATTATATTAGTGTCAAGTAGGGCAATATGACCTAGTTACTCCTCTGTATATTGAGGCTCCCCTGGAGAATCCACTGCTTTTCCTGCATAGAACGAATTTATACAGATAAATATTTACAAGATTACATGGTTTACATGCACCATAAGCAAATGAATGGAACCTAACCTAAGATTTACCTTCTCAGGTGAGCAATATATTCCTGTCTGGTAATGTTATTCATTTCTTCAAGTTCCTTTTCATAATTTTCCAGCTAATAAGACACAATAATTGCATCTAATTAGTAATAGAAACAGAAAAGGGCCTTAATAATATTTGAACATGTAAGCAGAATCAAATCATTACAGGGAAATTGATATGTGTTGAGGGTCCCCAGTACTTGAGTGCAGCTAGATCATAAGCTCTTGCAGCTTTCTCTTCCATATCATAACCCCCTGAAATTAATATTTTGTAATTACTTGTTCAACATTACTCGAAAGGACTGAGTTAGATTAAAATACTTGATAATCATACATAGCAAAATGGCCTTACCCAGATAAACTGAGAATCATCATTTGATTGAAATGGCATCCCCATCCAAGCAAAAAAACACCAAAAAATCAGTCATATATTTATAGTATGAATGAGGCAAGAGAAAAAAAGTCATCAGAAAATGCAGTGCCACTGAAAGTAAAAACATCATGTGCAATATTATGCAATATGTTTCATTTACTAACCTTGCCTTCCCTTCCTACTTTGTCCTTCTTTCTTGCAACTGTTGTCCCAGAGATGGGCTTCATATCTACCAGTCCATCTATGCCTGAATGAAACACATTCACAAAAAATATCTGAGGTAATAAAAAAGAAAATACAAACACAAGCAAACTTAGGGAGCTGCGGACTTCAAAAAAGAGACGAGCAAGCACGAGCATGCCAAGATTAAAAAAAAACAATAATGCTTTTAAAAGAGAAAAGACTAATCTAAGTTCTAAAAACACTTTGGATGAAACAGACTAACTGACCTAGTAACACCTCTAAACTGAGAGGTTCTCTGCCCAAAAGTATCAATGGACTTCCTGTGAGCAACTTTCTTCTGATCCGCCTTCTCTGGCCCTCTTTTCTTTGTTTCCATGGCTGTAGAGTTAGTCACAGCATGTGAGATTTGTTGTGAACCAGTAACGCAGCTTGATTGAGATGCAGGACTCATGGATAAGCTCAAATACTGTAAATCCCCATATGGCATTGCACCAATACTCCCAGATTGACCTCCGTTGTCACTCATGCAACCAATTATTTTCTGCTGCATTGCGTGTTCAGGTTGATGGTTCCTTGAAACCCAGTTCTTTATGCCATGCAACCCATCATCTGCCATTGTCGGGAGTTGCAGATTGCAATCTGCTACCTGGGTTTCTTTACCTTTATCTCCGGGAAAGGTCTCATGGCTCCTAAAGCCAGTATTATAGTACTGGTATTGTTGGAGCGGAACCTGCTGTTGCTGGTGCCTAGAATTATCTTGGAGATGGCTTAAGCAATTTTGATTGTTAGGCTGATTTTCAGGGTTTTGGTGGTAATACATGCTGTCTAAACTGAGAGCCATGGCTTCTCTGTTATTGCTTTCATAGTGATGGGTCCCCATGGTAGTACCGCCAAAGAAGTCCTCCAGTTTTGGTGTTGAAGTTGTTGTTGCCATTCCTTCACACGGAAAGTCAAAGACAAAAGAGCGCAGAAGATTTAAGAATAATGGTAACATTTTTTTTTAAGGCCAAAGCACAAAACAAAGCCCAAAAGAAAAGAATATGCAAGTAGAGGCTAGAGACTAACCAGCTGGTGGTTGTGACCTGCTGAAAGCATCCATAATACAAAGAGAACCATCAGACCTGAGAGGCATCACAGGCGAAGGAGGGAACAAGCTACTATTTTCAGGTTCAAGGCCATAGTAAAAGCCATAAGGCAGGCACTGGAGAAAGCTTGTTGGTACAGCAGTGGGAGGAATAACAGTTATGTCAGCTTGTGTTTGATTATGATGATGAGGGTCTTGAGGAACCTCCATTTTTATGTCAGGAGAAAAAGAGAAACCTAACCCGTTATCATTGTTGTCAATGTTGTTGTTGATACTATCATTGTCCACGAACTTCATTTTCTCTCGAGGTTGCTACACTTTCCCACTAAACAGAGATTCTAGGCAAGTTTCTCTTGATGCAAGGCAACTCAATCATTGGGAAACAAATAAACTAATCATTTCCCAACACACCTCTTCACTTCACTCCGTTCTCAAAGTGAAAACCTGTTTTTTTTTGGGTTTTGTTCTTTGTTTTCGAGCTTCACAAGTGATTGTACTAGATCTAACCACTCAACTAAACAAATCACGAACTCCTGCAACTCAATCTATGCTCTCTCACTCTCAGTGAAAAAAGATTTATAAAGAGAAGAAAGCAAGTTCCTTTAAACTAAACAAAAGGAATGAATTCCAGCAAGCAATGCTGGGCATCGTTGCTGCATTCCATAGGGATCTGTGTATGAGAAAGACCTCTTCTTTAATTTTGCTTTTACCCTCAGCTCTTGCTTGCTTGTTCTCTTTTTTCCTTCCTTTTTCTTTAAGACCCTCTCTTAAAACCTCTCATAAAGGATCAATATGCATAAAAAAGATTTAAAAGAGACGAGACAAGAACACGGAAAGGATTAGTAGCAGTACGTCCATGGAACCCAAGAATCCTCATTTTTGTCAACTGGATATGAGTACTTAATTTCCCAAATTCCCAGTAGTTATATACAAGGCCTTCTGTTTTTTTATAATTTATTATGACAAAATACTAGTAGCTTGAGTGGGTGCAGCGTATTAATATAATAAAATAAACAAATACTGTATCTTTATTGGCTTTTAATGTGTCTGTCCTTCAACTTCATTAGTTTTTCACAAAGCAGAAGACAAAACAAGCTGTACACCAGGTCACTGCATACCAGTAGACAGCCTCTCTCAACTGGCCCTACTGCCTGCTACTAGTTAGCCAAAGAACATCAACTGGAGGGGATAGCAGCCTGACTAAGTGGGCTACACGCCAATTTATCTTCGCAGGATTATTACAGACGACGCCGTTTAACTTGTACACCACGGCACGCAGCAACAGTTTCTTTTCAATTCACTCTTTTAATTTGACTGCTATCCCCTCCAGTTGATGTTCTTTGGCTATGCTCTATAGGCGTGTAGCCCACTTAGTCAGGCATCCTATTGTATAACTGCCTCCAGTAGACAGCCTCTCTCAACTGGCCCTCCAGTTGATGTTCTTTGGCTATGCTCTATAGGCAAAATTATAAATAGCCTAAACACTAACACAGAAACTATTGAAATGACTACTCAGTTCAAAATTGGTTCAGCTGGTCTCGCTCTGCTGATATGCTTCTCTCTTATCTATCACTGCACTGCCTAGTTTCATCAGTTTTTATGTGGTTCAAGATCAAGCACAAGCAAACCTTGTAACTATGGTTAACGTTGGTCAAGGATCCACGTCCTATCATCATTACAAATTATTTGACGCTCAATTGGACATGCACAATTATCATGCCTGCAATATGAACTGTGATGATCTTGAAGGGTTGTGTTTTCGGTAGATAATCACAAAGAAGCTAAGAAACAAAACCACCCCTACAGCACCTTATTTTTTTCCAACTGAAGTTCCTTTAAAGAAGAGCATTAAATGCCAACATCTTGTGTTTTTGCTTTTGGTGGTATGGTACTCAATACAGAATCTATGAGCCAAAAATATTAATTACAAGAAAGACAAATTGCTACACAGAGCAAAAGGATTACTTGCTATCGGAGGAAAACCAACCTACATAAATAAGCAAACCAATCCAGCCAGAGGATACATTGCTCTTCTCACACACATCCTCCTTGACCGTGTCAATGCGTTAATGAAGAACAAAATCTAATGGGGTAGATAATAAGAACAAAAATGGAGAATTATTGAGTGATGTGCAAAGACAGTGTACAGTGCAAAATCCTTTATATCTCAGAATTGTCTAGATCGTAGAGATTAAGTCAACACCTGCTCCCAGACAGAAAAGTGACAGAAGTAGGGGCACTGGGACACCGCTTTCAGGGACCCTAGCAATTAACCCTCTTTTTCTCGTGTTAATCTCTTCCCTTGACTTTAAATTCTTTTACAGCTTTTTCTTCTTCTTAATTTTTTTAATATTATTATATAAATATACCTAAATCACTCTCAAATTTTAATGCTAGCAGGATTCCATCTACAATCTTTTTTAACATTATCCTATCAAACTTTACCAATGGCGTAAATCGATGTCAAGGAAGCTTTGGAGTTTCAGCTTCAGCCCAATTTGACATCACTAATAACTCATGAATATTTACTACAATTTTATGTTAATCCTTTTATGGTTAAATCACTTGTTTGGATTACTACAATCATTTGATTTGTATTTGTAGTCAGGGATCTTCAAAATATGCATATCCGAAATAAGAATTAAATATATATTAATTATATATCTCTTCCTCAATTTTTTTAATCTTTTTTTTTCTATTTTATTTATTTATTTTTCTCTACTCTGCGCCCCGTCTCTTTGCTTGAAGTTACTTATTTTTTATTTTAATTTTTGATAAATTAAGTTATAAATAATATAATTAAACGGGTCGAGCTTGCTTCATTGATAACAAATAATAATAATTAAAATAAATTTACTTATATCATGAATTAAACCGGGTAAATTTAAGTTTACAAAAAAAGTTTAACTTATTTTTTTTATAATTATTTATTATAGTTCGTATTACATCGATAATTTAATATTAGATAAAAAAAAACGTAATTAATCTCAGATTTAATGTGAATTTTTAGACTAAATTTTAAGAACGGAATGGAGTGCTGCCTGCTGGTATGTACCCAGATCTACCAGCGGAATTAAGTTGAATTTATGCGAATTGTCAGCACAATGCCTGAATCAAAGTAGAAATATATTCTTTGAATGATGACGAAGGGCCCTTTAAAGGAACATGCTTTTGGTAGAATATGCTTTTTGTAGGACGAACACTTTTATATCCTTTATGTATCTTTAAAGCCTTGTAATACTCGGAGAATATTGCTAACCCAAGTTTGAATTTCTTTAAATTCTTTAGCTTCGCTTTCAAAGGCTACGAAATTTTAATTATTAACATTATTTCTTATCTTATTCAGTTTCTTAAATTCTTTTACAGTATAATAATTCATCGTGTTCATCTTCAATAAATAATAAAAATTAAAATTTAACGTTTTAATATGGCATGGGAGGTTCTATTTATATAGGTTTTTGGGGTGGTAGATATTCAATACATGCTGCATGCAAATTTGCATGAATCAAGTGTATGGAGGAGACAGATTTTCTGGTGAGAATCATTTGCTTTGAGGCAAAGAGAAGAGTGGGGGAGTCTAGGAGGCAAAATGTAGAGAGAGGGAAAGAGTGTGTGTGTGTGTGTGTGTCCTTCTTTCTTTCTCTCTTTTTGATTGTAGTAATGATGAATAAATCCACCCAACAAGACACAAGAGTCCCAATAACATTTTACTAGAGACAGTGCATGGCCTAACATGAGTCGGGTAAGTGTTTGTCTTGACAAATTTTGCTTTGCTTTCATTATCAACGTTCGCACTCCCTCCCTTCCCTTGTGGTTGCTGTGGTGCTTCTTTTCTCTTCGTTGTCTGCTTTTAACAGGGCCTGTCACCAAACCCTTTATTGGAAAAATTTATACATGTATTCGAGCCCGAATGCCCTTGCCTCACTCAAGACTATTTTGCCCTCTGTTACCCATAATGTGCATCGTATCCCACCAGCCGATCAACTCTTGTTTTAATGTTGAACATTTTTTCTGTCATCGCTTTGATATTAAAAACCTAGTACTTCCTTTGAGATTGAAGCACTGTAACTAATGCATTAACTCCTACGATTAGTTTCATCTTTTGAATTAGAAGCTAAGTGTCAATAACTTTCCTCTTTAATAATAAGTTTATAACTGAAATTTCTTCTTTCAACTATGAAAAAATTCTATAAACAATGTCCTGGAAGCAATTCCAGGACCAATCGTCGTCCTTTGCTGGCACTACAGTGATAATTTCACAATGATATACATAACAAGGGGTAAACCCCCCTGTCGATTTGACGGAAAGTGACTTCTGCAATTTTGCAATGGCACACCGAAGAAAGAGGTTAGATGTAACAATCTCGGTCTCTTTTTGGCAATACTTCAGCATGATGCAGCTCATCAATGTAAAAAGTGACAAGAACCTAAATTAAATTCCTTACACGAAACAGGAAGCGTGGAAGTATAATTAAGAGCCATAAAGGATAGATTCTTGCCGCCTGACATTTTCTGTTGAGCTTGTATGGTCACTGTTTGATCCTGGTTTCCTAAGCAAGGTTCAATGTCGGGGAAGCTGAAGAGCTGTGACACCTTGGTACTCTGCATGGAAATTTTCTTTCCTACATGAATACATCAATTTCATTGTTCAAAACAAAGAACATTTTCAAATAATGGTGAGAATGGCTTCTCTACAGTGTTGCCTTAATTTGAATGTTAATAGTAGGTAATTGAAGAAACAGATCAACATATAACCGACATCCACAAATCTTCATACCTTCTTGCTTAGGTCAGGGGAAGAAGAAATCTCTCACCTAGAGGGGAGACCAAGAAAGCATAGCAAACAAACCAGTCATGTGACCAAATGCAAAATACTTTTGGTCTAGGACTCAATACTTTCTTTGCTACACTGGCATCTGTCGCTTTACCACCGAGGGAAGCCTTAGCTCTGTCGGCAATAGCCTCTTTGAATTCTTTATAAAGTTGTCCAACCATGATTCCTCAACTTTTCAGAGATGTTACACCCAAAATTTGATCTTATGGCACCGGTAACCACTTTCCCTACATTAATTCCAAAAGGCCTTAACAACACGTAAAGTATCAGAAAATTGCAAGCAGAGCAGCCTTGCTAGCACGATATGATCCTGCACTTGGCATTGTCACTTTTCCGACAACACTCACAACATTTGTTACGCTCCCACTGCGCCTTGAAACCATACAAGGAACAACATTTTGCACCAATCTTAATTGCCCCAAGGCGTTAATTTCCCAAGGTTTCCTTATTGTGTCTAGTGGCAGTTCAGATAACGAGCCAGTAATTCCTATACCGGCATTATTGATCAAACTGTCCAAATGACCACATCTTGATATGATTGTTTAGACAGTTGATGATACATTTCCATGGAATGAAACATCAAACTAGAGTGTTTCCCTTTCATCAGAAACCGAATTCTGACATATCGTTTACACGTAGAGGAGGATATCAAAGGCGAAGACACTGCAGTTTTGCTTGGCAAATACCTTCTTCAAGTAGTCATGCTCAATGCCACCTTTTGGCACAGCCAGAGACTAGAACAATCTTACAAGAAATTAGGGAGTTATATACCGTGTTAGATCCTCCAATGAGTTTCTTGTTCATACTTTGAGGCACAAGCTGCATTATATTGTAAAGAATATATTAAAATTTAACAACAGTGAGTATTTATTATGTAAATTTTTTTATAAATTTGAAGATAAAGTAAGATAAACATGCAAGAAGTTTCTTTGTGACGTGCACATTATAAAGTTATTGGTAGAAAAAATAATAAAATACTATGTTAGAAAAATAAGTATCAATCAATAAATTTTTGAGAGAAGATAAGAACTCAGTTACTCAAGAAATATACCTATTTTGCATCAAAATTGGCCGGCTCAATGTCATTTGTCGTTGCGTTTCTGCATTTGGGATTGTGCATTTTAGGGATAAACCGTAACATAGATCAATTTCTGTGAGGCCACAGGTGCCATTTTTGATAGTGCTTCGTTTAATTGGAAAACTTTCAAACACACAGAAAATGCCAACAAAAATTCTGTGTAACGGCTGTGAAAAAGCTACGATGGAATGTTCGAATTGTAGCAATTTAGCATCCAATTCTTACACATTTATAAAATATAGAGGATAGGTTTTAAGACAAATTATACGCTTGGACATCAACCTCTTTTGGTTAATCATAAATCTCATAAGAAAAAAGAGTTTTCATGGATCTTCTTTTGACAATTTTACCAAATAAATAAAGATGTGTTTGTCCTTTACATGGTAGAGAAAGATAAAGAGGAAAAACACTACAATAAATGGATAATGCTAAACCACAGAGTTCAGTAATGCAATTGAAGTTTCAAAGAAGGTGGGTTGGTTTGGTATTTCAAGTGGGGAACAGAAAATCTAAATAAGATCACAGAAACAGCCAAGAGAGATGATCAGAAAAGCAGATAATGGATAGCGACCACAGGCACGCAGGAGCAATGTTTGTGTTACTCTGCATGCACGAGACTAAAGCTTATTGGCTTCTTTTCCTTTTTGAGAGAGAGAGAGAAGCTGTAATGTATACTTTGTCACCAATAAAGTGCAATATCCATTAACCCCATACCAGTATCTCTGCAAACTATTAACCTCATTACTTCTCTTTAACTAGCTTTACCATCCTCCGCAGCAGGCTCCCTGCTCTCTGTAATGTCCTGGTCCATGTCCCATTCAAAAATAAGTTTCTCTCTACAGCTACTTTGCATTTATTATTATTATTTTAAGTTTTTCTTTTCCAACCATTCTGATAAGATTTCATTTCCCCCTAAAGCATGATGTGTAAAAAGGAGAGATTACTCTTCTAGTCTGCAATTCTAGGCACTAGATTTTCTATCCCAAATACAGAAACCTTTCAAAGCTATTCAAGTTAAGGCAGAGCAGCAGCTGCTCAAGCCCATTATTTAAAAATAATTTTTAAATAATTATAATTATTATAATATAACAATAAAAATATTTTAATAATTTAAAATATTTTTTTATTTTAATTTATTTCAATCTTAAATTATTTTAATTCTAGCACATTTGGATTAAAATTAACAAAGACATCACAAATGGAATGCATCTAATGGGGTGGTTGAACTTGGTCAATGGTGGGGTTTCTTTCCAAGAATAATCCAAACCCTTAATCCACCTTTCATGTCTGCTACAAGGCCTTGGAATAAATATATGGATTAACATGCTTTCCAATTTTGCTTTGAGTTTTCGGAAAATTATAATTTTTATTAAATTAAAAAATAAATAACAACGTGAAAATTATGTATTATTATTATTATTATTGTCGAATTGCATGAAAAGAGTGAATCAAGAGTAGTCATAGAAAAGCAAATAAACGAAAACATAATTAATAAGAATCATAATTCACAATCGTTAAACAACTAAAACTCTAATGAAGGGTCAAGAAGTTTCAGACCCAATTAAACAGCAATGCACATAATTCACAATTTTCTTGTTGGTGCCAATTACGGCAAATGCTTTAGCCCTTTCTCCGCTACTTCGTCATCGTATGGTGTTCCTGCCAAGTGGGGACAAGAAGAGTCAAATTCATATCAGCAACCTTAAGTAACGAAACAGAGAGCTAACAGTGAGATGTGCAATGGAAAAAGGAAAGGGAGAGATTCTGGGCCGCGGCCATGGGAGAAATTTTATGAGGTGATAAACCATTATCTAGATTCAGGATACAACAAAGCCCATTACTCAAATATGAAAAGCCTTGGCACCCAAGTTAGACTGGGCCCAACCGAGTGTACAACAGCCACCATGCAGGGAGTCGTGCTAGACAAATCCAGTTTTAACAAAATGGTATACTGGTCAACCTTGCCCTTCCAGGGGCTTTCCATTAGCTCTTGAAATGGATTTGTCATGCTTGATACACTAATACTAATACTAATGGGCAGAACGAAAACAACAGGAAAAGCGTATTGAAATTTACGAAACTAAAAATGCTGAATGCAGACATAATTTTTTTACTGACCTGATGTACAATTAGGAGTCTTAAGATTCTCCATTTTGCTCACTTTTGGAGCTTAGCAGGACTGCTTCTTCAGCTGTTGATAAATGGATCTCCGCCCTGTTTTCTGAACTCATTAAATCACCAGTCCCTTCTCCACCTTGATGCTCTTCAACACTAGTTTTGAAACTTGAAAAATCGTCAGTCTTTAGCGAATTTGCATTCGCTGCAATCTCATCTTCGCCACTACTATAATCCACATTTGAGTTGCCATCGATTGTAGAGTCTGCCATGCGTTCAGGAGAACCATTATGGTTGTTCAAGTTTACTTCCCCGCCAGTCCGGCTAGCTTCCCCACTACTGCGGCCATTCATACAGACTCCAAATGGAGGATGGGAGAAATAACTCCTGTGAGTGGCATGAGAAGAGCTAGATGAGCCATTCAAAGAGTAAGAGGGACAACCATTCAAATTACTTCCTGAAACAGGAAATGGTGACCCCCAGCCTCCACTTGGAGGCACAAATACACAAGGGTTCCAGCCATGATAATAGCTTGCCATCTGAAATGCAGGATAGAAACATGAAGGAAAAGATGATGAATAAATGTCACTATTTCCATATGTAAATCCGCCTCCAAAATCCAAACCCGTGTTGTAACAATCATAACAACACATGTAATTATCATTCATGCCATTAGTCTCAAAACAATTCATATTCTTATCATTCTTATCCCTGGGCTCAGCCCTCTTTACCTCCACCTTCTTGTTTTTCAATTCATGGTATCTGTTCTTCAGCACATTATCCACAGCATCCTCGGAGTCATAGGTAATGAACCCAAACCCTCTTGGTTTACGGGTTTCTTTGTCATGTATCACAACTGCATCAGTAACTATACCAAAACTATCAAAGTAACTCCCGAACTCTTCCTCTGTTATGTCAGATGGCAAACCACCCACAAAAACCTTCCTGGTACTCAATTTAACAGTAGCATTAGCAGTTTCATTTGACTGCTCTTCCTTTTCCTCTTCTTTTTCCTCTTTAGGATTCGCTTGTTTAACATCTACCTGTATTTTACAATAAGTAGCACCATACATATCACACATAACTAAAAAAACCTGAGGTACACCAAAACAAAAGCCTAGTGATATCAAATCAGAACCAATGTCCCGTAAATGAAAGCTGAAGTGAATGTGCTTTAGCAAAACAGAAAAGGACCCGATAAAAAATAAAAAATAAAAAGAGAGAGAAAGAAGAAGAAAAAAAACAAATGCAAATGTAAATCATTGATTCTCGTAAATATTTCGAGGAAGTTAGTTCATGGATGATCTACTGCTCGATTTGCTATTAACTGGCTCTCAACTCTCCCACCTGGAAAAGTAATGGATTTTCAAGTACAATTAAAAGGCTCTCCTTTCATCCTTAATTATTCCCTTTAAAGGTATTCACTAGTCCATGACACTATTTTTGACCACCCGATACCCAAAATGCCTGGAAATAAAGCGGAGGCTATCTGGACATTTTGTTCCAGGTTTTTCTCTTGCCGCAACCTAGCCAAGGGTGCTTGACTTGTGGTGTTGCCACTCGGTGTTCAAAGCTATCAAACAACCCCCTGGCTTCCACTGACGCTACTTCTGTCTTCCCCTCAAAATTTAATTAGGACTCAGAAGTGAACAAAACAAACAAAAGTATATCCCATGAATTAGGATCTACACTTTCTCAACACACGAACGTACTGTTTTCTAAAGAAGATTATGTCAAGTCAGATGCAAAACTCAGAGCAGCAAATAAATAAATAAATAAAAAACAATTTATTGCAGAGTGAAATAAACTTGTTTAAACCGACAAACCTTTCTGCCTAGAATGACATGGTTGTTATGTCGAAGGGCTTCATCAGCCATCGAAGAATCTGTGAAGATGACAAAACCAAAACCTCTCCCATGACCGGTAACCTTGCATCTGATGACCAATGTCTTCTCAACTGTTCCATACTTGCTGAAGTATTCTCGGAGTGTGTCTTCATTAGTCTCTCTTGACAAACCGCCCACAAAAAGCTTGCGATGTTCCATATGTTCAATTGGACAGAAACCAGTCAAGGAAGTGTTGACAGGGACATTGAAGGAGGGTGAAAGTGAAAGTATGGCAGGCAGGCAGGAATAAAAAAGTTGTTTATTATGTCAATACCTCTAGTATTAGGAGTTTACGGCACAATCAAACTCTTCTACCTACACTCTGTAATTCATCTTAACTCAGCCTCTCCTCCCGTCCAGTGGACCATGGATTATTATATAAACTAATTAACTAATCAAGAGTATCTGATTGCGACAGCGGGAACTAGAAAATCGGGGTGAGACACGTGGAACTATCAGAAGGATGATGTTCCACAAATCCTACGGTTTTTGACAAGGACGACCCGTCACAATCCCTATCCAAGCACCTCAAATTATAATACGGCATTGGCTTTAGTTATAACGTTTTTCTCTTTGCCGTTACATTCATTGAAACGTCAATTTACCAATTTGATGACCGTCTTGACTGTATTTGTAACTTCCCTTTTTTTCCTAAACTTGTACAATTAACTGTTGAATTCTGTTTAACTGGTTGCTCGGTTAAATCGACTAGTAAAATTTAGAGCTCTCAAATTCAAATGTCAAAGAGGATAGTGCTTTCAGTCAGACATATCGTACAAGCTGCTGCTTACTGTAAATATTGGAAAAGATAGTGCAGTGGCTCAGCATGAAAATCAATGGGGAAGAAGAACCCGTGTTATTGCTCTATATTACTTACTTGATACAGCTAAATATTTGTTTGCGGGAAAACAATCTATGCTCCGTCGGTCCCCCAGACACACATATAAAATCCTGCCCATGATTACAAATTTACAGGCACAAGGCCAGAAATACAAAGGTACAGAGTGCTGATTGTCAAAGATATTGGCATAGCTAAAACAGGCAATCAAAGTATGATTTATCCGGATAATACTTCAATAGTATGTGATGCTACTCTACCCCACAGCTAAAATCAAAATATGAAAATTATATATGATGCGGAAATGTACCCATAAATATCATTCACCGAAGCTTCATGCTACTGGAACCTTGCAACAAATATCAGAGGCATCGTTGAAAGGGGCATGATCACTGGCCCCTTCATCTTTGCCTGCATACAATAATTGCTACCCATTGAAGACAAACGTGGCCTACAAAGAACATTAATGTATAAGAAACTAACTCATGCAAATTATTTCAATGACATTATAACAAGTTTAAATCAATAATATATTGCAAGGAAGAATGAATTCAACCTGTTGCAGTACACTACTTCTATTGTCTCAAATCTTGGTATAGTTTTTTACAGCTTTCTGCATAGCCTCAAATCTTGAGAACACCTTAGCCTGTCCAAAATACATGCACATTCACCCAAATGAATCCTCACCAAAACACACACACGCATGTGCATCATATTTAAGATAAGAAGATTAGGCTAGTTAGATCGAAGAATGTACGGCAGACACTATGGTATAAGCCCAAAAGATATACACCTAGAATTGAAAAAAAGAAAGAAATCCATCAGCATTTACTTAATACCTGCATTTTAGTTATGAGAAAAACAAGCATTATTTACCTTCTGCTCAGGATCAACATAAAAGCAATCCACTGGAAGGGTAGCTGAACAGACAATAACAAAACGAAGAAAGGGATCAGCTCCTATGATCCACAAAAAGGCCCTTGCTAAAATCAGGTTAAAAATACAGACTATACACACAATCAAGACTTTACATCCCATAAACATGTTTGCAATTTTCATACGTTCCATAATTTGTCACGGGGGATGCATATTTCGAAGGTGAGATCTGTCCAATTTGAAGAAAGACAGTCAAACATTCAGCTTTAGTTAGAATTGAGTTATCAGTGAATTAATATCAATGAAACTTAAAGCCATCCAATACATCCTAATCATAGGTCATTCCCGAGTCTTGATACATAAAGAAGCCAAATGATCATTTAAAATCCATATGAAACTGTGTATTAAGGATTACTCTTCCCTAAAATGTACCATCTCCACATCAAAGCCAACAGTTCCACTAGCTAAGATTATGTAACAGGCACCCAAACATCTTTCTTGGAAAGATGGAGGTCATAACAAATGTTAGCTTCAAAATATCTCACAGCAAAAGTTTTGCACAAAAGGCGAGTATGATTCAATGCATGATAACTAAAATGTGCATAATCATCCTAACTTTCTAACGTTGCAACATCTTTATTTTACTTTAAGTGTCTAAGTTTCCATGTAATCCTAAACATTGACCCCCAACAACATTAATATAGATAAACAATTGCATGAGACTATGGAAAGACAGTAAACACAACTATAATAGAAAATTCTTGCTTTGAAAGGGTAGATTAATCAGTCGTCATTGAGGACAGGCATTAAACCTCTCAGACCCACTAGTTTGTGTACTTGAGATGCATTTCCTCTAGCTCCCGAAATAGATAAAATATGGAGGAGATTAAAGAGATCAATCATCCTAAAACTAAGATTCAATTATTGTCACTAATATTAACTTATAGCATACCATGTCTCCATGGATTGATATAGTTTTTCTACCATGTGTATATTCCCATAACGATGGTGTTTTCCAAACTAAAACTTTGTTGTTCAGTAGCTTGGACTAGCCATCACTTAGGAGGTATCGTTAAAAGATCATCAATGTCCAATGAAATAGATTCAGTTTTACATATCCACACAAATATTGAGTGCTTGGGTTTCCAAAATAGTGTAAAAAAAGGCATTGAATCATTATTTTTTTGACCTGTATGTGTCCTAAAAAAGTCCAGGCATTTCAAATTGTTTATTGACGCAGAGCAATCCACGGAAAACCTCTAAAATTATTTCAATATTTGACCTTGGACATATAATAATTCCAGACTGATCAAATAAAGATAACAACTAAATTTCAAGCCTCAGGCTATCAATCATTGGTTACATTGCCTAAATGTACCAAATAGTTATGCATTTGAACTCAACATTTGGAAACAGTTTTTCTTTGAATGGGAAGCAAGTGATCGTGTGTATAATCGATTGTCATCATGTCACATGGCATGCCAATTTAAAAGATGTAGATCAAACATGATGAATTAGTTATAACCAAATTATTTCACTTTGTTATTCTAAATGGTTTGCTATAAGCTATACCTTTCAAGAATGTGAATAAATTCAATTGTCAATAATCATTTAGTTAAACCCTGTGTTTAAGAAGTTGCCTCTTTACCAAATATGCAAGTCACATTACATGATCATTACCGAATTCAGAAAAGGACTAAATTGTTGTGCCTGCATCTAAAGATCACTTCATGCTAAATTTGCATCTTTTTTTAATCTGAAATTTAAAAAAAAATTTGGAAAATTTGAATAGATATGAGAGGTAATATACTGTTTCTTTTTCCACTTTCCCCTATTGTTTGAATATAAGTGTACAACAACTGGGATTTTTGAAGGAAAAGGAGGAGACTGAGTAAAGATTATGGTAAAAGAGGTTTTGAGGAGGAAACGAAAAAGGACATGTGGATAAATATGAATTTCTTTTCAATTAAGGGCTGTCAATAAAAAGAAAGAAATATTGATTTTTTTTTCCCATTCAAACAAAGATATTTTAGAACGACCATTACATTCAAAGAGTAAGCAACAGAAAACATATTAATGACTTAGAAGAAGATGTATTAAATCTTTTATGAAAAACAAAATGATTCTCCAAGTCTCCATATCTTGACATATCTGTCATTCGGTATTAACAAACGTTTTTGCAAGCTTTCTTGTAGAACTGGGGCTAAAATGTACAGGAAATTTTCAAAACATAAAGGGCGCTGCATAGCTTTGATTACTTATTTGTATGCAGTCTGAGGAGGCTGTGTGACAACATAAAAGTGGTTTCAAATACCATAAATACGAATGTTCATTGCCCAATACAGGTGCTTTTTCTCTTCTTTAATAATAAGTCCATATATTGTCCGATACATCATAGCACCTGTCCAAACGCAATACATGCCTAACCATTAACCCACAAACATTCATGTTATGGTGTCTCTAAATCGATAATTCACGATAAACATGTCTCAAAGTTTTAACATAAACTTTCTAGTGGCTTCTAACTAGAAACTTAACTTCTTATCTCTAGTGGCTTCTACCTAGAAACTTAACTTCTGACATTTAAATAATCATGTCAGCAAAAGAGTGGACAGAAAAAATGTTACCGTTAGGCGAGCAGTTGAGTTTTGTTAGGATTACCAACACCAATTGCAATTTGTTTCACGCCTGCTGAATCAAATCCCGCTATGGATTCTTTCAACGCTGATGCAAGTTTCCAACTTTAAATGAACAATCACAATCAGCTATTAGATATAAAGTATATGAAATCCACCTTTTCTAAACATTAATTTCAGTATCTTTTGATGAACACCAATTAACAGCAAGGGCATCCAAAGCGCCTCAAAAGTGCAACGACAGCTGCTCCCTGCAACAAATAACCCCAAGTTCCTTTATTACTAACACTTAGAAGCTTAAAAATAACTTCTTTAAGTTGAAAGAGATAATACACCAAAATTTTAGACAAACTGGATAAGTCAATTATGGTTGATTAGATTAAAATAAAAGGCAGGAGTAAAGATTTAGACCTACGTCTGGTCCCAGAGGTCTTTGAACAAGACTGGCTCGCCATCAGCCGCTAAAATGCTAACTTCACTGAGTAAGTCGTCAACATTTGTCACGAATTCATAGGCTGAGGTCTAACCAAAAAACACGATCTACCGAAAGCACTATTATCAATTTTGGGGTGGAAAGGGAGGGGATAGCAGGAAGACAAGATTCAGAAAATGAAATGGAGAAATACTGGGGGTGAATTTCGGAATTTGCGGAGGAGCGAGGCAGAGAGTTCACAGATAATGCTGCCATGGTCGACGATGAGAGACACAGGAACGAAGTAGTAGTGGCCAATTTTCAGTGGCGGAAGGTAAGTTTGGTATGGTTGGCGGCCTTAGCACAAAGTTATAGGATTCGGCCCATCCAAAATGGCTATATACACCCATATAATTCTCCGCTTAAACCCCACGTAGAAGAAGACTTGAGGTGGGTGTATTTAATAATAAAAGGACGTTCAAATGCATGTGTTCATCGTGACCTTCTCATTTATGAAAATAATCTTGAATATCATTATCATACCATGTCATTATCGACAAGATTGATTTACTTTTAGAATTTTGAAAGAATTTTTATTGTATAACACATCAATGTGCAAAATCATTTGAAAATACGACATAATTGATTTTTAAACACACGGACTGCATATAGAATTTTGTTGACTAAACCAATTATTATTTCATTTGTAAAAAAAAAGTTAAAATTAATCAAATTTTACTTTGAATAAATCATTTTTCAAGAAAAATTAAATAAATTAACTATATTATTTATTAAAAAATCACCTATAAAAAACTTTGATTATGAATATTTAATTAGTAATTTTGTGATTAAACTTTTGAAAAAAATGAATTTTATAGTAGTGCTAATTTTTTATAATTAAATTTTGATAAATTAGTTGATTAATAAGAAACACGTGTTTGATTATGTAAGGTAAGTGCATAATTTAAACTTAATTTACAATCAAATAATATAAATTTTTATTTTATTATTATTTTTGTCTTTTATTAATAAAATATTACACTCTAAGAACTCATTTAAGATCGTCAAAAATTAAGAGGCCGCCTTGCTTAACAATGAATATAGTCAATAAATTTTTTAAATTGTAATATATAATACAATTTAAGTAAATTATTATAAAAATAAAAAAAAATTATACGAATAATTATAATCGAAAGTATTATGGTAATGAAAGAAGAGTTTGAGGCTTTTTTTTTATAATAATATTACTCGTTTTAGTTATATTCAAGAATATTTTTTATCGTATAAGTTCATTTAGTATTTCACATTGTTACAATTATTATTATTTATAATAATAATAATAATACTAAAATATTACAGTGTAAACTATATTCATTAAAAAGGTTATCGTCAAGCGGGTGCATTAGTTCACATGTACGTCAATATTATCTAATAAATGCACGATATATATGTATATAATTTAAAATTAATTAATTATAAAAACGGTCATAATAATAAGAGGCAAAATTACGTATTTATTGAATTACTCTTTTAAAAAATATTTTATTTCAAATTTTTTAATATTTAGAGCAAAGTTTATATATCAAAAAAATTCAAATTCATTGTAAAAATCAGAGCAAAAATAATTATATTTGTTATATATATAAATACGATAATAAGTCAATAATCTTCTTTGCTGGTCTAAATGTAAACATTGCTTGTCTTGAAAGATTTTGCAAACAAGGGTAAGTGTTTGTTGGACGCCCTCCCACAAAGGAGGCAAAACTGGGTCATGACCGATGATTATAAAATTTGTTACGTTGAAGGGTACACAAATTGAAAAGCATTGCTTCGATTTTGTGCATATCTGCAACGAGACAGTTCCAAGTTTTAAAACAGCAGTGGGCCTGTGCTAATGCTGTAGGATCATCCACCCTTCTCCCAACAAAAACTTGGGTAGTCGATGTTGCCCAACAGCAAACCAGCCGGCGCCATGTTGTTTCCTTTTGCTTTGGAAAGCAAAAGCATTTTAATGTAAACACGTTGTCTGGTAAGCCCATACTTTTGAACTGAATCGGTTCGTATAAAATTAAATAAATAGTTAAAATTGATATAAAAAAAATATTCATTTAGTTTCAATTTTAAAAAATAAAATCAAGACAAGACAAAACCATCACTTTTATGCCAGTTCCTAATTATAATACCCAACAATATATACACATACATTTATATGTATGTGTGTATGTTTTAAGATGATATAATCACGTGGGATGGACCTGGACCCCATCCCACCCCCCAACAAGTTCATAAAAAGCGGTCCTCTGCAGTACAAAATTAATAATATCTTCACTCTAAATTACTTATATACCCCTATCTGTCGTGTTATTGTGCCATAAAGAAATCCTCTTCCGAATCCCCCCTCGGTCCCACCCAAATCCATTTTTATTTTGTCTTGAGATTCTGTTCCTTTCGTGGAATTTAAAATTCTTAATAAAATTATTTAAAAATTAATTTATAATGTATTGAAATTAAACAATCAAATTAATATAAAATTTCACAATTTTAACAAATAAAAATGTGTCTAAAATTAAAAAAAATGTATTTTTTATTTTTTAATAATTAAATCAAATTAATTTCAAAATAATAAATGAATTCATATTTTCTTAAATTAATTTTATATAAATAAACTAAAATTATGTATAAATTTTATTACAAAACTTAAATATTTTGTACGATTTAATAATAATACGATACATTAAAAATATATTTAAACATAATTTAATAATTTATCTGTTAATTTTAAAAATTAAATTATGTTTATTTTAATCCAAAACTAAACACGAAAATGTAGAGATTAATTTTAAACTAACGACAATATTAATTTTTAAAAATTCCGTACAATTAATAGGAGAAAGTGACAGACGCAATGGAACTCCATTTAGTGGTGGCTGTCACGAGGACCGATAACAAGTTTTAAGGCACAATGAATATGGGGATAGGGTAGGATTACGGAGAGAGCATTCCAGTCCATGACATCCTTTCTAACGTTGACTTTTCAACTCACAAAAATATAATTAATAATAAATTAATTAAAATATATATTTTATTTTTATATATTACGAGATAAATTAAAATTAAAAAAATAATATAAATTATATATTATATTATATATTAATATATTACTTGCTCAAATCAGCACAACATCTGTTCCTTTGAGGCGACAAAGCATACACACACCCTTTGGTTTTCCGCGCCCTATGTAGATTAGGCATCACCCCGCCCTCCCCCCAAAGCGCTACTAAGATGTACAACATTACACGCTTGCCTTTTATAGATATATTTATTACAATACAATGATAATGTAACCAAGGACCTCTTATGGAGCAGGTTATAATAGTTGGGAGTCTTGGCTATTAGTTTAGTAGTTAAAGGAAACTAAAAGCTACCACGTACTTGGTGCAAATCTTAGTTGTAGAAGCAGCGGCAGCAGCAGCAGTTTAGAAAATTTAACAGCGGCCAACGCAGTGCCAATCTGTAAGATGATTGTCCTGTTCTGCTGCATGCGCGCCACTTGTCTGTTGAAATTACTCAATGAGTTCAATACTTCACATGGTTTCAAGGCCATGCAACTGTCTGTTACAAATACAATACAATCCTAAATTGAGTTAGTGCCATAATTATCTTGCATGCAAGTAAATGCTAATTACTGTTCAAATCAAAGCCATGTCCTTGTTTTAGTTAAAAGTAGAAGCATCATGTATGGCTTGGCCTGACTCGCTGGGCTTTGATTTGGGGCAAGGTCACGTGTCAATCACATGTTTACAAATGTAACCACATGCATCTAGCCATGCCCTAGACCGCGACAGGTATGTTCTACATATGAAACCGCCATAGGAGTTGTAGTGTGAATAAGACTCCTGTGAATTGCAAACCCCGAAGTCACCTAAAGCATTGCCGTTACACTAGAGGACAAATGACCTATGGAAGGGTCAAATGAAATTTCTAAAACAGGTAAATCAAAGTTGAAATGACATCAATGCCCTTTTCGAATTTTGAATCAACCTAATAACCCATATTTGCTTTTCTTGTTTCACCCTTTATATTGTTTATATTCTTTTAGTCCCTAAATTTTGTTTATTTTTACATAATAAGAATATATATATATTTTTTTTAATTTTTACTTAACTTAAAAGGCATAAAGGTCTTCGGTAAATATTTACTTTTATTTGGTGGTTAATGTTTTATCATTATTCTTTTCGCTAATAATTTCAAAATTAAAAAATTATTCGATAAAAATAAACGTAATTACCTTCGAGTATAATTATTTTAGAAGTAAAATATTACGTACAACACGTGTAATATGATATTTTTATTCGAAGAAACTTTAATAGTACGTAAAGTGGATGTTGTATTTTAAGTACAAAATAATAAATTTATCCAAATTTGTCAGGGCTTCATTTTTTCGTCCAGCATGAGCACGGATGTAAGTATTTTAAAATTAATGGTTAAATACTATTATATTTAATATGTGAAAATAAATTGAGTTTAGGATTTCATTAAAATTCTACCGTCACATTTTATTTGAAAAATTATTATTATTGAGATAATATGATTATAATAAATTTAAGAAAATTTATTACACAATAAATTTTAAAAAACCGTTAAGGATAAAATTGTTAATAATTATTGATGACGTATACTAAATTATGATAAATTTAATAAGACCGTTAAAAATTATACAGTTAAAAGAGTTATTGATGTCATCACATCTAATAATATATTTTTGTCGTATTCATTTTTGTTTTATGCGGTCTCTTTTTACTTAATGGCAAAAAAAAGGAGTCAACTAAAAATTAAAACGCAATATTACACCCATCAACATTTCATTTAAATACAAAAAAATTCAAAATTTATTTATTAAATAAAAAAACTATCTTGTTAATATTTCACTAAAAAAATCCTTAATTGAAAAATACCAAATGAGAAATGTTTTGTCACTCGTGGTTAATATTACTTGTTAATTATAAATGTCTTTACAAACCGAATTTGGACAAAAATGCTACCGTAAATCTTCCATATATCAAAATTTTTAATAATAAAATCTAAAATTATCTCATAATTTGTCATTTTTATTAAGTCAAAAAAATAATATTATGAAATAAACTAACATACAATGCCAATCAAAAAGAAGTAAATGAAAGAAAATTGATACTTGACTGAAAATAATGCATTTTTAATCTAAAAGGATGGAGCGAAGGATCAAAATAATGAAAATTATGAATATTAAACTTAAGGATAAATAATATGGAACTTTGACCATCCACTAGATCACTAGGTTCTGTCATTTTCAGTAATTGTGGGGAACCTTTTAGTAATCTAAAATCTTGAGTACTCCCTTGAATTTTTTTTTGAAAAAAAAGACCAAACATGAAAAGGGAAAATCTAAGACCCAGTTTGGGGAGATTTATGTAAGTTGACTTGTCCTAAAAATAAATTTGACTAAAAAATTTATCAGTAGTTCATTTGAAAAAAGGATAAATACCAGCAAGCTAAGCTAGCATGGCATATCTTCTGAGTGTAGTTGCGGAGTGTGCTTAGTACTAGCCTTGTCCTCCGTTCAGTTTCAACTCTCTTTTTCTCTCTTTCTCTGTTCTCTCTCCAATTATTATTATTTTTTTTCATCTCAAAGTTCAGTTGAACGCAGTACACATAGGCCCTTCTTAGATGTGCTTCTCTTTCTTTTTCTGTGTAGAACTTGAAATTCTTTAGAGCTTTTAAGTATTGTCACTTTCGCGAGCTTGTGTTTAATGGAGGCTTGTTAGATTGTTTGAGTCTTTAATATGGATTTTGGGGTTCTGGGTTTGGATGGTTTAGAGAGTCAAGAGAACGGGGTTCCATCTCAAGTCTCAGTTTATAATCCTGATAGCATGAATAAGGTTGTTGGATCTAGGTTGGTTAAGCAAGAAAGATCTGGCTCGGATGGAGATGATAAAGGAGATTCAAAAAAGGCCAAAACTGTTGATTTTTCTGGTACCAGGGCAATGCCATTGCACCAATCTATTCCTTTGTTGAGATCTAATTCTTTGGTGTCTGCTGATAATACTCGCCAGCAAGAGCAAATGTTGAGCTTCTCTTCATACAAATCAGAACTTCCTTTTCTCACTAGAAGTAATAGTCTTGTCGAGAGAAGTTCATTAGCCACTGCCTTTCCTTCCTACCAGCAGCACATGCCCTCAGCTTACACTCGAAGTGCAGGTAATTTTTTTTTCAATCCTTGATGTGCTATAGCAGTTAAAATTGTACACTGTATGTGGATTTTGCTTGTTACCTGATTTTTGAAGCTGCTTTTGGGGAAATATGTGTTTAAGCGATAGATTTACTCACATTTTTGGGCAAAAGATGGGATTTTTAGTATTATTATGGGCTCTATTTTCATGTACTGTTGACGGTGTTTGAATGGGAGTTTTATAGAAATTTGTAGGCTTTTTGTCCTGTCAAGAAAATGTTCGGTATTTTTACCGTCTTTGTTTTGGTTTTGGTAAAATGTTCAACATCTAGACTCGAAGAAACAGAAGGGGAAATGATCAAGAAATAGTAGGAGAATCAATAGGACTCGCAAATAAGGCTTCTTTTGTTTTCTTCTCTCTTTGTACGGCTTCTTAGTTCTACACTTTTTAACAGTGTCAACTTTTTTTTTGGTTTATTAAATATGCTGTTCCATAAATGTTAAGATGCTAAGTTATTTTCTGTCTCATTTTACAGGTTACGGTTCTGGAAGCTCGAATGCAAGCATGCATGGGGTATTTTCTGGAGTTAGACCGCCATTCACTCCCTCCCAGTGGGTTGAACTTGAACACCAGGCCTTGATCTACAAGTACATCACAGCAAATGTGCCTGTACCATCTAATTTGCTCAACCCTCTCAAAAAGTCTCTCTACCCATTTGGCCTGCCCTACTCTGGATATTCTCCTAATACATGTAAGCTTGTTCCCTTCCTTATAAATAGATTTTATAGAGAAATTATCTCTCCATTAGGCATGGATTGCTGAGTTTTGTATATACATTACTTTTTCTTCTTTTATTTTATCTTCACTTTTGTTGTAGACAATTTGTATTGGAAAATTGATTTTTAGAGGAGGATGGTACTGTTTTGGTTTGTACATGACTGCTGAAATGGACTTTTTAAGTGATGATCGGCTGATATTTCTGTTCAGTTTTTAGGACTCCTCGTGGATACCGTTTTACGTTGTTGCAGTCGAAGGAAATTCTGAAATTTGCTTTTATCTTACAGTTTTTGCAGAAATTACATAGTTTTGAGCTAATGCTTGCCAGAGTGTTTGATCTAAAATCAGGATGTGCAGAAATTAGTAGTGATTTTAGTCACACAGTAACACTGGGTTATAATAAAGTTCTTCTTTTCTATGTCATAAAACTGTAAATTTATGTAGATGGATGGGGCTCTTTTCCTCTGGGTTACTCGGGCAACAGTGATCCTGAGCCAGGTAGGTGTCGCCGAACAGATGGAAAGAAATGGAGGTGCTCAAGGGATGCTGTTGCTGACCAAAAGTACTGTGAAAGGCACATAAACAGGGGCCGCCATCGTTCAAGAAAGCCTGTGGAAGGACAGACTGGCCATGCTGCCCCTGGAACCACCAATGCAAAGGTGGTGCCAATGACTCCATCCGCATCAACTTCGGTAGTAACCTGTGGCAACACATCCGTAATAACCAGTGGCTGTGCATCCAACAGCCTTCCAGGTAGACAACGGGATTTCAAAAGCTCGCAGCCTGTTGCATCCAATCCTTCTGCAGAAGCCCTTGTCAGCAGGTGGAAAGTGACACTTTTGAACTTGATCTCTCTGTCTGTTTATTTCTCATAATATGTCGTGAACTTTGAACATGATATTGAAGTTAAAACTGTTTGCATAGTATATCTTTTTACTTTTCCTTACTTTAAAGAAGATCCAATTATTTCATTTTACTTTGGTGACAGTGACTTTCATGTAGTTGAGACTTCAGATTCCGTTCTAGGAGAAATTATAAATTATTTTGTACTGTTGCAAAGTAATTTTGATAATTGGATACGGCTGTTATTGAAGAAAACATATATAATCATTAGTCTATGGGTTCATTTTTCTTATCTTTTGCCCTTTTCTCTTGAATGTTGTTCTTTATGATATTTACACTGCTTATTTCTAATCAAAGAGTATATCTGTGGCAGAGTGCAAGATTCAAGGAGCATTTCCATGATATCTCCCACCATCAACCTGAAACCCAATGCATCTACTCTCAGTATTCTGAAACAAGATGTCATGCATGAAGAATCCTCTGAATCAGTTTTTGGACTTGTTACCTCTGATGCCCTCCTTAATCATTCTCAGAGGAGCTCATGCTTGAATTCTGAAAGCTATGGTGTATCTTTTCCGGGTCTCAATGGCCAACAAGCCCATGACCAAAATTCCATCCGGCAATTCATCGATGACTGGCCCAAGAATGAGTCTACTCACTCTGTCATTACATGGCCTGAGGAGCTTAACTCAGACTCGACTCAGCTATCAATGTCAGTACCAATGGCCTCATCAGAGTTCTTATCATCCTCATCCTCTTCTATCCATGAGAAACTTTCCGTACCACCGCTTAAGTTGTCTCGTGAACTTGATCCTATGCTAGTTGGTTTTGAGGCGAATAATGAACTTGGTGAACCAATCCAAAAGCAGAATAACTGGGTACCAATTTCTTGGAGTATTCCGGTGGGAGGTCCTTTAGGAGAGGCCTTAACCAACAACACCTCTAGCAATGTGGGTGCCTGCAAGAACTCCTTGTGTCCTGGCATTTTAGCTGAAGGTTGGGATGGCAGTCCACATTTCAGATCTTCTCCCACAGGCGTCTTGCAGAGGTCGACTTTCTATTCACTTTCAAACGGCAGTTCAGGCAGTAGTCCTACAATTGATTACAAGAAGACAAATGAGGGAGCAAGCCTGTGCGATGATGTGGTTGGCTCAACCCTTGGAAGTTCCTCATCTGTTCCATCTCTGTGATTGCCAGTCAAACGATTTGGTGAACACACACAGTGATGGAAGTGAAGTGTAGGAGATTGAAGCAAGTTGATGATACAGAGGCCTTTGCTGCAACTCCGTTTATCTATCCAATTAATTTGCTTTATGTTCTGCATTTTCAACTTGTTTTTAAAATTTAAAAGTTATGTGAACTTAATGGCTAATCCAGTTTATAGGTATTGGCCACTTAAACTGAGGAAGCTATAGCTTGCGAATTGAAGTGATATATTATTATATGTTGTAACAGTTGTATTTCTTGGTGTCCTTGCTTCTCTTCTTCAAACTGCAGTCTGATTCTGAGCGTGCCCATGTATGCATTATTGAGCTATGAATTGCAAATCCTTGAAAAAATCTATCGAATGAAGGTCATAAAGAACTAGAATGCAAGCTAGAAAACCAAGGCAGTGGGGTCAAAACTGGTCAATGATTAAGGCGAAACATTCAACATCCTAATATCAAAATTGTAACTTCCAAAATACATATTGATAATTGGTTCTTGGCTGGGCCGCCCTGTCTTTATCTTTTGGTCTAGGTAGATTTCTTCCATAATTACAACTGTTGAACATCGGGATGGGAGTTTCCTGGACTCCAGGCAGGAAGCACCATTGTGGGCTGCCCTCCCAGCAGGACACGGCCATGCACCCCACTCAGTTGATCAACCATAAAGCGAACTGACACCGTTTTTAGATTATTTTGGTCCTTGGCTTGACGTAAAGCTGGGGCCAATCCTGAAGAAAATTTGTCGAATTTGGCCCCATAAGACCCAAATTATTGAAACTAGTACTGCTTCTACTATTTATCTGATAAATAAAAAGGAATTTATGTTGGTATTTTCGCTGTTCTCTGTTTATGAAAATTGCCATGTTAAATTAGTATTTTCATTTACCAGCCTGCCGACCCCAGCCTGGTCTGCAAAAGAAGGGATGGCAAATTGACTACACCTACATAAAGTTGACATAAAGATTCCCATCAGTCAGGCCACCCAGCCTTGTTATTGCACGGTGAGTTCTTAGAAACCAATTCCTCAGATATACAAGTTGTAGGGCATTGCTGGAATTGAGATATTACAGCATGCAATTCAATTATGAACTGTCAAATATACGCAAGTTGACTGCCCTTACAGATACAATCGATAGAGCATTCTTGCAATTAAGATATGTGGAAGAATTTCCATTTATGATGCTTCTGAATCACCAATGGTGATAACTCAATGGAAAAAGGGAAATGGGATGGTTGAAACATGTTATATATTCTCTCTTAACTTCAAGGACAAACCCTCCAAAGAGTAATATGTGAAACAATGCATCATTATTCGCTGTCTTTGAACAAACCAGACCAATAACATTAGATGAAGAACAAAATATGCTGCATCATTTTAACTTTGTTCTGAGACCCAGCTAAGAACATTTATGTTTAGCATGTAATGTTCATATCTATGTCAGGCCACCAGTGATGAAGATGCTCATTGGTTGTTCCCCAGCTTCCAACACCTTAAACGAGAGAAACAATCCTATTTTACTGAAACTGATGGGAAATGCCTGTGTGATAGCAAGATGCTCATTGGTTGTTCCCCAGCTTCCAACACCTTGAACGAGAGAAACAATCCTATTTTACTGCAACTGATGGTAAATGCCTGTGTGATAGCAACAGTTAGTGCCCATTTTTTCCAGTCTAGGAATTTCTCAAAGCTGTGCTTCTAATTCCTCGAGAAAATCAATCCAACCCAATCCAATCCTGTCCCATCTGCTAGCAGTGTAGTATCATTTTGCTTTTCAATGTTACCTATTTATTGGCTTTGCTTACTCCTACGCTACGCTTTGCTCTGGAGATGTACTTAACACAAACTCCTGGACCAGGCCTTAGTAAATCTCCTCGGCCCAGTTCATGGAGCCTCAAGGCCCAACTGGTTCAAGCCTTGGTTATTTTTTAATGGAGTATTTTTAGAACACCACCCCACTCATTAACATATTCCATGTAATTTTTAACAATTATAATATTTAATTAATTAATATTAAATAATACCAAAATTCATTTTATTAAGTACACAATTTTTAAACAAAAAAATTATATTTTGGCAAATTTTGTAATTATATAATAATAACTTAAATATATAATTTATTTTAATTTAGAAAAAATTTAAGGGGTATAAAAAAATTATGTGGTATAAAATACTTTTTGAAATTAATTAATTTAATTATTTTATTAACATGAAAACTATAATTATTAAAAAAAAGTTAATTAGTAAGAGATTGATTATGATGATAACTCTCAATTCCAGCCAAGGTAAAGATCCAGGACAGCTTATTTAAATATCATGGGTGTGGGTAAAGCCATGAAGATGTTTATCATGCCCTTGTGGGATGCAGGCTTGTCAGGAAAATTTGGAAATTCCATTCTCGATGTGGTTTTCTTGTGATGTGACAATGGAATTTTCCAGTTTGTACTGACAATGTTGCAGCTTCATTGTCTAAAGAGGAGTGGGAGGATTGGGTAGTTCTTTGTTGGTCTATTTGGCTCTCCAGGAATGAATAACTACACAATTCTGCACTCACCAGCCACCAAGGTATTAAGGCAGAAATGCCTCAGAAAGAGTAGTGCAGCACTTATAATGCACCTGAAATCAGAAATTCAGGACAAGTTATGGCAGCGTATCAACTAGCAGACTGACTTTTTCTAGTGATGTAGAATTTCTGAAAAGCAGCATAATGCTATGTTTGATAAAATAAAGTCTGTGTGTTCGATTCCCCAGCTTGATTTGCTTGTTCCTCCCTATTGTCTTCTCTGTTTTGGGCATCTCATGCTTAAATCAACACTTACCTTAAAGAAAGTGCTCACTTCCTGAGATAGTTGAATCTCGTCTCATCAGTGGCAGTATTTCAGGCTGTTGTGAGGTGGGTTGGTTCGATAATATCAGAATTCAAAAAACATGTACATTAAACTTCAACTTCTCTTCAAGATCCTATAATGGAGCTGCACCAGGCCAGACTAAGCACTGCCTTAAACTCAATCCCCAATTCTGAGGATTGTATAGGTACAAATGAAGTTCCACTTCTGAAATTTGTGTTCAAGGAATTTCAATTAAAAACCAACTTAATTAAAATTACTAAGTTTCATTGTCTGATTATGTATTTCGTAAATGGAAGGTTTTCAGAATTCCAACCAAGTTTTCAATGTCTTTTAGTGACCCTAATCACCAAAATTTTACTAATCACCGTTCAGATATTACATATAATTTCCTCGTAAAATCATAAACTTGAGTGTGAATTTAAGTGCTTCAAATGCAAGGATAGTGTAACGAAGCTTGTATTCGTCTTCTATAAATTTATGTTCATGATCTGCACTTGAAGCACTTTCCCATGGAGTGTATTCATTGTGGAGCAAAGAGTAAATTGGTACTTTCAAGCAAACAAACCATGATTCTATCGAATTCGTGACAAATATCTTCTTGGACCTGCAAATGCTGCTTCACTGACATAATCATCAACATCCATTAGGTTAAAATGTAAGGAAAATGCATGAGAAGAAGGAAAAACAAAACAAAATATAAAAATCTCTTTCAAATATAGCGTTGAGCAAATGAAGAAACTTTGAAATAAATAGAGACAGGGAAGCGTGGTGCGCTCAGATTCTATGGGTGTAAAAGAGTCTGTCATGCCTAATTGAGCATTCAGAACGAGGAATTATCTTCTAATCATTGCTAACACCCCGACTTCCTCTGTTTTCATGTTCATAACGGATAACAAATAGCGAAGCAATGGCTCAGACACGCACAAACTTCATCAAATAGCAATATACATAAACATGTACATGCTTTGGTCCATGTAAATCAACATGAAATCAGCATCGAGAAATGTATTGTTCATCATTGCCCTCTTACATAAAACTACTACCTGAATAAAACTATTGCACTAATGACAACCAAAGCAAAACAAGAAAACGGAAAGAAGGGCATCCCAGAAAGCTGTAAGAAAGAACATGACCGCCAACTGAAAAATCAACGGGGCTTCGAGCAACTGAGGGGGGCGCAGATCTGCAAAACCCTACACTCGTAATGGGTTTATATAGCAACGAGGGAACAATTGAAAGTACATAACTGCCCTTGGCTTCTGGGCTGACAAGCTTTGGATGATGGGTTGAAATTCGGGCTATTTGATGGGCTTATAAGTACAAGCTCAATTTTTGTTTTTGCAAGGTGCATGGTAGATAGGGTTTTCGCAACCAGCCGGGGACAGGTCGGGATTGTCATTCTCATTCTCCTGCCTGTTTTGAGGAGGAGGACCTCCGTTCCCGGCTATCCCGTCCTCGATTCAGTTTTGTAAACAAGACGGAGTAAGTCCTGTTTCCCAGACTCAAAATGTCAAACAAGATCAAAGTTTGTTTTGATCTCTAGCCCGAGCAGGCCAAACCCACTAGCAGTAGATCCTTGTATTCTCGAGAATGTTTACCAACCCTAATAATTCTTACAATTTTCTACCCCAACTGATTTAATTAATGTAGAGGAACAGCTTGCATTTTGAAACTCATTCCCTCAGGGAGAAATCGATTTCACTTAATTGATATGTACAAGAAGGTATGTTTATCATTACTATTAGTCTGTAAGGGTGGTGCTATGAGCTTTGGATTTTCTTAACCTATATGTCTGCAACTCTATACGAGGAGTAAGTTCTAAAATGAAAAGTTGTGAGTTTGACTTAACAAGAACACAAAATATATTCAAATTTAGGTGATTACATATATATTTTCCAAAAATACATGCCATTGTTAGATGTGATCAACCCAATATTTATAGAATTCTACAGGCACTTGGTTGCAGTTGTTGCCTCCAAGTCCAATCCCGATCTCCATCAGGTAAACCTGGAAAATGCATCTGGTGGAAAAGGTCACTAAGCTCGGTGCATAAAGGAATTAATCCCTATTTATTATTGTTAACAATCATAAGCTTTTTGATTCCAACTCTTTAATTATTCTAGTATATACCTACCACTTACAACGACATTTTCAGCTTATCCAACCCATATAATATCTGCACCTACACCTCGTGGGCATTCCACTAAAAATGTAATGAGATCCATGGAGCATTGCAGCCAGTCAATCAATAAATGGCAATTAAGGCTTTGTGCACACCTACACCACACCTTTTTCGCAATTAAGATAGATTCTTGTTTAATATATTTATTAATTAAAAATTTATATTATATATTAGTAAAATTTATTAATTAATTTTCTAATTTACAATATAAATTACAGTTAAAAATAAAAAATAAATTTTAGTAAAATATGAGTTGTAAGAGATGACTCAATGAACTTGCTTTTAATTCTTCTTCTCTTTAATCATCTATTTTTTTAAATTCATATGAAAGCAAAACTAGCTTCGTTTTCACGTTTTACTTGCTTCCCTTTTAGGTATTTTTGTCGTTAGGGAATGTGAAGGGCATGAAATTAATAGGAACCCACCTCAAGTATTATAATGACTTGCTCCTTTTTGAGTTTCACTGCGGAACAAAAGAATATGAGTAGCAGAAAAATTCATTCACAAGGAAGCATACCCTTCTCTTGGGAGGACAAGCATGGTGTATCTAGAATCACAACTCATCGTATTCATCAAGAGTTCCCTTTGGAGAAGGGGGTACGTGCCCTAGACCAGGAATTATCAACCTCTCCAGCTCTGCAGCAAGCAAGACCAGCTTCCTGTGATTCCGATAGCCTTAATTTATTATCAGCCGACGAGATAAAGCTTCCACTTCCTCCTTGCCAGTCGCAGACTCCGCGCAGAAGCATTTCTTTGAAAGGTGTTACCGGGTGGTGGCAAGAGGATCCTTTTCTGGCGGCTTACAAGGTGTGCACAAAAAGTGTTAGGAGTTCAAAGTTGATGACCAGCGGAAATAAGAGAAGCAATTCAACTGCTGTCGGTTCTACACCGAAGAAGAAGGATAGTAAGTTTGCTCTTTCATGCAAGAGATCGTGTGAGACCCGAGATGACAGCTTTGTGAGGCTTTCTACTCTTCCTCCTCTTCCTAAAGAAAGAGCTCGAACGTTTAGATGAACCGACATAGCAGATGGATCCGAAGATCACCAACTTCTCTGTAATATTTCTAACATAACTAAAAGATAATAAGGTAATATCCAGGGAACTTTAGTGTTATTATCTGGTTCCATGAGTAAACTTTAGCCCCTTTTGTATTTCTTTATTATTTGCTTGCTTATCCAATCGCAAATTGGACAGAGAACTTGACACTTGGCTTCATTTACATATACATACACTGTATAGCATCGTGAGAACCATTTTCTTCTGGTTTTTATAACTTCATATGACTTCTAAAACGTATTTCAGATCATTATTAATTTAATTAATTAGGATTTGTTAGTGAATTTACAAGTCATTGCGTTTACGATTTATGTCAGCTTAGCCTAACATTTGACAAGCTGCAGAGTGCAGAGAGTTTCGAGTTACTGGACTTATGACCCAAATTTTACCAGTAGGTCAAGCCGATTCCACGTCCAATTCATCTGGATTTATAAAAAAAAGAAAACATCAGTATACCATGCTTCGCTTCGTTATTGAAAGCCTAGCCAAGTCCATGTTATGAGCCTGCAAATAAAGGTGTAAAATAAAGGAAAAGGAAATTGAAACTCCACTGCCTACGATCCAATACTCTTTTGGGCCATGTAAATTCCTTTCCTTGTGCTTGAACCGAACCCAGCTGGACCTTCTTATGTTATTATTCAATTCACTGGAAGCTCTCGATAGCCCCATTCAATATGGGCCCGATGGATTTAATTAATTAAATAAATATTCACTCATCTTATATTTTATAATAAATAATTTTATTTATTATGTGGCAACTGATGTCTTTTAATTTGTTTTCAAAGTTATGTAATTATAAATAAGATGTGTAATAGAAAGCTACATCATCAGGTCAATGAACATAATTACAGAAGGAGTATAATCGGCTAAGTAAGGAGATAGTAGATATGCTAGCTGTTTGTTCTATCATGCCCTTGTAGTGCAAGGGTGTATGGAAGACAATAAGTTTAGATTGATAAGTAAGAAATTGTTTCCGGACGATAGGTTTACTAAGACAGTCAGCAAGCTGGTCAGACACATGAACATGAGAGATACGAAGTAGCTTACGGGAGACCTTGTCGCGGACAAAATGAAAGTCAATGGCAATGTGCTTCATACGGGGAATTGAAACACAGGATTGTCACAGTAAATGGTGGGAGTAGCAAGAGATGAGACATTTAGTTGATGAAGTAAGTGAGTGAGCTAATTAACCTCAGCAGTAGTGGTAGCAATTGCCCGGTATTCAGCTTCAGTGGACGAACGAGCAATGGTGGATTGTCTTTTTGAGCTCCAAGTAAAATAATATTAGAGCCAAAGAAAACAACATAAAAGCACAAGTAGAGTGACGGGTGTCCACAAATCGTAGTCTAGGGTGTCCACAATCGTGTCCTTGACTACGATTTGTGGCCCCCGACCCCCATTAAATTGCTTTTATTTAATTAAGGGGTAATTAAGCCATTAAACACTTTTATTATTGTGAATGAACTAAAGCTCCAATGGACTTTCTACATAATCCAAGACGGATCAAAATCATTCATAAAGAAGAATTAAAGAGCGGGAGTGAGAGCTGTACTTTGCTCAATAATCTTAAATAAGAAGACGAGATATTCGCTGCCAGTGATTGACTACTGTACATAGCTGTACTTGATGGATGATTGTTTATTACCATACTACCCTTTAACGGCCAATTTTTCAATTGTTGATTGGTTGTAGATTCATGTAAAAAGAGGTGGAATTGAACGTCAACCCAAATTAACCTTTCTACAATGGAAAACGACAACGTTATCCTCCAAAGATTTGGCTTTGTAATATGATGTTTAAATGTGAATGAAGGGCATTCGAGACACTTCAAGTACATGGATTTTGACGTAATCCTTCAAAAGAGGCTCATCATAGAAAAGCACGACATTAACTTGGAATTTTGGAAGGGCTTCCAACTAAAAGCTTCAATGAAATGACTTGCAGACTGCATTATAGTATTTGCATTTTACAATGATAACGGGTTTGAACAAGCCAAACACTTTAATGCCAACAATAAAAGCAAAACACAAGATGCTTTCCGAAACAAAAACACTTTAACTAGTTTTATACATAATAATAATAATAATAGCAGTAAGTTCCCCGGTTTTCCAAAAATCACCGAAAACCCACCATTTTTATTTGCTTTAACACCCAATCCTAATTACATACGTATGTGTGGATAGGGACAGAGAGTTGGAGAAAGAGAGATGACTCTTTGTTTCTGCTTTTGATTTAATGAAACCATTATAGTAGTTAAATTATGTGATTAATGATGGGATTTGATCACTCGTTAATGTAGAATTGCATGCCCATGCAGACGTGAACTGTTGCAGTTGCCGGTAAACCAAAATTTGACGAATTTCCGATAGTCTTTGTCGGAGCATACTATGTTCGGACCGGAGCCGATCATTTTCTGTCCGTACACGTTGACAGTGATACAAGACAAAACGCAACCGGTTTGTTAGTTCCCTGTTCTTCACTCTAAGGCAGCTCACCTGGTTCCTTAGGTTTTCTAAATGCCTCTGTTTACGCATGCGTGACCTCCTGGCTGATTCCCGGTTCGATATCATGCGGTTACGTTTCCGCTCGTCTATGACGGAAACCGACGGGTTTGGTTCATCTGGGGCAGAGTTTGAGTTAGTTTGGTTCTGGTTCAGCTCATCCGAAGAATTTGAAACCAGAGGTTTGGGTGATTGGATGGGGGCTGAAAATGGGTCTTGGCAGTCCCACGGCCGGACCTCACTTTCAAATGTCGGAAAATTGTTTCCGATCATAGTCTCCGATGAGAACATGGCTGGAAAAGCGGACAACATGGCTGAGAAATCGCTAAATAGGCAGGAGAGGAAGGAAGGAGGAGGAAAGGGAAGAAATGCAGCGTGGGGGGTTGATATTTATGGGTAAAGTCTAGACCCTAGGTTGAGCCCACGCGGAGCGTGAAGATCACTAATCTAGCGGTACTTTTTCTCCGAAACCGTATTATACGCTTAGAACGTATGCATACATGGGCTAACTTTTGAGTCAGGTGGCACTATGGTGGGGTTGAAGTGTTAACCCACTTTTTAAAGCAACACGCCGGTGACATAAGCTGCTGGGTCCCAGATAAGAGTGGTTACATAGCTTAGTCATGAAGAAACAAAATAGCAGGGTCCACATGAAACACCGTGTCTTATAACGATAAGCCGAAAGTGTGAGAAGTCAATTGTTTGGCAAGTGTTGACGTGTAGGCACGTGTTAGGTTTGGCTAGAGTGACCGGTGAGGTGTAATGATTGATGGGGATTCGGGATTTTTCAAGAGGAGTGGAAAATAGAAAATGGGAGAAGTTCATGGCTATCAGTATCAGGTGACGTTCAGTAAAAAATTGAAGTGATTGCGATGTAATGGCGATCGATATTATGTTTTATATCATGGCGCATGCTCCATGCCCTCCCACAATAATAACCAATGACCATAAAACAATTCAAAGTCCACATTACTTGCATACGATTGTATGTTAATGTATGTCCTATCTGAATATTTATATCCACACTTTACTTTCCTTGCTGCTTTGTTTTGAGCAACATTTGTACTCAGTAAGCTGTCGTTTTGAAGAGCAGTTACAGGCTGATGCCAAAATCCTGCATCTAGTTTAAGACGTTGAACTAATTAATTTGTCTTCATTATTGAATTGGGTGGAAAGGAAGCCCCAAATGCCAAACTTATAATTGATGCACAGCAAATGGTGAGCACGAGGCCGGCCGGGACCCTTTATAAGTGTTGCCCTGATCGCAAAATATGGGCAAAAGGATGCTTTCGTTTTTCTCTTTTACCTACATATCTGAGTGGCATGTAGGTAGACATATATAGACCATGTTTGTGTGATTTACTGCGTTTGATACTAGACATATATAGACCATGTTTGTGTGATTGTGTTAACTCTCTCTGAATCTTCTCCTTCTGCTTCCCAATTGATTGATTTGATTGATTGATTGATTGATGAAGAAAAGAAAACTCTCTATCCTTAGTTCTTCACTGTTAATAAAACATTTCTTACAATATCAAACAAATGTCGTAACTTTTCCTTCACATTTCAAAAATCAATTATCCATTCTCATAGTTAGACATTTCTTCACGATGTTACTCAAATTGCTTAAATTATTTCACCTTTAAAAAAGTTTCCGACAAGAACTGTTGACTGAGATTAATCCGTGAAAATGATAGATAATGTCATGAATCATGCACCATATGTAAATATACATTGAACAAAGTTTACGGCTTAACCTTTAACATTGAATTGATGTCAACAGTGATTCAAATAAACAGGGCAGATTTTAATTATTGGTCCCATAGGGCGTGTCCTCATTGAGGTATGTTTAACCGCCGATGTTGGGTGAATTGATTGCTTGTAAAACAATGCGCATGTACAATCATTTCTGGGCAGAACCGCTGTGACCATGGTTTTATGGCATCAAATTTGTCGGCTGCCCCTTGTTCTACATAATAATTGTTTTAAAAATACATAAAAGGGAAACTAAATTCAACTTTTATTAGAGTATATAAAGAGTTAAATCCATGGAAAATATAATTTAATCACGTGAAACATGGCAATTGATGATAACGTTTACCCAACAATTGCAAGAGCAGAAAATACAACTTTCTCATTGATTGTCATCTAGACAAAACCGATCACTAGTGTGAGGGAGAATCGATCGTTTGATCTTTTATTTTATGATAAAATTTATATTATAAGATTAAAAAAATTACTTAACTGAATAATAATTAGAAATGTAATTGATTATCTTCTAATAACAAATATTATATGGATTTCATTCCATCTTATACCATAATTCTATAGTTTATACAGTGTCACAAATCTCACTCATGAAATACATTCCAAGGAGATACATGACATCAATTTGCAAAGATCTTTGTTAATCTCCCTTCCTTTTAAATTTCTGAGGAGCTTCCGCAGTGTTTTGCTTCTGCCGGGGATTGATGGTCGTTTCTGCTGCAAATTAGTGGCAAGTAATTAGAATCATCAGAATCGTCAATGGTGTCAACTTTAAAGCAAGAGCACAGCTCTAGAGTGGTGAAAAACACAGCTGCAACACCGTTGACGAGCCATGCCGCTACTCCATCGAGCTTTTTGCATGCGGAGACACAGCCGTTTTCCGTCGGTCGCTGAACCGCAGGGTGGAATGATGCCGGATTCCCAACAAAATAGCACCGGTTCGGAAAAATTCTGGACATAACGACAACAGGGATATTTATTGTCTAAATTGAACGCAAACACCAAGCCACGGCTACAGGGAAGGTTATCGATTATCTAATTTCAATTTTATATGAAAAGACACTTGTCATTATCTTCAAGATGCCATTCAGGCTTAATTCTTTGGCTTTCTTTGAAGGATACTTGGGTAAAAATGCCAAGGAAAGTACAAAACTATAACATTAGAAATACATCTAATGCAATGACACGAGCAATCACAAATTCATATATATATATATATATATTTAACAATTTCGTTTGAAAAACCAATGGTTAATTAATGCAATGTTAGTGTTCTAAGCTTTTGCACATTACAATTATTATATTCTAATTAAATTTACAAATAACAAGGAAGTGATGATGGCGCATTACTTTATTCATGAAGATGGTGTCCTCCATAAAAAAAAATTACCCTCCAATTTGTTAATTATGACCGTATAGCTAAAACTATTCCATCAAGGAGTTCTACTTTAATTGAGAAGAATTATAAAATGCTTGCCCTTAATCTTGTTTGAATGTGCGCGCGTGCTCGCGCGCATCTCCCTCTCTCTCTCTCTCTCTCTCTCTCTCTCTATATATATATATATATATACGTGTATGTCTATATATAAATATTAAAGATATAATATCCGTATTTTGAGTTAAGAATAAGAAACTAAATAAGAACAAAGGGAAAGAGTATGGTTGATTGATAGAGTTAGTTAAAGAAGAAGAATCAGTATGTTCATTTAGTTAAGGAACGATGATGCTTAATTCATTAGCCATTCTTTGCCTAAATTAAACTCAAAGATTGACTTATTATATTAACTCATGAATCTATGATAGTTTAGTTGATTTTGATTAATGTGAATCAATTGTTATTTATTTTTATAATATTATTATTTTTTTATATTTAAATGACTTAGAATAAAGAAAAAAATTAGACTATTTAAGAAGCGAGTGCCAATTTTAAAATTATTAATTTAAAATTTTATATAAAAAAAATAAAATAATTTTTTAAAATAGTTTATATTAAAATATTATGTAATAATTATATATATATTTAATATATTATAAATATAGTTGATAAAAACCGAAAACCAATCAATAATTAAAAGTATTTTTACAACTAATTTTAAGGTCTGTTTAAAAATGTTATAAGATATAAGTAAAATTAACGAGTGAATTTTATTAAAAATTAGAATATATTAAATAATTTATTTAATTTACTTTTAAAATTGTATAAAAATACGATAATTTACGATATATTTATAATTATATTAAAAATTACAAGTCTTGCATTATTACCTAATTAATTTGGAAAAGTTGATGAAAAATTACAAGCCGAAGCCCAAGCAGCATAAGTGAAAGTATTTGGCTGCTTATAATAATAAAAATTTATTATTATTATTAATATAATTATGTTTTATGACATGATATAAATATGCACTAGCTATTAGGCATTTTTTTTCTTAATTTATAGGCACTCTTTGGGTATTGAGAATGAATTATACCCAAATGTATGATCTTTAATGGAATGACGCAAAATAGTCTATATGCAAGTCAATGTAGGCTAGCCTCCTTACGTTGCTTGCAGATGTAGCTATGGCTCCACAGTATCAATCCAGAGATGGTATCAATATGACCCAAAAAGAAGAAAACAAATTGTAGCATATAATAAGGACATAAAGTTTATAATTTAATTAAGCTATAAATTTTATCTTTGATCAGGATTTTGATTTGGAATCAATGATCAAACACTTTGTTTACAATAATTGCAAGTCATTTTCATCCAAGATAAGGTTCGTAATGTGGTGGGACGCGAGAGACCAGAATTTCATGCACGATAAAACCCCACAAGACTCGATTATGAGAAATCCTTACCAAAATCATTGTCTTCTTCACAGAATTTTTGTGCGGAAGAAGCACGTTGCCGGCATTAGCTGTGAGAGACTTGTGTTTACACTAGAAAGGACACGCAATTATATAAGCTCTTTTTGACTATGTTAAATGTTTGATGTGAAGTTACACATCAGTAGCTCAATCATGCAACAATGGTTAAATTATTGCAAGTTGATTGTCTTTGAAGCAAGACAATTCCCGTTTGTTTGATTGATACTTTTCATTCGGTCTGTTCGAAGCTATTGGCTCTTGTTTTCTTGCAGCTCTACGTTCGAATCTGATGCAGAAACACGACACGAGTGAGCCTTTTTTCTACCGACAGTCGAAATCTTGAAAGATATGTGCGTGTAGGAGAAGCACTAGAAACCCTAGCAACCAAGTCAAGGCCTGAAAAATGAGACAAACCGGAAAAAAAAAGACATATAATAGCCTGCAAATTTAGTCATATAATACAAACAGTCTCTACTGTGGACTAGCCAGCACAGATTCAAAGATACATATGCTCGTTTCTGTTTACATGATTTGGTCAAATTAATTCCATTACTTTCATTAATAAAGCTAAAACCTTGCACCAGTAAGTTGTTCATATATTTCATCTCACGACAGATGAAATTGAACATGGAAGAGGGAAGACTTGAGATCGTTTTATGATTAGCTTTGAGTTTCCATTCCGCCAACGTCAGAGAGCGAAAGCACAGAGAATTGCATATAATCAATAAGCCATATAGCACTGAAACTTTTCCGAGGAGTTCATGCAAAAAGCATCTTTTATTAAATTAAAGTCTTATAGAACTGCTCATGGATTCTTAGCTTCTCACTGTGAGATAAAGAATCGAATCGTCTACTTGGGCTAAAGGTAAAGGATAAGGATAGATTTGCGTTGTCGGCTCATATACATGGAGTAGACCACATTCTGATAACCTTGGAACTTCATTTGAATTGTGATCAAACTAACTGTTACATACATACATAGTATGCATGCCCAATAATTGAAGACAGAGAAACGTGATTTGATGCATTTTTTTTTCTTGAGCACGGACAAAGTAAGATTCCATACTAAAGCATACTGTTAATTAGGATCTTTGTAGTTTGTACTGCTGATTTTATTGTTCACATGTCTAGCAGGAAAGCCAATTATTGTGAAATCAATGACTTAAAGAGCTGTTAGCAATAATCAGACTATGATACCCAGACAATAATAAGATGCCAAAAATAGTTATTTAATTACGAGTATGTAGAAAATATTATAAACTGTAAGCTCTGCCATACCTTAATTCAAAAAAGGAAGAGAGTAATTAATATTTTTGTCGGAATATCTGTACTTTGACCTCGTAAAGTTTCCAGTTATTCTAAACCAAAGAATATTGCAGCAGCTAAATCATATTAATTCTCATGATCAGAGAGAGAAAAGTAGGAATTTCGATCAAAGAAAACACTCAGATTGTTCCCTTTACCAACCGAAAGGAATTCTGCTGGAAGTGCTTTTGACTCCGTCTTCCGTCGGCCTTCGTTATATTCTCTTCCAGCGGCAAATATTTTTCAATGTTTCCTTCCTTCGTTTACTTTTCTCTCATATATTCTTTACAACTTCATCTTCGGTCGCTCTTACCAAACAAAGCAAAAGATACCTCGATAGACTGTCTGCTTTGACGCCCACTTGTATTCGTAATCTATTACTTCTAATTACAACCCATTTGATATAATCAAACTTGCTTTTCATTATCCATTCATGAAACCATTTGCAATAATCCTCTTAAGTTCGTAGTATGCAATTCATTAAGCAATAGAGCCAATAAATGACTAGCCATCAAGGACTATACTAATAAATTTGAAGTATATAAAAGAAAATTGATCGAGACAGGTTGATTTTGAAACAGAATTTGCAATTAGTATGCAAAGGACTACATTAAAAAAATAATTATTATATAAAGTAGATTCTAACATTGCCACTAGTTTCGTAGGTGATTTGGGGAACCAAGTGTTGTGAAGTCAATAGCCAACCGAATTGCTTTAGAATGTCTAAAAGTCTCGAGAATTGTCAAATGCACTCATTCATTCCAACTTGCCATTGCAACTTAAATCATGGTTCATTCTTCAGCACCGCTAAGAAAATTAGCATTCTAGAAAATTACTTAAATGTCGATGGACAACATTCATTTTCTTAGACAAATATTAGATTAACAATTAAGAACTAATTAATCACTTGATTTGGTTTAAACAATTGTCTATTATATCTTATTATCCACCACCAATTTTGTATAGTCACACTGCTCAACTTTAATTATATATAAGATATTTTTTTTTCTTGTAAAAACATACTCCGTAAATGGTATTAATGTTTACGATTTAAATTTTTTTTTATATTTTTAATTTTTTTAAAAAATATTTATACTTATTATAATTAATAATAAATAATTGTTATTAAATTTTAATAAAATTTATAAATTACTCTTATATTTTAAATTATTTATTATTAATTATATTACATATTAACGTATGTTTAATTTAAGAATAAAAAAATTATTATGGCAAGAATCCCAATCCTTTCATCATCATCTTTTCCTTTTAAATAAAATGCAAAATAAACCCTTTTTAGAATATTTACTGTCTATTTTAATGTAATTTTCTGTTGTGTAATTAAAAAAGCATGCTTGAACTTCTGAAGTTCGCACGTCCATTCATTTTTAGTCTTCTCTAGTCTTATCCACACTCCATAAATTCAGCTCATATCTCTCCCTTCTGTGTGTCCCTCAATCTCTTATCATATCCTCTGATCTCTCTTCAATTCTTCGACCAAAAGCAATCAGTTAAAGCCATGGCTAAGGTTAAGGTTGCCACTCTCTTCGTGATTGCTCTCCTTCTCTTCTCCACGCTAACCTTCGCTGCCCGCCCGGGGCCGGCCTATCAGAACAATAACTCTCCGGCAAACATTCAACAGGTTAGCTTAATCTCACACTCTTTTCTATTATCATACATAATCGAGACATGCTTATCTGTCTTGATCAACTTGTATATCATGTTGTTTTGTATATGGGTTTTGATAGGATGTGGATGCTGAGAGCGTGGATGAAAACTGTGAAGGAGTTGGAGAGGACGAGTGCTTGACCAGGAGGACTCTTGCTGCTCATGTTGATTATATCTACACCCAGAAGCACCAGCCATGAAAAAACATGTTATTATCTTAGAGTTTTGAAAAACCAGGAGGCTATTCGTATTCCTAAGCACTCGATTATGTAATATTTGTTAATCATATAAAAACGACAATGATCATTTATAATTTCAGTAATGAATGAAATAGTATGTTTGTTGTATTTCATTATTGATTTGGCTGCATCTGTTGATCTATATTTTGATTGTATTTCGATTATTTGTTATGCTTAGAAAGAACTTGCAAGATTATACATATTTATACGTCAAAAATAATAAAATTAAAAAGAAAAATGCAGCTGAAATCACCGAATATTGACTCAATTCATATTCCATACTTGCGCAAGTTATTGACTCGGAAACAGGCAACAGAGAGCAATATCAACCAATTTTGCATGTGAATTGTGGCGTGCACTAAACTAAAAGCTGGCCCGCCTCTTCTCAATCTTTGAACGCGTAATGATCTCTCGCCAACTTCCGAATTAATCACCGATCCTTTGATTCGTGGATCAACTGTGGATCACACACACAAGAAGTAAGATTACGGCTTGAGATTGCCACTTTAGATATTAATGAATGAATAATGTGATCATTCAGTTGAGAGTGATGAAAAATAGGTACGCACTGTTTGTTGTTCATCAAGACAGGAGTTAAACTAACATTCTTAACGGGTTAAGTGATAAAGTCTGGTCAGGTGTCCGATCGGAACAACGACACAGAAATCAACTTTGGAGAGCGTTTACAATAATATTCTAATATATTATTCTATTTTGTTCATAAACATGTAATGGAATTGGGACACGTACTACAGTGGCTCTCTATAAAGTAAACAACAATAGTCATAAAAATATTTCAAAATATAAATTTGAGCAACAGTGGAAGTACTTCACATGTTTTCGTTTTAATAAATGTGTGGGAATTCAATTCAATCTTTTCCAGAAGACGGAAAGAAAATTGAGGTTTTGCTACGAAAATGAATTCTATATTGACCCTACTCCCTCCATTAATGGACCATAAATAATGCACTAGCTAGCTTTTGGACAATTCTCTTCGACGACGATGCTTTAAAGTACCTGTTCTTAATTTGATTATTGGGTTGAACTTTATCTATTGGATAATAGTAAGCCGACCGCAACCATGCTTATGCATGATTCCCAAATTACATGTAAATGTAATATTTAATCTAAACCTAGTGTACTTGAGGTAAGTCGTGATGTAGTGTAATTAGATTATCTTGTCAAGATCTGGTAGCAATGCACAAATTTGAGTAGTAGTGCTGAGTGATCAAAAACAGAAGCAACATTAACTAGCAAGCTAAACGATAATGGAAATTGATAGGAACAAAACTAAGCACTTTCGATGGTTAATACTAACACTGTTGTGGGCTAATGGCAGTGTGAATAGCCACTCTTACCTACCAGTTTTGCTATAGTCAAATGTTCATAAATTCTTCGGGTAGACCAAGTCATAGCTCATACGCGTTTCGGAACGAAGACAGACAGCAGCATCTGGCAACTTGCTTGAGAAGATATGGTCTCTTGTCTCTTTTCCACTGTCTATTCCATGGACTTGTTAGGATGAAGCCCCACCATCGCACCAAAAGCTTTAGTCAATAGCAAAGGTAGAATCGTTATTTATTTATTTATTTTTTATGGCAGCACAGTACTCTAAATCTATACGTAAGAGTTTTAGCTGTGTAATCCCACAAATCACAGGGATGGAATGAACTATCAATGCAACAATGTCACGTGCAACAGCGAGTTTTTAAGAGAGATGATTGGAGTTAAAACCCAACAATCTCCTCCAAACCCCACCTGTAGAACCCAAACCTGCTACCTCACTCTGATAATAATAATTATAAGGATTAAGTTCCACCATTGAAGCAAAGGGGATAGTCAATAGTTGAGGTACAACCGTATTTCATTATAGTAGGGTAGAACCCCAATCCACCTGTGCCGTGGGTGAACCTAAAAAACTTCGCAGTGTAGCCCCATAAATCACACCAATAGAATAAATTGCCAACGCATCGATCTCAGATATCACGTGTAATTCTCATAAGCTTCACTCAACAGCGAGTCCTTGAGAGAGGTCGTTGGAATTAAATCCCTACACGAATGAAAGCTAAGCTTCCCTCATTTCCCGAGATGATATGATCTCCTGCCCTTCTACCCATCTCTTGTTTAAATAAATTTTCTGTTTGTCTTTGAATAGTTGCCGCATGCTTTCATATAAATTACGCCGAGTCGATTACAAGAATGGAAGTAATCACAGCTCGAAGACAAGCAGTCCGGTGCATGTCTTTAAATTGATATAACATAATATAATTATTAAATAAATATTAATATATAATAAAATTAATAAATTAATAAATTATATCGTAAATTTATTTTATATATATTTTTTTATATATTTAAAAAAATTTAATTATATTTATTATAAATTTAAAAAATAATTAAATATGCTTAATTTAAAATTTTTATTAATATTTTTTGAGTAGAAATATTATAAATATTATAAAAATATATTATAATATTTAAGAATTAAATAAATGTTACGATTATAATTTATTTAATTATTTAATTATCGTATTGATTTAATATTTTTAGTTTTAATATAATTATTAAATAAGTAAAATTTGAATTAATTTATATTTAATATAAAATAAATATGATATAATAATTTAAATATTTTTGAGTAAAACATATGATTTATAAATAAATAGAAAGAAATATAAAAACTTATATGATGTCGGCCCTTGGGATAACCCATGTGATGATACACAGCCCACCTCAAGCAACAGGCTCCCTAACTCGCCCGTCGGTCGGATTGTAAAAATCCATTTCTGGGTTTGGTTTTCGGATGAAATCATAGTACTCAAATCTTTAAAACCCTAGTTCGGAAAACCCAGACATTGAGTGGAATTAAAAAAGAGAAGCTTGAAATGTTCGGTAGGAGCAGGTTTCTATCGTTTCCAATGGTGATTGGAGCAGTTATGTAAGTTTACCCCCTTTATTTATTGTTCTATTGCTCATTGAATGTATTGGATTGAATGATTTTCTAGTTCATGAGAAGCATTTTGCTTTGATTATTTTGAGAGAGCCATCTTGTAATTTTAATGTTCTAAAATGAAACAAAATCCTGTGGAACTGTAATAATAGAAACAGGATGGGTAGAAATCACATATCAAACCACTCTTTTGATTGTTTTTTCATGTACATTACCTTGTAGGTATGTCATTATATTTGCTGTTATGCTTAGCCTATAATTTATTCTTGCACCACAATTTTGATGTAAGAGAAGAAATCATTACTGTATTTGCGAAGTTTGCTGGCATGTCAACTCACTTAATCTTCTTTTTCTTTTGGATTACATCCTATCATGTATTTTTGCTCCAGTATTTTACACGAGAGAAGAAATCATAATTGCCTATGTGAAATTTGCTGTCCTGCGGTGTGAATTACTTTAGGTGATTCCCTTGTAATTTAATCATAATTGTGTTTGTAAGTTTGCTGGCCTGCTGTTTGAATTAATTTATGCGAACCCCTTGTAATTTATTTGTTAATGGTTAGCTCTCATCTGGCCTGAGTTTAATTTGTTGTATTTTCAGTTCTATCAATCCAACTAATTACATTATAGGGACTGTGAAATTGGGGATAACATTCATCCAGAATTGATTTCTCCTTATGTTTAAGATGAATTACAATCATATATGACTGTCTTTGGCATGGAAAAGTCTGAAATATTGTTTAAGTTTATAACTAATCTGATGCTATTTTTAAGAACTGGAATTTGTACAAAATGTTGTTCCAAGAACTAAAGATAGATACATATATAGTCATGCCTTTCTTAGGTATTTGATATGTAGAAGTTACAGGAAGATGGAACCAAGAAATTTTACGAGCAGAAAAATCTGACTTTCAGAAGACAGTTTCCAGAAACAGAAGAAAGGATACTCGCTTTGCTTGATTTGGGGATAGAATTGTGAAAGCTATGATGATATGGGGTTTATTTCCTGCTTTTATTTGAGTGTGTTTGTGTTTTGTTAATGTGGTTTCGTTTTCATTTGCTTGGTGTATTTTGTGGTGTCCTTTAGTCTAAGACAGTACTTGCAATTTTGCATCCATCATTTACAGTAGTACACCCAGCAGAATGGATCTTATTGCACTCTGAGTTTTTCCAGACAACTTGGTGCTATTATATTGTAGATATTGCTCAAGCATTGGCAATGACTCAAATGGCTTTTCACAGAATTGGAGTTGTTTCTGGGAAGGCAATATTTGGACCTCCACTTGATGAGTACTGGAAAAAGAAACGTCAGGAAGAGACAGCTGCAAAGGAGTCTGATGCAAATTCAACTTAGCAGATAGCCAGATACCATATTGAATTTCCTCACACCTGTTATTTTGTGAATGGTGGAGCTGGAGTTTCTTCCATTTTCTTTCTCAAGAGGCTTGAATTGTGTTTGAATTTTTGCTGGTCTTGATTTTCTTCGATACAGAATTTCAAATGGGGGCACTTCAACCACATTTGATGCAATTAGTGAGCAAATACCCATGTTGAATTGTTGATAGAAACGATTAATCCTGCTTAATTATTTAGTATACCAGTTAAAGCAGGAAGTATGAGCAACTTCATCTGCTGTACTGTGTTTGAGTTGCAGCATTCCAATAAACACTACCCTTGAGCCTTATAATTTCTACAGGGCCTGAAGTGAGAGAATTGTAGGCTTCTAGGTTCTAGCATGCTGCACCATTCACCATTGAAGATTTGATTGTGGTTAATTACTTTCATTTCCTTTGGCTAGAGCCAAAAATTTTGTTTTAACTTATATATATATTATTTTTTTTAAATCAGTATCAGCTCTTTCCTTTCTTATTAGCTGAACAGTTGTTTTCTTTTCTGCCCAAATTTGTATGTCTGAGGATAAAATCTAATCTTTTTGTATAATTAGTACATCATCCCATAGCAACATATGCTCCACATGAATGGGCATGCAATTTGGATTTTTTTTTCTCAACCTAGATTGTTAACACAGGTCAAAATAGCATAGTCCTGCTCATTATATTATGATGATCAAAGTGTAATACTGTGGAAACTTTCCTGTGAGACTAGCGCCATAGCTACAATGAAGGTAAAAAAGTTTTTACAGGGGACTATGCGCAAATCATTCGAGATGATGAAAAACAGTCGATCAAATCTGAAAGTACAGAGAACTTTAAACCAGATTCACCAAGGGACCAAAGAAACGCTCTGCTTCACGACTCTGAAGTCCTAAATCCAAGAAAGGAGTCTTGAAGAAAGCATATATGGATGACGACAGACTACATACCCAAGTTAGGTGATGCAAATGTATCACAGAACCAGAACTTACACAACAACCTGACTGAATTAATGCTTATCTTCTAAACAAGGGAAGCAAGTTCATCCAGAAAAGGAAAGGAAAGAAAAGAAAGTGAGCCAAGCACTATGTCGTGCTACACGGCATCAAGACCTTTCATCCTGCACAGAGAATACATTGAAACATCGAAATGAATAGTTAAGTGGACGAATACAAATTATAGAACACATCCAGCACAGAGAATCATGAAATCTGCACAGAGTATGTTGTAAAGCCTCATTTCTTTGCCTTTGCAAACCTAAGGCATCAATACTTTTACCCACTTGCAGTAATCTCAAGGGCGCCATCTTGGTTATCTGGATTTGATGCAGTTCCCATAAGAATGATTTTCTCTTTTTCCAAATTTTCTCTCCATCTTCGACCTTGCTTCTTGTCGAGCAATCTCAGCCTGGAAAAATGAATAATGCTTGAGAAGTTACTCAAATAATTATACAAGAAACCAAACATACAGAAAATTAGCACAGCTAATTGAATATAGACTACCCTAGGGCCATCTACAGACATCAAAATAAATAGAAAAGTGATTGCTTCGTCAAAAATTATGAAGTGAGTTACTCTGTTTCTTACATCACTAGTGAATTAAACATCAACTCCTTGAATTATCCGGCATGATGTGGTGAATCGGTCCACATTTCACATGGAAAACATTCAGCCCGCATGGCCCATGAACTATATACTATCAAACGAGATTTGTAATTTATAAAAGCAGTGAACATTCAGGAGTTTCATGGTAGTCACAAATTGAAATAATGACTTCCAATGGCACACAATGGGATATAGCAAGTTTATTGGACTTTTACAATAAAGAAGCAAAATCAAAACACCAATTTACTGTACATGTTGAACAAAATAACTATAGCAGTATGTCTGCTTGGGAGATTCTCACCGCTCCAGGTATGTTTCAGTACTGCAACTGTTTATCTGTCTGTTGAACAATACCAATCCTTTGTATCTTAAGTTCAGAAACCCAATCATTTGACATGCACAAATGATTAGCAATGAGAAAGATACACTTATCAAGGTAAAAGATGTAAGAACACAAATTCCTGTGGCAAGAAGTATAATGCTCCTTCTTTGATTGATCAGAACTTGCCAAGGCACATTCCTAAGGTGCAGTATCCAATGGTGAAATGAAGATACTGAACTATGTGGGAGCCAAAATCCAAGGAGCATCTAATATGTGCAATTACAGAGAGAGACAGATAGCAGCAACAACAGAAGACCTAGCTTGAACATATTTGACAAGCTCAAGACCACTGTCGACAACAGCCTCATGAACAACATCTGTAGATCTTTTCATACCATCATATAGTTTCTCCACTAAGATTTCAAGTAAAGATCTTACCATTTCAAAAGTAGCTCTTCCAGTAACATCCAGAAACAATTGTCTATTGCTTGGCACAGCCAGGGTAGATGACACTTTCCCAATCCTCCCATCATGTTTAACCTCGTGAAACGAATTCCTTACGTTAAATTGCATTGACAATGCCTCTTGCCCAGAAAATTTCTTCCTCTTTGCAACAAGTCCGTGGTCAACAGCCAAGAATGGAAAACCTGAACTTGAATTAAAGCTTGTTAACGCTGGATGGGATGTTTTGACAAGAGTCTCAATTGCACCATTACAAACCGCTAACAACATGTCTTTCACTTTCGCTTCGTGTTTTGGGTTGGTCACTCCGGCAAAGAATTCATCGTAGGTGTTTATGTCCATAGTCTTGTCGAGATAAACAGCAACCGCGGTGTTCACAAACAATTGAATACACTCTCCAATCAGTTCTCCACAATTTTCATTGCCACAAACCACATTCATCCAGCATGGAACTGAATTCGTTTCCGATGCAAGATGGTAAATTCTACTCGAATTAATTGACTTAGAATACAATTCTTGACGAGACAGTCCCCCAAATAAAAAGCCATAACCAAGTTCCTGGCAACGCTTCCAACAACAGCAGAGGCAAAACCAGTCCCAGCCCTAGCAAAAAGCTCATCCAGAACTTTGTCCTCAAAACTAAAATTGGTATTTACACCATCATTACTCTTTTCCTGGAAACAGTATCCACGGAAAATTCCCACCGTTAAAGCTTGCGTAACATTAACTATTGACTCTGTAAACTCATTTGAGTTCATGATTATGAAAATTTGCTTTAAACTATTGGGAATTTAGTCCGAATCTGACTGCAAGAAATCTTTCAAGTCCTTGGAAACCACTCCAATTGTTTCAGCAGAATCACAGATTGCTTCTCCTAAAGAATCAAAGCACCTAAAAACTTAAGATCTCTCTCTCTTGCGAGCTACAGCAGGCAATTTATAAATCCCGTGCAAACCATTACTACCGAAACTATAAGTCGCCAATAATAAAAGAAGCCACTTCTTCTTTTTTCCGAGTAAAATGAAAACCCTTCTTCACCAATTGCAGGTCCATAAAAGGACAGTATCAAAAAGCAATCTTGACTGTGATAAACAAAGCCACAGCGTCCACCACAGTCTTCACGGTTGCTGAGACAAAAATAAGGAAACTTTAAGTTTGATATGTTCCTTTACTATTGCAGTCACAGCAATGAACAGAACTTTTAAGAATTCTGAACTTTCTTGTCTACTATTTCATTCCCAAAAAGCCAAAAAAACAAAGCTTGGATTTGCAATAACTAAAACATCATAAACACAAAGAGAAGAGATGCAAAGAAACAGTCCTGTGAAGCTGAGATATAAAGAAAGAAGTTGACGACGTCGAAAGAGAAAGTCTTGCCTGGGGTTTTACGATATCACCGTTCAATTCACAAAAAGAAGAAAAAAGAAATATATTTATTAAATGAAAAAAAATATATTTTTAATTAACAGAAGGAGAAAAATTTGCGAACACTCTCGTAAACGGGAGGGCCGTACAGGAGGGGGGAAGTATGCACATGCGAGCGAGGGATTTTTATGGAAATGGAGAAGATCAAGCAGCGATCAGTGTACCGTTCAAAAGTAAAACCACCGCCTGTAAATTAGTAAATGCCGGACGACAGAAGCTGCTAAGTTGGCCAATGGCATTGTTGGCCAATCAAAGATTGCGTTGCGTTTGCTGGAACTGAAGCTCATCGGCTAAGGCTTGACGTCAACTCTGCCTGTTCATTCAATTGGATAAGCACTACATTCCACATTTCAATTTCTTTTATTTATTTGTATTTTCCTTTCTTGATTTTTCATCTGAATTACTTCACTTATTAATGGTTTCTTTTATTCTTACAAGTTACGTAATAGAACAGTAAGACATGGTGATCCCAAGCTAATGGAAAATTCCTTAATTACCCCATGCACACTTTCTGTTCACTTTGACAGCAAGCCGACAGGGTTGACAACGCGTAAATATGGACCATCTGGCACGTGTACAATGGTTTTATACGTGGCTAATTGCCATAAAAGTCTTCAGTCCTCCCAAATTCACTTTTCAACTCCTGCAGCCAGCACGTTGTTTACTCTGATCAAAACAAGCAACGCAGACTCAGTTTGTGGTGTGTTCGTTTATATTTTACTTAAATCCCTAATAAAAAGGTTACGTATTCAGCCATACAGTCTGTCTGTCTGGCTGGCCGGCTGGCTGGCTGGCCCGTGTCAGTTCACAACGATGAAGCTTTCTTCATCTACTCAGCTCAGCTGTGCAAATACTACAATACCCATTACCGAATTTCAAGGTAATTTCATATTCTTTCGTTGTTTCTTAATCTTAGTATGAACTTCCCTCTTGGAAACATTATCCATCATCCCAATCATGGAGTTCTGATGCATATTTTCTGCTTTCGTTTTCAAGTTGTGATTCGTATTTTATATGTCATGGATAAGTGAGTGTGAAGAAATATGAATCCCCATATCAAATTGTCAATCCGTGACAGAAATTTGCAGCTGTTTCCCTTCTTATCCTCTTCCGAGTACTTTCAATAAACTAGAATTCTAAGACCACAATATCACAATCCAACTTGGACTTTATAACGTGTGTTGTATATTTTCTAGTAATCTTGTTATGGGAGAAAAAATCAAAGCCGTAGGACTTAAAAGAAATTTCTACAATGAAACAGTTGCCGTCTGATTCTCTCATATATCATGATATGTATATCAACGTAATTGACTTTAAAAACAAGCAGACGCCGCACCCTTATCTCAACCGTACATCTTCACGCTTTCTATATATTATCTGTCTTGGGTTTTGAATCAATATTCTATTATACATATAAATACATACATATATATATGGTACATATGTGTGTGTGCAAGGCTGCGCGCTTATTCTCTCGTGCATAAAACAACTTGAAGGTAGCTAGTTCTCAGGAAGAAGAAAATGGAGATCATCCCTTACCGGCCTTATATCGACCCCGAATTTGAGTCACTCATCGAAAGAATTCACCCTCCCAGGTAAATACATGTATTCAGTTGCTTCTTTTTTCTTTTACTCTCTTCTACCCTTTTTTCAAGTATTCAGTATATCATACTTCAATTTCTTCAGTATTTCTGTTTTGAGTTCTTATCTCTTTCTAGGTTCGAATTTTACCAACTCTTTATCTGCTCCCGATTGTTTTTATTTATCTTTTAGCTGTTATAATTGCCAACAATCAATGGTGTGATTTGCAGAGTTTGTATCGATAATGATGCCTGCCAAGACTGCACGCTGGTTAAGGTCAGAACCGACATCTTATTCTTATAGCTAGTTGCTGTAGTATCCAATTTAATATATCTGGTTGCCATATGATATATGTAGATTGTGGAACTTCTGACATATTTTAGGTTTATATTTGTATAAATTAGCGTCTCCTTAGTTGTTGGAGGTGAACTCAGAGAGATACTACTAGAAAAAGAATATGTATAGAATTATTTGGGGATTATATATGAATATGCTGCAACCAAATAGTGTTATAAGCATTAACATTATAAACGCATCAATCCCACATTCCTACTTAAAGGTGGAGGAGAAAGTGAGAGATTTCTGACCAACCCATTAGAAATCAATTTCTTATGAAACATAAGGAGAAAGAGAAACACCAGAAGCTTTTAGCTTTTCAGTGTCAAAAGCAATGCAACTATTCTGATTCCCTTTGAAAAACCTAATTGAATACTAACCATGGTGTTGACATGATTAAAGACAGCAAAATCCCTCAAACTCAGGCCAAAAAGCTGAAAGTGATCGTTCAAGAGAAATGAAGGTCCCATCCCACAGTTTCCTCTAACCAGGCTTGTTAAGAACGTTTAAAGATAGTGAATTATAATAGAAACTTTTTCGAGCTTCGGCTGTATATGAAAGTATCTGTAATTACATAAGTAACAAATTTTTTACTTTTTAATTGATCAATAATGCAGGTGGACAGCGCAAATAGGGACGGGATCTTGCTAGAGATGGTACAATTCTTAACAGATCTTGACCTCGTGATATCAAAATCATACATTTCTTCTGATGGAGGATGGTTCATGGATGGTTTGTACCTTTTTGTATCATCCTTACATGGCATCTTGCTTCTGTATCTCATTCATTATGTTATCCCCTTATACTATAAAGCTACATACGCATAGAATTATACATTTGTGTTGGATTCTTGATGAGCTATATGCCATGAGCCATCCACGATTGTTCTGTGGCTAATTAACGTGGGTTTGCTTTCGATTTGCATGGCGCTCAGTCTTCCACGTGACAGACCAGCTCGGGAACAAACTCGTTGACGAAACCCTAATTCTTTACATTCAGCAGGTCTCTCTTAACGTCAAAAGTGATTGGTTATAGAAATACTCTTCAGGAAAATATCTCTTTGAGAAGTATTTTAAAAGTATTTGCTTCCGATATTTGCAGGAGCTGTGTGCTAACAGAAGACGAGAAGCGTTGAAAGAAGTACAAAAATGTCTAAAAAGAGACGTGAGACCGCCACACGTGTCAACAGAAAACACGGCTGTAGAGGTCGCCGGGGTGGATCGGCCGGGTCTAATGTCTGAAATATCGGCGGTTCTTTACGAGTTGGGATGCCACGTGCCTGCTGCCGTCGCATGGACACACATAACCAGAGCGGCATGTATATTCTACATAGAAGATGGGCTGAAAAGCGGGCCCATTACAGACCCAGAGAAGCTGGCCTACGTAAAGGAACAAGTAGAGATTGTTGTTGATGCCCATCATGGGGAAGGAGAACTGAGGAGTGTGGCGTTAACCACCCCAGTGGATGGTTGGACCCACAGTGAACGGCGGCTCCACCAGTTGATGTATCGTGACCGAGACTACGAGCTATGTGAGGGATGCGACGGAGGTGCCGGCCACTGGAAGGCTTGTACTCGGACCCATGTGATTATAGAAAGCTGCAAGGAGAAAGGATACTCAGTAGTGAATGTGACGAGTGTAGACAGGCCTAAGCTGTTGTTTGATACTTTATGTGCACTGACTGACCTGCAGTATGTGGTGTTCCATGCCGCACTTAGTTCGAAGAGCCCTTTCGCCGATCAGGTACAGGAGTATTCATTCATCTTCTCGCCGTTAACGTACTTTTTGAAGTCATTTTAGCATTTTTCACGTAAAAAGTAATGCTAATGTTGTGTGTAAAACGTTGATATGACAGGAGTATTTTGTAAGGCACAAGGATGGCCGCACTTTGGATACAGAAGCCGAGAGGCGAATGCTAACTCAATGCCTGATTGCTGCAATCGAGCGGAGAGTATCGCATGTATGTTGGCACGATGTTATCGTTAATGCTGCAGCATATGCTTAACATTCCCTCTGGCTCATAATTTAAGTACTTTTGTGCAGGGTTTGAGGCTGGACATTCGTGCTCAGAATCGAATGGGACTGCTCTCCGACATGTCACGAGCCTTTCGCCAAAATGGTGTGTCAGTATCCAGGGTTGAGCTTGGGACTAACAAAGATAAAGCGGCGGGGTCATTTTATGTTATGGATGCTTCAGGACAAGGGGTGAATCAGCGTACAATTGAGTTGTTGAAGCAAGAGATTGGGGGATCCATGATAGTGGTTAATAGATCCTCTAATCGATCTTCTCAGGCTTCTTCGTCAAGTCTTGGCGGAACCACCAGCGACAGCATAGATGATGGACCGAAATTTTCACTAGGAAACTTGTGGTCTCATCTAGAGCGTCTTTCAGGCAACTTTGGCCTCATCGGATCATGAAGAGTAGGTGCCCGACTCCGGAACGGTTCGTCCTGTACTTGTATGTGGGTCTAGATTTGTTTGTATGTTGGCAGTACAGCTTTTCTCTGCTGGTCAGCGTTGCCTGTGAGGTTTCCATCCATATAAATATGCTCTGCCTGCACATAGGCATATAAAAGCATAAACCCAAAATAGTTAAACGAAAAAATCATTCTGTAAAGGAATCAAGCTCTCTCCTTTGCCCGTGTGTTTGGTCTCCAGATTTCCGCACAACTCTACTGTTCTAATCAGAAAAATTACAAGTAATGCATAAACCCAAAAGATCCATGACGAACTCTCCGTGCTCTCATAACCCTCTCTTAGGGTTTCAGAAAACTTGGCTCAATTTGCCAATCTAAGGAGTGCACAGAAGAGAGAAAGCCTGCATGTACTGATTTACAATTCACCCGAATTCAGAGTACATTCAATAAGGAGTTTTTCCTTTCATGATCCTTTCATGCTGGTGCCCAGATTTTATGATGGCACTTCTTACTACCTCTGCTTATCAACAAAATGCAAATCAGTAAATAAAAATTGATTCTGCCTGGGCCAGCCATTGACAAACTAAAAGGTTCCTCGCACAAAAAGACTTGGATACATCCTGAAATGTTTCTATTCTATATTAGTTTAACAATTTCATCTATACCTGCAATGTAGAAAGAGATCCATACCATCCATCATCCAATCTTTGAAAACAAAAGAGACCTCTTCCAACGGATTTGAAAACTGAAGGTTAAAGCTCAGATACACCAAATTGTGTAGAAATTAGGCATAGAAATTCAAACTTTGTAAAAAAGAACCTTTTCCAATGTACATGAAAAGGCAGGGTCTAAACTAAATGGTGTGGAGGCATGCAGTCGATTCTATTTGTTACAAAATTATGCATAGAAATTCAAACTTTCTTTTAATCTAGAATATTTGAAGCAACATTTCCAAAAATTCTATTTCTCCATACTCCAGCTTCTAATTCTACCCCTATATTTTTCCTATTTCTGGGCCTCATTCAATTTTCTCCTAAAGATAATTCACATTTTAAGGCACCAACAAAATTTAAAACTTTTACGATTAGCTTTGAACCAAAGAGTATCCAGTTCCTAGATCAAATGAAAATGGCATCTCACACAGCTGGTGCTGAACTTTAGCACACATTAACATATACAGAAGACAAAACAAGATGCATATTCGATACGTACATCATTATTCAATTTTCAGCGTTTAATGTACAAGCATAAAGCACCCAAAGCCGATAACTTGGAGTGGAGAAACCATTAGCAGGCTATTCACAAGAAGTTGGTAAGGATAATGCATAATATATATAGAACCAAGAAGGCTTTTATGGTATCATCACATCTCATCAATATCATCAACATCAAGCCAATCATTGCATTCCTTGGTCTCAGGATTGCAAGCACTTACCCGCTGAGATGCAGCAGGTTTGACATCAACAGGGTTAATATCCTTTACTGAGTCAGAAGAGCTCCTGCTAAGCTGAACCCAGTCCCGTGAATCTTTTGTTGAAGAATCAGAACCAGACGTTTTCTTATAACTTACAGGCACATCTTCATCTTCGTCCTCGAGATCACTGAAAGATACATCCTCATCATGTCCCAGGTGCATCGTGGAACCACTCATGCCAACCATTTCTGAACTATCCTCTTTCAACCAATCATCGGCATCACCATCTTCCTCAAATTTCTCCTCAATTCCGACAGAGGAACTAGACAGTGAATGTTGATGTTTGGTCGGATCCACAGCCTCTTCCTTGACAACAGATTTGTCAACAACTTGCATCTCATTACTTTGAACTGGATGTTTCTCTGTTTCAAAATCAATTGGTACAACAGAGAGGTCTGCATCAGTGGCAGAAATCTTAAGAGGCATTGATTCAGAATGCACAGAAGATGGCACAGAATGACAATCTTTCTGATGTAACTCGGCAGTTTCACTGAAATAAGATGAACCACTTCCGGCAGTTTTGTTTGCATCAGAAATAGTGATTTCAGGATTAAATGGTTCTGGCTCTGCTTTAGCTCTGTTCTTCAGCTCGTGGGCCAAAAATGCTCTGGCTTCCACTATCTGTATGCATACAGTAATCAATTAGAAACAGCAGGCAACTTAAGCTCAAAATAAGGCGTACAATATCAGAAGGGATGTTGAATGAATGGAGTCAGCTGACAGCCATGCCCATTTTCACAAGGAGCTACCTAAATTCTAGCTCAACAACAGAATCAAAGAAAACTTTTGCACTCCCATGCCAATGTATTAAATAAAGATACTAGTGTCCAATGTATGACAATTTTAGTTACCTTCACCTTCATTTTTATTCGGTTAACAAATTGCTTAAGATTCATCTCTATGCATGACCCTTGGCATTTATCACCCATCAAAGGGGAACAATAGTTCCTTATCTATATGAATTGCCAATTTTGATCAAGCATTTCTCAAGATGGTTCAACCAACAATCTTAATGTATCACCAACAAAAAGTACTCTTAAATGGGATTAAAAGAAATTCCAAAAATAGATCAATAAGCAATACACAACACAGCATCATGTCGTGCAACAAAATGGGACAAAAATTCAAAAAATGCCTGCTTTAGTACGTGATACCCAAGTACACAACAGACCATCAGTGCATATATATCTGGAACTCACAGAAACGAAGTGATTTAAGGAAAATGAAGGGGCACACAACTACTGAACAAACAAATCAACTTACTTGGGGAGTTGACAGAAGTTCAGCATCATTTTTATTGAGTCTAGGGTGCAAAAGTACAAAATAAATCTTCCAGAAGCAGCTTTCACTCATATACTCTGGGCAAAGTTCCATCCTGAGAGCAGCTAATGTTGGTGCAAGACGTTCTACAGCCAAAGCATGCTCTTGTTGTGCATCAGAGATGTCAAAATCTGAAATCAAATTAATTATAACAACATCAGTTTGTTTCATTCACTCAGATAAAAAGAAAAAGAACACACATTATGAAAATAGAGTTCCTCTAGTAGCAACACATAACCAAGAAGATTCTTAATAGCACAAATTAGTTACTCGGGGAGTCAAAAGCTACAACATTCTTGTTTAGGTGCAATGTTTGCATTTAGAAGCTAGAGCATTTGGCATAGGTTTAAATACAAGCAAAAAGATGTTGGGCAGAATGAAACAACACTAGGCACTATTTGCAGAAAGGAAAAGAAGTGATGGAAGACAAGGTAAAGCAAATTGACTGGGATCAATAAGCAGATTTCTATCAAAATAGTATCAAATTGATTTCATACTTCCAAAACCTCTACCTTCAAGGATTGAATATTAGTGGGAACCCAAAAACAACACACCTACTAGTTATTAAAATAAAGTAATATATATGCCGAAAAATCCTGAAAACACATTTTAGTTGTTATTTAGGAGTTGAGAGGAAATATCAGAACCCTTAACAGAATTAAATCAATGGAAGTTTCTATCAAAAATCGATATTTATAAAATAAAAAGTTTGATTATAATCACTGAACTAAACAAAATGACTAAGATCAATCACAGATTAATATCCAAAAGACAATTCCAAAGACCCTTCATAGCAAACGAAATCCTATAACGAGCACATATGGACAAATTCGGAAACAAGGCACAAGCAGAATCAACTAGTACATAAATTCCTTGGTATTCATTCAGGCATAAACTAATCAAATGATAGAACACTTTCAGATGAGAGAAGGTTTCAGTGAGTCATCGTCCACATATAATAAGATGTGCAATTTCACTCTTAACACAAAATTTTTATAAAATCAAATCACATTGATTGAGAGGGAGCAAAATACAGACCATCAAAATTATCATCGTCAGGAACGGGAAAATCAAGCCAAGTCTCCGGATGCACTGCGATGTTTCTAGCAAACATCAATACTTCTTCAGTAACACCAATGGCATCAATTGGTTCGGTCTCCGATCCAAGCTGTAGAAAATTCGATGCCATTTTCGTGATCTCCGAAACAGAAATATTATTCGACCACTTCGAGATTCCGCTCTGGAATTTCCCACGAATCTCGGCGAAATCGCTCTTGATTCCTTGAATTATGTCCTCCTCCGTGACCTCCGGATCCGATTGTCGATCGGATTCATCAGACGACTGCTGTTGGTCGCGCATTTGAGGTTGGTCTTGCGGAGGAGGAGCGAGGAAGGAGGCGACGCCCCATATTTGACGTGAAAAGGATTTAGTGAGCTCGGAGAGGTCCTCTTTAACGCCGCGTGGAGTGTCGGCCGTTGACTGATTTTGATTGTGATCGGACTCAGATTCTGGATTTTTAGCATTGTTACCGTCGATGGATGAGTGATCTTCTTCGTAGTCGTCGTCAAGCTTCAGAGAGCCGGCGATGGATCTAGCTAGCCATGACATTTTCGGTTGAGTGAAAGCTGTCCCCAATTCCTCGGTTTTAACTTAGAACTTCCTATTACCAAAGATAAGATACCATAACGGCGTCGTATAGCTCTGTTCTTTGTTTAAGCTTCAATAAGGATAATGTTCTGTATAATTGGACAAAATTCATTCAGCTTTCCCCTAATTTTTACCTTAATTCCAACTAAATGATTAAATTTGTAAAAATATTAAATAAAAAATTTATTTAGAATTGTTTCAAAATAAATGTATTTTTAAATTAATTTTCAAAAATAATATACCAATTTTAAACAAAATTATTTTTTAGTAACTAAAAATTCATAAAATTAAAATATTTTAATTTACTCAAAAAGCTTATTTCGTGTTAAAATTAAATTTTGAATATATTAAAAATTTTTAATATTAAATTTAAAGCATGTAAAAAATTTAAACGTGCGCAAAACAAACACGTTAAATTCTTTAAATACTCAAAATTTATTTTTACGTATTTATATTTTTAGTTATATAAAAATATTTTTATTAAAAATTAATTTGTTTTATTAATTTAATAAAAATAAAAAATGTATATATTTATAATTATAGTGTTACTATTAATACAATTTTCAAATTTGACAAAGCTTTCTTTTTAATGAAAAATAATTTCATTAAAAAGAATGATACAATAGCCAATTAGGCTGCACAACGTCGTCGTTTTAGTCGCCCTTCCTCTCGTCTCCTTAATCCCTTGCCCAAAACCCGGTAAACTTCCTGAGAAAGATGTTACTTCGAAATCGCCTGTTCTCTCTCTTGTCACCGCCATTACTATCCTCAAAACTGTGTCCGTTTACTCACTCTTCACAAACTCGCTTCTCATTCTCCGCCCGAAACCAGAACCCGAGAAAACCCCATGTCGCCTCCGCATCGAAGACGACAAAACAATCCCAAACCTTATCGGATGCGGCTAAGTTCATCCGGACCGTCCTATTCGTTCCGCCCGGTGTTGAACCGGACGAGGTTACCGAAGATATGATTCTGCCCGGATCAAATATCGTTGTCGGACCATACGCGGGTCATTCGCAGATTAAGGAAGTGGAGTTTGTGAAAAGCAGTGGTCGCGCGAAGGATTGTCCCAAAGATGACCGGCCCGAGTTTGCAATCCTGGGTCGGTCTAACGTAGGCAAGTCATCGCTTATTAATGCTCTGGTTCGCAAGAAAGAAGTTGCACTCACGTCAAAAAAGCCAGGTCTTTATATGTTTTGCTATGAGTTTTAATTCTTGTTTGTTAAAGTTGTTATTTGTTGTAATAAAACTATGGTTTGCGCAGGGAAGACTCAGCTAATTAATCACTTCTTGGTGAACAAAAGTTGGTACGTGGTGGATTTACCTGGTTATGGGTAAGTACTCGGTTTTGTAAGTAATTGAATTAAATAGGGCCTTGCTAATGGTGGGCACTTGATGGTTTTTTAGTGTAGATGCTCACAAATACATGCACTGGTATGATGTTGAATTATGATTAAACTTCTTAAAATTTTGGAAGTATTGTAGGAGAGAATGTCACATTTGCTTAGTTTTTAACTTTATGTCGCCTTAAAATATACACGACGAAATCCAAATCCAAACCCAGAACTGAAAAAAGTAAAAATGATGCCCAACATGCGAAATTCTAAGTTTTGAGAGTTATTCATATTCAATACCTGATTCAAGAAACCTGAATTTAACTTACCGAATAGAATCTAAAAGTTAAAAATTCCTTAATATTAAATTTAAATGTCAGCCATAAAGAATGAAAATTTTAAACCCCAAATATTTGTTTTCAAGTGCTTTTAGTAGCTGGTTTTGGGTGATTTTTGCAGTGATTATATTTCACTTAATGCTAGAGTTGTCTTCAGTTGTTCACAAATAAAACTGTAAAGCTCAAGAGGTTGGCTTGAGTTGTAGAAGTCCCTTGGATTCAACCAAGACATCTAGGTTCAAAATCTCTTGGGGCCACCTACATAGGATATTGTGGGGTCCAACAGTAGTTCCCAGTTTATCACTCAATGAATGTAAGAAGATAAAGGGAGTTATGGGTATCAAATATGTGTGTTTATGTGTTCCATTTACTTCAATCGAATGGCTGATACAATTGTTGAGGTGGCATTGAAACTCCATTTGAAATATGAATCAAAAGTAACAAAGATGAGGTGGTAAAAAAATTTTCAAATCTTGACTCTTGGTATTATTTCTTCAATCATCAAACACAACCAAATTTCATTAAAGTAAAAAAAGACCATCCACTTTCCAAAAAGTGTATTCATTTTATGTGGAACATGATTGTCCAACATGTACATTTATCAGCATTAACCCATCCCTCATTCCCGCTGTCCATGCCTTTTTTTGTTGTCCTCATCAGATATCTTTTGTAGTCCTCCACCCAGTTATTTTTCATCAAAAATCTTGTTTATTGAGTTAAATTAATTTGAATCATAAGCTTTTATATTTGGTTTAACTTTAGGTAAATTTCATATATACGTATATATAGAGGAAGTTGGTGTACATTTGTGATCAAGTACATTTCAAGTGAGTTCCTGAGTTTGTAGTTTTTAGGGGAAAAAACAATTTCATGACAAGTTTTTAAAACTAATTTATTGTTGTACATCAAGAAATTCCAAGTAGTATCTGGTAAAAGATAAACCTTTAGTAGATCTAAAATCCGCAAAGCAAGTCTTGAATGCGAACTCAACATACACCACCCATTCCACAGAAAACTTGCAATTGTGCATATATTAAAAGTTCAGAAATTGTAGATATGACGATGTAGCTTGCAATAGTGTTAAAATTATAAAATTGTAGATTGTGCAAACTGCAGATTTGTCGAATTTCAGGAATTCCAGATGGTAAAACATTTGGAGCTGCTGAATGTTGACTAGATAGAATCTTGACATTTGGGATTCTCTCGTCTTTCTTCATTCTTCAAGTCTTGTTCTTTTGGGTAAGAATGGGATTTACCAGATGGTTTTCTTTTTTGTAATTTGGTTGCTGGTACAGTTTGAATAGAGAAGGAAGAATGCCAAGATTCAGGATTTCAGTACTTTTCCTTTTTGTTGTCTCATGCCACATCAGCTTTGTTATTTTTGTGTCATATTTTGAATAGAGTTTAAACTCACCTCAGCAATTTTACCCTTAGATTGAAGTAAGTGAATTGCCAGATATTGGTGTGTAGTTTTCAGTCACAAATTTAATTTAAGAGAACCCCATCCAGATATGTTTAAAGAAAATTGCCAAGTTTTCTGGTGGATAAAATGTTTCTGCAGTCTATCCAAGTTTTTTGTTGCCATTTCTCTCAATGATGTAGTTGGTAATGTGCTGTCTTTCTGATTATGTTGGTTAATTGCTTTAAGCAACTTTTTGCACATCCGGTCCACTCTTGTATTTTCTAATTTTATTCATTAATAAACATTTCTCTTTTTCCCATCGAGCAAATGTTTAGAACCAAGACAGATAAATTTTTGGGAGAAGTGTTCTGAAATTGCATGTTTCTGATAATCTGTGACCTGGAACTGGGTTTTCCATTTTCTCACCAATCAGGTGACACCTGCAATTGTAGTTAAGTGGTCTGTGTTACTTCCTTTTGGAGTTTGTTTGGCTTGTTTATCGATCATATGTTGTAACAATCTGTGCCCAACAATCTAGTAGATATCATTCACAACGGGCACACATTTTTTCATTGGTTTGCTATTGGGGTTTATCATCAAAATGCATCTACTGAGTTGGCTTGAGTAAAGATATAGATGCTTAAGTCAAAGAAATGTGAAATGATGGTTAATGTTACTGGAAAAGATGTCAAAGTTGAATACTTAAAGGCATCTTTTATATCTTCTCCACTACATACATATGATGTCAGTACACTGTGAAACAACAGAAAATTTGGTCATTACCTGATACTTTGGGCATTCCTTTTGTTTGCAGATTTGCTAAAGCACCAGATGCTGCTCGGATGGATTGGTCCTCATTCACAAAAGGCTATTTTCTAAATAGAGAATCTCTGGTCGGTGTGCTTCTTCTTGTTGATGCAAGTGTTCCCCCTCAAAAGATCGATATAGACTGTGCAAATTGGCTTGGACGCAACAATGTATGCCATTCTTTATCTTTAGCTTCATTGTGGTACAGATTCTATTACTAGCTTACTGAAACAAGGTCAAATTCAATCTTCTTATGGTCTTTTGGTGTTTCTGCTTTGTTCAGATACATATGACTTTTGTTTTCACAAAGTGTGATAAGATGAAGGTGGCAAAAGGAAGAAGGCCTGATGAGAACATCAGAAGTTTCCAGGAACTGATTAGAAATAACTATCTGCAACACCCCCCGTGGATCATGACTAGCAGTGTCACTGGTTTGGGAAGAGATGAGCTTCTCTTGCACATGTCACAGCTAAGGAACTACTGGGATCAATAGTAGCAGAGTCAACCCTAATGTAACTTCATTTCAGATTGGCACACAAGCAGCGAGGTTATTTATCTAAACTGCCTATTAAATTTCTCATTATTCTCCTTTTCCCTGTTTTCTCATCAAATTTGATGATGAAACAGTTTGAATCCTACCAAAATGTGTTTGCACTGTGGCGTAACATTATCCTTGTATATAAATATAGGTGAAGCATATTTTACTGCATTCGATAGTATTTTAATTCAAACTACTTTTTACGTGTAGATTTGCTGATGGTAATTACATGGGGCCACTATTCTGTGGGCATATTTCATTCCTAAACATTAGGTTCTGGGATTTATATATCTGACCGATCAATGGGATGTTACAAGCTAAGACTTGAATTATTTTAGTCGATAGACAGCAACAGAATCACCATATACTCCAAAAAGGAAAAAGAAAAATTCAGAGGCGTCCTGAACCTTATTTGTGACTTGACAAACATAATTTCCCAGGCAAATGATGGTATTTGGTTGCCACTACAACCCCTTTGTCTGCAAAGAAATCATTTGCATTGTCACAGGTTAGGTCTGTCTACTTTTTACCAATTTGTATGGGTCCAAGTATTGAATGTTCTGCTGGGGAGATCTTAGAGCCAGCAATCTCCAATCTAGTTTATTTCTATCTGATATTCTTAACGCCATTTGCTAATTGTAGTGTCATTGTTTGTATGGTAGTAAGACAGGTCAGGGTCTTGACTGTATCATATGAATGGGGGTAGTTGGTGGCACAGGTGGAAGCATAATGTTATTGTCTTAATTAGCAAAAATACATTTAACAGTTTCAGTTGAGGGATTCATAAATCACGGCTGTTATTAGTTTGATTATTGTACATATCCATTACATTAATGAGCCTGGTGGATGCATGGAGATCTTAGAGCCAAGAATCTCCAATTATAAATGTTATGATTTGAATACTATAGTCTATGCTTGCCAAATTGATATTTAAAAACAAAAAATAACCGAAAAAAAAAGTGAAAAGAATACAGAAAGTAAGATGCTAGAGGGAGGAAAGCAACGCTGTGCTGAAAGAGCTATGGAACAGTGGAAAGACTTCCTGGACTTAGAAGAGGGTAAGCAAGCCAATTATAAGAAGATGGAGACAAACTCAATCCAAATGTATTGAATTCCAGTGAACAATCCGACGTCTTCTGGGTTTTTGCACCTGATGATATTTCAGACTCTAACTCCTTGAAAAACGCAGACATCGGCGTTGTTTTACCACTAGAAGGAAGCAGCTGCAGGGATGCATCTGCAGTGTCTTTACCGGAAAACGAGTGTGTGGCAACATTAATCGGAGGTGGAGCCACGCTTTTGAGACGCTGAGACTGGCTGCTTGAGTTGGGTGCACCGGTCAGTTTCTGAACCAAGTCCCGGAAGTTTATAGGATCAACTTTGTACACTCTTGGCCTTGTGGGTGGCATCGGTGCTATCGGCTTCTTCCATGGCTTAGCAGGATTCTTACGAACCAAATGAATCGACGAACGAAAAGAACCCTTCGCTTCATGTGAGTTTTGCTGCAAGTATGAAGATGAAGAAGAAGATTGAGTTTCCATAGCTATGACAAACAAGTGAGAATGATCTAGTTTCACCTAATGGACTTGTTTATATAGAATCAGACTCCTGGCAGGATTATATATATAAAAGAAAAAAATGTGAAGGGGGAGACGAGAAAGGCCAAAGACCGAACAACGAAGCCGTTGAGAGTGGCAACCTAGAAATATAAAATATTTAAATTATTTTCACGATCAGCCGCCATAGATGTGAGTGCTTACATCTACCAACTGGGTCGGTCAAAGTGCTCATTTTTTGACCACAATTGTTGATCATTAAAATATATTCATTCCTCCATTAACGAGCTTTGATTATTGATCTCTTTATACAATAAAGCACGAAGTGATGATTCCTGTCACAGTGCCGGCATTGAATCCTGGACGTGGACCAGCTTCCTTCCAGAAGGGGGAAAAGATTAATGGCAGCCGCCTGTTAACAGCGAACCATCCAACTCATGCGCCCCATAAACTTAGCTACTCAAAATTTGGTATTCGTCCTAAGTATCTTTGACCCAAACTAATCTTACTGAATATAGGTTTTTGGCCTCCTACTAATGCACCCATCTCAATCAACCACAAATCTCGTGAAGAAACTATGCAAGTTGGAACCTTGCTTGAAATCTTAGATCAGAAATCCTACTTTGGATTTCTTGCAATTCTTAGTTAAGCACTGACGTCCACAACATAATTATGAGACCCAGATTGTATTCTAGATTAGGGAAAGTGATTTTGTTCTTATTTAATTCAATAACAGTGATAACAATTTAACAAAGATCCATCAATTTATTTGCATTAATTAGCTTACAAAATACAGAAACTTAATATCTCATTTATTAGATATTTGTTAAGTTATACATTATTAGTAGACGATTCTAATATAAATATTACATGATTTTGAGTCTTTTTAACTAAATACAAATATGTGATGGGTTATATACTTAAATAAGGTAATATCTATTTAGTTATTAGTTTCGGATTGTTACATTTACAATATCAAAGTCGACTTATAATTTAATACGGTTGAACGAGTGAATCTAATTATATATTATAATTTAAAATTTTTTTAATTAAACACACGTGTTTTAAAATTACAAAATTTAATAATAAATTTATATTTTTCTAACTAAATAAATATATTTGTGTTTTAAATTATAAAATTCAAAAGCAAAGCTTTAATGAATTGTATACTAAAAAAAGATGCTATTTACTCAATTGTTAACTAAAAGACATTTATAATAACTTTCTAATATTTGTAGGGATATGATGTCCATCCAGAATATGGGCTGGGCCCTACCCCTCCTTTCCTCTCGTTGCATAAATCACCCTCAGAGTCAGATATCATATCACCCAATTTTTTAATTAATTATTACTATTTTAATTTTTCTGTGTAATCATTACCCCTTGGTCAGAAAGCATCCGAAACAGTCATGATCCGGGTGGAATGGGAGGATGGCAAGGGCAAGCCAATTTCTAGCCTTCCACGAAGGTGGAACTATCAATTTTTATGAACAGTACGCAGCAGTGCACAAATGGTGTAGGTGAAAACTAATTAAGCTTATTAACATAATTTTTTTTTCTTTTTATTTTCTATGTTTTGTCTAATTGGGCCCTAAATGGGCCTAACCGTACTGCCTACTATCGTGGCACACAACATAAAATTATTCAAAACACATTTTTAATTATAAAATAAATAAAAATATTATATATTTTTAAAAATATCAAAATTTAATTTAATTTTTTGTTACTCAAACAACACATCATTACTTCTAAAAAGTAATTTAAGCACGTAAAGGCTATTGTCGTGACAAATATAATTAGACGAGTACTTGTCATCAACCTAAAGGATTATATTAAATATCATTTAGATATGATATTAAGGTCATTTGGAAGTACTCTTGTTGGAAATATTTCCAAGTAAAAGTATTACATGCAACTTTGACAACTACTCAATCCAAAAACAAATGGTTAATTTCAATCAAAATTCATAAAAAAAAATGTTATTAATAAAAAATTATGTAATTTTATTATATAATTATTTAATTAATTTATCATAAACTATATTTCTTGTGTATCATTTTTAATTGTCACAATTGGTTGTTAAGGCCCATGAGATTTGACAACTAAATTAGGCCCACAAACAAATAACAAATGATATGAAATATTTTGTACAATTAATTATATTTATTTGATAATTTAATTTTTATTATATAAAAATAATTATTAATATAATTATATTTTATAATTTAAATTAAAAGTTGAAATTAATTTATTTTTATTATAAAATGCATAAAATATTTTAATAGAAGTAAGTGTTTTTATTCGAATAAAAATAATTAATTAATATAAAAAATATTTATGATAAGAATATTAAGAAAATATATTTATTATAATAATATTTTTGATAAAATATAATTACAGTAAAAATTAAAAGTAAAAAATAATTAAAAATTTTAATTTATTAATAGGTATTAATAAATTTAAAAAGATACAATATTTTTTGTTAAAATAAAAAATAATAAATTTATTTTCATAAATAATTTTATGATGCAAATAAATAATAAAAAAAAACTCTTTCCATTTTCCTTTCTTTATTTCTTTATATTCTTTAAAACAAAACACACCAAAAGATAGCATGGCAAGGACAATGGCATTATTTTCACTAGGGGGACCTTTGGCTTTGGGCATCCATCCCTATGAATATACATGACAACCATTTCAATTTGGTAAATACAACAAACAGTCTGCTAAGAAGGTCTAAGATGGTGTTTCTTTAAAGCCAATTTTGTTAACGCAAAGTTTTGTGTATTGAATCCAAGTAATGTTTTTCACATGGTTTGTGTTACTGTAGACGCATCAATGTTTCTGTCAAGGCTGCCCTAACAATTTGGAGCTACTACTCATTGAATGGACTGATGGTAGATTGTAATTCAAGCAGACTGAATCTGAAACCGCTCACCCAACCTTTCTTTCTTTTCAAATCCACAGTGATTAGATGAGAGGTAACATTTCCCACAAAGAGATAAAAGGAGGTACAGTATACCTCTAGATGCCAACAAGCATCACTTGCAGAGCAGTTGTTTAGGAAAATGTACCAAAGCTAATCCCTGAAATCTCGTTCTATTCACAAGCAATCTAGCATGGCAATCAGTGATGAAAGATTTATACAGGTCTCATAATTGAACCAGAAGAAAAACTACTAAGATATTATCACAAGCTAAAAGGAAAGAAAATAAAAAGGCAGGATAAGATCAAATGATCAATGAAAGGGCTAATTTCATTGTACATGTTGCTGAATTGACATTTGTAGGCCAAAGGCACTCCATGTCTACTCTCGTTGAGTCAAAAGTAAAACTTCCACTAAAATCAGGAGGAAGATTGGAGGCCCACCCCACGTTAGGGACAAAGGAAAAACTAGGGAGAATAAGGGACCCCCATTCTCCTCCCTCCCCATGGAGCGAATCAATTCCTTGACTATTACAATTACAGTTGCAAGCTCCTGATACTTGCACCAATTTCCTCCCCGTACAAAATATCATTAGCCAACAACTATACCCCTATACAAAATCCAGATAACACATTTCATATCATACTTCTTCTTGATGGGGTTTATTTAATTAATAAAGCATTGGAAATGGAACAGGCTTATGAATAGTGAATGTAAATCACCATGGCATACAAAAGTGTGTTGATGTTGTGCCCACATGGTAATTAATCTTCATGCTTGTTGAATCATTAACTGGAAATTTAAGAACATATGTACAGGAGAGCAAAATAATAAACCCACCATTTCCAATGCTTCTAAAAGGGCCCGAACTCCCTCAACCCACTATCAAAGGGATTGTGCTACACAAGACACAAGGTAGCTTCTTTCTCATTGGATTGTCCTCGTAAGCTTGCACTTGGAAATGAAGGTGGTATCTGTATAGTTAAGACTACACAGCTTCAATAGCTCTGAAGACTTTTGCTTTAATACAGGATTGCAACCACTTTGAATCACTAGGAAAAGCTTAGCTGCAAGACCGGCATCCACAGCTGCTGATGAGCATTCCTCAGGATAGAGTTTGTACACTGACCATAAAATTGACAACGCATACTGAGTACAAGTTTCTGAAACTCGCATAATTAGCCTCACCATATTCGGTATTGTGTTTGCACAAACCTTCAAAGCCAATTTTCCCTCCGGAAGAGAGGACAATGCATCCAAGATACAGAGTGCTAATTCTAAGCAATCTGGATCCAAAGAAGGCAACAATTCAACCAACTGAGGAACAGCCCCAATGGTCACAACCAAGCTCCTAACTTCTTTATGCGAACATATTGATCGAAGTAGACTAAGTGCGGGCAAGATTCCAGTGGTATACCTCTTATGTTTCGCCAGCCTCATCAATGCTATCAATAGTCTATGGCTTGACACAATTTCCGGACGAAAATCTTTCGCCTCCATCAATTTCTTAATTAACCGCACAGAGTTTATCTTTGTGTCAATTGAACCTTCACTTAACAAGTCCACTATTAACGAAATCTTAACTGGTTGCATCAAATTGGTCTTTGATTCAGAATCAAGAGTTAAATTCACAAGAATCCCAACTGCCTCACAACCAACAGCATGTGACGTAAATGGACCTAGCAAAGATGAAATTACAGTAACCCCACCATCATCAACCAACGTCTTTCTTGCGGAGGGATGTGCTGACACAATTTGATGCAGCTTCTTCAGGGCTTGAACCCTAGCTTGACCCTTAACTTTCTTCAAGGTTTCAAGAAGTTCACTTGCCCGCCCTTGAACATCCTCGGATCTCTTCTTCATGAGCAAATACTTCTGAGAAAACCAAGTGAGAATCAAGTGGTAAAGGGTCTTATTAGGAGTAATTGAATCATCCCAGAGCTCTTGCATTGTTGTGGGGCAAGTGTAATGCCCCAGACTAAACCATTTGAGAATGTTGGACCTCTCATAGGATTGGCCAGTGCAAAGAGTAACAGGGTCTTGCATTGGCTCAAGGGAGATTGGGCAGACAAAAACTGAAGGGATTTCAATTGAATCAAGCTCTTCAACTATCTTTTTCAGATCGAACTTCTCACAAACGACAGCAGCAGCACCAGTACCAGTAACCTCAGGAACAAGAGCGCCTCCTAAAACCCCATCTTTCACAGCAGTGTCCAGATCTAGAATTTGGCCATCCCCACTACCCTCAAGCCCATCCCTTTTTGAGGGTTGAAACATAGGCATCTTTTGACAAGCTTCTCTTGCAGAAAACCACCTCCAAAAACAAAATTCCCAAAGGAGGAAAAGAAAAAGGAAAAATGAAGCCTCAAAGTCTATGGAGTGACAAGAACCCCTCAAGGGACATTACATTTGGGTTACGGGCATGAGAGATGACTGAAAAGAATAAAGCAGGTGAATGGAAGTTCTCCCTCATTGAGAAATGACAAGCTACAAAAACAACAATACCGCTCTCTTTATCACGTAGGAAAAATCTCCTGTTCCTTTGCTATATTCTATGGTCAAAAGACTCATTACCATCATAATAACACACAAGCAATCTCCTTTCACTTCTTGCTCAAGCTTCACAGCAAAACAGCAAAGATACCAAAAGCAAACAGCAACAGCGAAATGCAAACAGTGACACCAAAGCAACAGTAATAGTAAAAGTACTCTCTTAGAATTCCAAAACAAGGCTGAAAATATTGAGAAAAATAACACAGACCACCCAGATCATAAAAACAAGAAACAATGAAGAGAAATCATAGAAGGGGGTCATACTAAGCCAACAGAGAAAGAGAGAAAAAGGACAGTCAGAGAGCAGTATGGAGGAGAGCATAGAGAAGCCATGAACTGCAAAAGGTTCTCACTCATTCGCTGCCCTTTGTTTTTGGACAGTTGTCTGCCGCCTGGAAAAACCTTCACGGAAAAATAATAAAAAGTAATAATAAAATCGGTAAAGAAAGCTCCAAGGAGAACTCAGCACACGTGCAGTCATATCAGTTGTCGCCATAATCTCCCGCTTCTCTGTTTGTTTACTTTACGTCCTGATTTTTTTCTACACTCGGTTTAGACTTAATAACTGGGCTCGTAATCAAGGTGTAAGATTCCACCCCTAATAAAATATTAAAACAAACGACAAAAAGACCGAGCTGGGCCCCACAGTTGTCCGCTCTCTCTCTTCTTTAAATATATATATAATATATATATTTTAGGTGAGAGTGCCAGCCCAAGAGGTTTGACCGACACAGTTCTTTTTCATTTTTTCAGCTTTGACTGCCCGCCTTCTATGCTGCTCAAGTAATTGTGCTTTCGTCGGCTTGGCTTATCCGGCCTTTTCTTTTGCTTTTGCTTTAGCTTCCCGAGTAGCTTTGCATGAACTTTATGAACTACTTTCATGTATAATATTAGCTGTTCGAAATGCTTACAAATGAATCAATCCACTTGTTGAGTCAAAGCTTTTAACATAATTCAAAGAAATTTCAAACTTATAGGAGGGATGGGTTTGGAATTAAGAGGTAGATTTTTGGTGGGTTTTGTTCAAAAAAGGTTAGATTTGTGGTGGGGTGGGGGGCAGTGAACCCTACAAAGAGGTAGTAGTTTAAGGTTTTTGAGTAGGTTACAGACTAGAATAATAGGGTTTGGATTAGATTCTAATTAGTTTATGAGATGCAAACTAGTATTATTTTATTAACATTTCATATGCTTGCCATTGATCTATATAATTAAAGCTAGGTTGGCTCTGGGTCTTAATCATGCTCCCCCTCCAATATTCAATCTAAAATGAAGTCTAATGAGTTTGAAAAATGGATTCAAATCTTAATTTCAGCGCCTGAACTATCCATGGAGTCACATGACCACAATGCATGTGGGTTTTGTTAATGGGAGTATTTTGGACTGCTTCTATTAAGAAAATGTGAACAAATTCTCACCTAGTCAAGCTTATCAAATCTAATTTTAAAAAGAAGATCAACAATATCATTCATAGTTTCAAATTAATTGACGATTTTGACAACTCGATATAATAACGAATATATTATCTTGGCAAAATAATTAATATAAATAATGAGCAAATTATTTTATCGGCCTCAAACTTTTTTCAAATTATAAAAAAAAATTAAAAATGTTGGACTTGTCTCTTGCATTAATTTTTAAAATTGAAATCAAGTTAATTATTATAATATTTTAATATATATATATATATATATATTTATAAATTTTAATGACTTATCTCGTTATTTTAATATTCAATTAATGAATCACGACTAATTAATTTTTTTATTTTGTGATCTAAAAAATATGCTATTCATTTTAAAATATTAATAATATATATTACTTTAAATAATAATAAATTTTGAGTCGAATAACTTGAAATTCTTTAAATAATAATAATAAATGTACAATAATATTTATATAGTAACCGATGCTCGCATATAATATTAAATGTGTGGTGTTACAAAATGGACGGCTCAAACTTATTGGATGCATTGCAGGGAATATACTTGTCAATCCTAGGAATATGCTTTAAACCAAAATTCCTTGGGCTTGTTTTAGACCGAGGTTTGTCGATGATTGGGCTTTAAAAAGCCCAATATAAGTTGGGCTGAAACCGGCCCATATATGAGAGTAAATTTCAAAACCCCATCAATTTGAAAAGAAATAATTTTTCTTAGGGTTATTTTAATTTGAAATAGGTTTGGTTCATTTTGAATTTTGTTTATCAAATCCAAATCAAAGCATGCTTCTATAAAATAAGAGTTAATGTTTCAACCATTTGTACATCACAAAGTTTTCCTACACCTCTTTTTCTCCTATTAATTTTTATAAAAATATATTTTTTATATAATTACTTCATATTTTATTCATCACATCTAATTAAAATATCGATTCTTTTTAATTTCACGGTAAAATAAGGGTATTCTAATTTAGTTTTCTCAGTGTAACGCATCAAGAATGTTCTTGAATTTTGAAAGATTTTGAACAAGTTTTTAAAGTGTAGTTTTTATGTATAAAAGATAAAAAAATTATGTTGTTTTATCATTTGATTAAAAATTAAGTTCAAATTATTTATTTAGTCTTACGTAATTAAATGTGTACTTCAAATTAATCGATAAATATATTAAAATTTAATTATAAGAATTAAATACGACTAAAATATAATTTTTTTTTAAAATTTATAACTATGAATAACTAATTAAAACTTCATAATCTATTTTTCTACTAAAAAAATTTTAATCGACAGCGTAGCTAATTCGTTTAATTTTTATCGTGTGACCTAAATGAGTTGGTACGTGGATTGCTTTCTTTGTATTAATCGGTAAGTGAATTCAACTTACTTTCTTTGGAAAAAAAATTTAATTTAAAAAGCTTTATGCGATAAATAATAAACAAAATAACAATTATAACCAAAACAATTTTGTATCATCAAATAGATCGATTGGATTCAGGCTTATAAAAATATGGGTGTCAAATAGATGGGTGTGTATGAAGCCCGTAAAAACTTACGAGTTAGGTTGGGCCAACATAAAAATAAAAAGGCCTAACATGGCCCATTAACATAGCCCGTTAAAATTTGAGTCAATTCAATTTCGTAAGTTTAATTAATTTTAAAATTAAATCAATTTTAAATAAATAATTATAAAAAATTTAATATTTATTTATAAAATATAAATTTATAATATTTTTGTATGTTAAAAATAATAAATAAATCTATGAATTTGTGATAAGTTTTTATTTTTATTTTTTTGGTTCAATTCTTTTAAGTAAATAAATTAACTTAATTTATTTTGCCAATTGGTTATTATAACTTAATCCACACTTAAAGTCTAATATTCAAATTATTTTAATTAATACTAATCAACTATTTGCCAAACTAACCTAACTTACGTGTTTATATCTGTGTGTATGTACACGATATTTCATAATCATAACTTGTAACCATCTGAGTTTCCCTTCTTCTCTCCATTGTTTCTCAGCTCTTCTTCCCTGTTAATTTGTGAATCGCAAAGCAAAAGCAAGAGCAAGATGAGCAGCAAGAATTCCAACAAGGAAGGAAACAGACTGGCGAAATATGTGAAGAAATCGGTAAGGATGTTGGTGAAGGCCAGGGATTTATACATCCGGAGCCTGACTGAATGCTCAGACAAAGTTAAGTTTAGCACGGCAGTGGCTTGCCCTGTAGGCCATATTAACACTTTGCCTAGGAGTTGCAGTGTCAGCTCATCGAAATCGAGAAACGACGAAGATTTCAGGGAGCTTATTAGAGTTGCTTCTACCAAGAGTCTTGGCAATAAGATTGACCTGGAGTTGCAGAAAAGACACCAGGTGAGACAATCTCCAACTCCCGGTAAGAACAATATGCCGAGGAGTCACAGTACTGGTATTGGGAGGATCGACGAAGACAAGCCCTTTGAAGACGATTTAAAGGCATATCCTGTACCAAATTTATATCCCAGAAGCAAGAGCTATGCTGTTTCCAGGAGAACTGGTTTGGCCTCAGCTTAGCACAAAAGACTGTATTATATCTTTTGTTAACTCGTCTGTTTTCTTGTTTCCATGATTTGAAATGTTAAAAGAAGTAAATCTGAATGTCAGAAATTCGAGGCTTTGTTCTTCAGGATTCTTGTGTCTGTGAACTACAAATAAGCATTAAAATTTCCTTTGTATTTTTGTTCCATGTCATTATCAAGACAGTGATATCAATCGTGGAGTTTTATGGCTCAATTTAATATGGTAGCGCCTGCTGGTGGTGAGTCACCGTCCTCCGAGGACCCCATTTCGGAAAGCAGGCTTTTCATCAATCCGTGGTGGGCAAAGTTTGCTTTTCAAATTATCTGTCATCTGTTTGTTGTATCTTCAAATTGTAGGTTTAGACCCACAGTCCACAGGCATGCTATGCTACACCTTCACACAGCAAACACAAAGTCTTTATTGGATATTTCAATTATTGTATCTTTAAATAAATTATAAACATTTTTAATAATAAACGAGAAATATGGACCCAACAGATAGATTTTTATAATCTGGTGGGCTCTTTCTTCGTGTGCTTGCTTCGCTGGTTGACAAACACATATTTTATTGCAATTATTTTAATGTAGATAATTTCTGAATGAATATTAGCGTGTTGAACAGCGATGACATGGTGTTATCCAACCGCTAAATTCAACCCATTGGGCTGTCTTCTTTTCTTTTCTTTATGAATAATTATTGGGTCCATACCCACTTGGAAGGAGACTAATTCCTCCATTACTCCACAGTATTTTATTCCTTCTGGTTATAAGTGCTATGTACTGTCTATCAATGTAGTTATGTGAGAGTAGAAGAGAATGAAGATGTGTGATTCTTCTACTACTACACAGAATCATTAAGGAATCCAAGTGAGGATCCCCTGGCGATTTGGCTTACTGGTGGCCCCGGTTGCTCTGCAATTTCCGGACTTGCTATTGAGAGAGGTCATAGGAGGTTCATTATAAATTTCATTTCGTTATCATCCTAACTGCAATTGAATATAGGCCCTTTGTGTTTAAACATTGTCAAGCTTACCCAATACGAAGTTTCATTCTTATTCATGGACAAAGGTGCATTAGTTTTACTGATTGAGTTATATTAGCTTAACCACATTCATTTACAGAACATATCTTGTGGACAATCCTGGTGCTTTTCCGGGTCTCTAATATAATCTTTTCAGATGCACCATTTGGCGCTGGACTGAGATTCCATGTCTGGAGACTAGATATATGTTCATCAAAGTTGCATATTTCTGAGAATGGTGCGAACACATTTCAATTAGTCAAATCATAAAACTACCATCAGTAGATCATTAAGAACATGCTAAGATACTATTCAGTTTAGTCTTTGTTTTCTTACATTTTTGTCGTTGATAAATCATTTGTGCCCACTATTACTGGCTGATTATTGCAGCCGTCGCTTAGTAACCCAAAATTTATCCGAAATCCACACTATGTTGCTGGTGATTCTTGTTCTGGAAGGATTGTTTTGATCATTGCAGATAAAGCATCAGCTGGTAATGCCACGGTTCACCTTCTCGTGTTTCCACAATTCATGTTGATTAGGACCAATTACTAGTTTTTATATTGATGCAGAAAATGAAGCTGGGCATGAACCACCCATAAATCTGAAAGTAAATGATCTGCTATCGTATCCTTGATGTTTATTTTAATGTTAGGCTCTTAGATTTTGGACAGCAATAACATTTACTGAAATTGGTCCAGGGACATGTGCTTGGTAACCCTGTAACATATTCAACATTTAATGACGATTCAAAGGTTCCATATGCTCATCGAATGGCGCTTGTTTCTGATGAATTCTGCCAGGTTTAATTCATAAACTTTCTTTTAACAGAAGTTTAGATTACGAACAGGATGCCAAGAGTATTTTAAGCTACCATCTACTACTCAATCGCAGAGGTTACCGAGCTCTAATGCACTGGTTTCTATTGCTTGAAAACTTTTCCACATAAACAAATTGAGAAGTAAATTAGTTACAGCTTGGCATAATTTTCTAATTGGCAACTCATACATTCTCTGTAGTGGTGATCATGACATGGTCATTCCCTACTCCGGGACTCAATCGTGGATCAAGACTTGGAATTTTACTCTTGTTGATGATTGGCGGCCATGGCTGGTAGATGGTCAAGTTGCTGGATATACAATCGCATGACTATATAGATAGCACCGAGAATATTTTAATAAATTTCTTCCTATAAATCTCCGGTTTATTTCACTTCTCTGTAGATATTTGAAGGAATACTCCTACAACTCCACATTTGCAATCGTGAAGGCAAGAGTTATATCCTCTAATATTCAAGTGACAATTCCAGTTTCTAACGAGATGGAATTAGATTCGAAATCCCCTGGATTGTGCAGGGTGGAGGTCATACAGCCTCAGATTTAGTATCAGCCTAAGGAATGCTTCGCTATGTCCAAAAGATGGACTACTCAAGAACCTCTGTGATCATTTCCTGGTTCGAGCTTGGGACCCCATACCTGCAAAATTACAAGAATTTGTGCATACATGCGTTTTAGTTGCCCATGAAATGAAGAGCCTTACTTTCAACTTGCAATTTGTATTTTCTGGTATTGCATAAATCGACAGAGAAAAATATTGAACTTGGTCGAGGAGTTTTGTTGGAAAAAATCAACATTACCATGAAGAAGAAATGCTACGAATCTGAATGTGGCTAAGCATACCAGGAGTGTTCGTTCTTGTAGCACTTGTGCACCTTTAGTTTCGTGAGTTTTACTGGTCTCTTTTGTACTGAATTCTTATCACATACGGTAGTAACATGCTCCCCATCCTCTTTCATGATCTCTGTTCTAATAAATTCATCAATGCACCAAGAAGAAAAACAACGGAAGTTACATGAAACCCTTCTTATAATACTCTTTATCCACTACCACCACCACCACAAGTACTCTCTCAGTTACTCTCTACTTGATTACTTTGCTGTATTTTTGTTGAAACTCAATGCAATACAATTCTTTAATGACTGAACTTAGCCCTGAAAACAAATTGTAATCAGCCCCTCAATTGCTCATTAAAGATTACAGCATAATTCTGACCATCTCATACTGATAAATCTCACGAACAATGAAGCAATCAAAGCAGCAGCACACATTAATCACAGCAAAGAACAGGAAACATCAAGAAAATCAGGAGAAAGAGAAGAATTACGTGGTTCAACTTATAGCTTACATTCACGATCAGAACAACAGCCAACAGACTTTATTCATAAGCTCAAATGTTACAAGAATTAAAGAGAATCAGCTACTTACTTGACAAGATTTCCCTCCTGCAATTCTCAGAATTTCACCTCAGGTCACTCCCAAGAATACAAGGAGCTTGATCAACAGTACCCTTTAAAAAAAACTCTCATGTATGTATCTGCATTTGTGTTGAGTAACAGAAGTTGGTTAAATATGTTTCTAATATTTGATTCTTAACCAATTCTCTATTCGTTTTTCCACTTTGGTTATGAATTTGTCTGTTTTTCCTGCTTGTTCTTCTAAACTTTTCTCACCATTTTTCAACTGAAACTAAGCTCAAACAATGTTTAAACTTAGAAACTATCAACGTTTTTGTAAGCATATCAGCTGAATTGTGATAAAGTAATATTTCGCATTTATATGTTAATTAAAATATTTTTTTAAATATTTAATAGACCTTACTTGTAAGAGCTTTAATTTTTGTTTAGTAAATCGAAGTTTTGTTTATACTTTTTCATTCGACATAATTATTTTTTCGATTTTATATTGTAATTAAATATTTTTTAAAAATAAATTAATTATAATTCTTTTTAAATAAAAAATAAACTTATTTAATAATAAATAAATTTTAATAATTAATTATATTATAAAAAAATTATATATTAAAAATTAAAAATTTAAATTTAATATAACTATTTTTTTAATATTATATTATTTTATTTAATAATTATATTATTTAAATTTATATTTATTGGACCAGAAGAGGCTAAAATTAGGACCTAATGTTACGTCGTTTATGAATACTACGAATAACAGTCATGGGCTTTTACTCGGTTTCTCATTTTGCCTTGTTGTCCCAGCGTTCCTTCAACTGCTTGTTTTGTCTACACGAAACGAGAAAACCCTAAACCCTGATCAAACCGTGTCTCGCACACCCCAATGGCAGAGGTCAAGCTCTCCGAAAGTCGAGACCTAACGCGAATTGAGCGCATAGGCGCACACTCCCACATTCGCGGTCTCGGTCTAGACTCATCGCTAGAGCCGCGCGATGTATCCGAAGGTATGGTGGGCCAACTCCCTGCCCGAAAGGCAGCCGGCGTTATACTTCAAATGATTAAGGAGGGAAGAATTGCCGGTCGGGCCATCCTTATTGCCGGCCAGCCCGGTACGGGAAAAACCGCCATTGCAATGGGCATGGCAAAATCTCTCGGACTCGAAACTCCCTTTGCCATGATCTCAGGCTCCGAAATTTTCTCCCTTGAAATGTCGAAAACGGAAGCACTAATGCAAGCCTTTAGAAAGGCTATTGGTGTGAGAATCAAAGAAGAAGCTGAAGTAATTGAAGGAGAGGTTGTTGAGGTTCAGATTGACCGGCCCGCAACGACGGGGGCGGCGGCGAAGACGGGGAAGCTGACCCTCAAAACGACCGAGATGGAGACCGTTTATGACTTGGGTTCTAAGATGATTGAAGCGTTGGGAAAGGAGAAGGTGCAGAGTGGGGATGTGATAGCGATTGATAAGGTTTCAGGAAAGATTACCAAGCTTGGGAGGTCTTTCGTGAGGTCTAGAGATTATGACGCGATGGGTCCTCAGACTAAGTTTGTGCAGTGTCCTGATGGGGAGTTGCAGAAACGGAAGGAGGTTCTGCATTGCGTTACACTTCACGAGATTGATGTGATCAACAGCAGGTATCCACCTATTTGGATTTTTATTTTACGCTTACATGTTAATATTGAATTTGACTCTTTTAATGGCACATTGAATTACTTAAATTTACTAAAAAAAAATACTAAATTGAAATGACTGAGCATCACTAATCTTCGCCTACCTGCGTGTGCTCTTGCTGTAGTTAGACAATGCCTTTAATGTTGTAGTGATGACGATATCGTTAGTTTTTGAGTTAGAAGAGCTGAATTTCTGTGGTTCTATCAGAACTTGTTGCATCTCTTTTTATTACAGGATTCTTGGGCCTTTCCACAGGGACTTGGTGATTGGGTCATTGTTCATTTAGATTTATTTCATTCTTTTGGTTGGCTTTATGTAGGGTAATTAACTCTAGTTGTTATCTTGGATTAACTCTATTTTTCAGTTTTTGAATTTTGGAATTTATTTTTCTGTTTTTCAAATTTTAGAAAATATTTTCTGTTTTAAGGAAAAATGATGAGTACGACATGCTGCCAAAGTGAATCATTCAGTGGATGATGAGGTCTCCGGGTGCTTTTGCATGTAGTTGGCATTAAATCAAATATAAACTCTCACAGTAACTAGAAATGAGTTTTATACTTTCTCATAAAGCTTTAAATCTCTTTGTTCACAAAGAAATAACTGTTACATCTGAATTGAGGTTAATTGGAACACAATATACTTTTAGTTATGTGAATATTGTAATTAGGTGTCACTAATGAACTTAAAATTCCGGCATTAAGCCTAAACTGTGTGTAACGCTCATAAATGTTGTACAAGGAATGTTCTATTTATTTTGTTTTCTCACCACCAACTTAAGAGTGTCTGTGTTCAAGTTTTTCAAACAGATGGTAGCTAGTGTAAACATTAACTTAGAATTCTTTAATAATATGTTAAACAATAAGTTGATAGTGATTCAGTTAGTGTGGTAGTTGTTTTTGTTATTTAAATTGTGAACGATAATTGGAAAAATATTCTAATCCCTTTCTTGCATGACATTGCTTTGTAAAAGAGGATATTGGTCTCTATTTATTGCATGAAATTTATTAATAGTTTTGTCTTCCAGTCTGTTTGTACAAGTTTTTTATTAATATGAATTTCTAGACTGCAAATTGATGAGAAGACATTGAACTTAGATTAGCCTAAAGATTATTTTTCCCACTATTTTTTCTACAACTTCATTGTCTCTCAATTTTATCAGAACACAGGGATTTTTGGCTCTCTTCACTGGTGATACAGGAGAGATCCGTGCAGAAGTAAGGGAACAAATTGATACAAAAGTGGCAGAGTGGAGGGAGGAAGGAAAGGCAGAGATTGCGCCAGGGGTCCTCTTTATAGATGAAGTGCACATGCTTGACGTAGAGTGTTTTTCCTTTCTGAATCGTGCCCTGGAGAATGAGATGGCTCCCATACTAGTTGTTGCTACCAACAGAGGGATTACTAGAATCAGGGGTACAAACTACAAAGCTGCTCATGGGATTCCAATGGATCTCCTAGATCGCCTACTCATCATCTCCACTAAACCTTATACAAAGGATGACATTCGCAAAATTCTAGAGATCAGATGCCAGGAGGAAGATGTCGAGATGACTGAAGATGCAAAGCAGTTGTTGACCCGTGTTGGGGAAGGAACATCCTTGAGATATGCCATCCATCTTATCACAGCTGCTGCATTGGCATGTCAGAAACGAAAGGGAAAGATTGTGGACGTTCAGGACATTGATCGTGTTTATCGCCTATTTCTAGACGTGCAGAGATCAACACAGTATTTGATGGAGTACCAGAGCCAGTACATCAATGAAGTGTCAATTGGAGATGGTGACGAAGATGATTCCAATGCCATGGTTGCCGAATAGTTTGTCTATGACATGAGATATTGTGATTATGCTTCAATCTTGCCATTTGTATTTATCACCAATCATACATATGGAACTAAGCTATCTTTGTTTTCCACACGTAAAACGAGTGTTTGAACTGGTAGTTGTTGTGGAGCTTTCCAAGCCCGGGTTCGTAATCGTTTGCAAAATAATGGGCGACAGGTTTATGCAATTGTGGAAAACCAGGCACAGGGTTTTGAACATGCATACAATTGTACGAACGATGTCTGATTGACAGCTATTTGGTCTCAGTTAACATAGAATGCAGTTGTGTGCAAAGGTGTTAACTAGACTCAGCCGATACGGCACAAAGCATGTCTTGTAATGTACCAGTACTAAGCAGAAATGAAAAGGCAAAAGGATCTATGAGCTGCCAGGAGACGCGTCAAGTATGCAGATTTTGGAATCTTGAAGCGTCGCCGGTTACCTTGAGTAAGACCGATTGAAAATTTGACAGCATATACTTATAATTCATGATTGCTCGAGGACAAGAAACTTGCACTTTAGTAAAGCCTTCTCTTCTGCTGTTGAACAAAAGGAATGTAACGAGTACCAACGAACGGACATATATTGCCCTGTGTCCATCTCAACCGTGCAATCAGGCTTCTTCCAAGTAGCTTTTGTGCCAATTTTATACAATATAATGCTCAAACAATATCTATTTAACAGTGCAATCAGGTAAATAACAGATGTTTTCACATGTATGAAAATTCAGATCGTGCAGAGATTAAATTTTAGCGGACAATGTATGACGCAATCCATGCAAATCAGAAACGAAATGAGGCTGCTAATTGACAAAAACATCAAATGCCCAAAAGGTCATTATTATAGGTTAAAAAAAAAGAAATCTAGACATACAGAGTTACACAGCACTTGGCAGGTTAAATCTGTCATGATTGAGATTGTCTGCCTGATGGCTGATGGTTGGCCTTGAACCCCTGATTAAGGAAAATCTAATCAAGGAGTCATGAGTTCAAACAATATCATGTATGTTACTCCCATAGTTGCTCAGAACATAATACTTCACCTTCTCTGCTGTGAAGGTTATTTTTGGAGCCATTCGGTGATAATTTCAGGCTAGGTTAAACAAGGGGAAGGATCCTGAGAACCAAATGTTATAATCTTCCACAAGCAAATGTTTCTAATTAAGAATACATACAATGGTAATACATCTTGCCATTGACGCAGTATTGCAAGAAATTTACAAGTGCATAGTAGGTTATATGCCAAATTTGACAGTTAGAGAACCACTCCTCGAGATAAAATCTAGCACTCACTTAGACAATGCTGAATAGAAATGGAACTCTCAAGGTTTAGCGACCATGACAGAAACCAAAGGTTCTGAGTCCCTTTCATGCGTGCAAAAAGCACTATAATTTAGTCAAGCACCAGCAGCTCCATGAATATTCCAACCATTCTTTATTTAATCATGCAATACCTTTTAATATGTAAAGTAAATTAAAGTCAAGGGGAAAAGCAAAAGAATACCCATATTCTTTATCCAAGTAACAATCTTTTGCTTTACATAGTATGCCCTCCAAATCTACCACACTATGATACATTTTGCTTCGTGTGCATGTGTGCAGACGCTTGCGCATTTGTATCTACAAATGTGATGTTCATAACTTTATCATTCACTATTATTCCTTTTACCAGAAAAAATAACCATCACAATCACTCTCACATCCATCGAGCCTTTCCCATCCCATGTTTGCAATTCAACGGTTCTAACAACAAAAGATTTATGGTAGCTTAGCCCCACTTACAAATTCCATATCCTCCAAACCTCCTAGCTTTAATTAAACAGATAATTTAAATGCAGGACCTCAATTCCATTCCACCATGAACATAAATATATAACAATGCTACTTCCAAATGACATTCTAATCTCATCCCCTAGAATAAATTAAAAATTTATTATTTCTTTTACCTTAACCCCAAGGCCCTTCGTCGGGATAATCAAACGGCACAGAAGACACCAAGCTCGAATCGCGTAAATTCGGATGCACAAAGCCGTAATTTCTGAGCACTTGATTATCCGCAAAATTCAATGCCTTCACCATCCCGCCCCAGCAGGTCTCTCCGGAATACATCTGATTATGGTCCCCACTGCACGGCTGGCACCCCGTGAAATGCGTGATGAACGGCCTCCGCCAGCTCCATCTCCCGTTTCCGGCGTCCTTCAGAAACGGCTCCCTCTGCTCAGTGTAGTACTCGCTCACTTTCTCAGCGTGTCTCCTCCTTAACGTGCGTGCCTGCCCTTCTATGTCAAAATATTTCTCTATAATATTATCGTACGTCGGTAGTATTTCTGCCCAGTAACCTTCAAGATAAAATTCACCCTCCAAGTAAATATTATCGTAATACTTTTGTCTCTCCGTGTAGAGTAAATAAATCAGAGCCGACTGATCGTCTGATTCAGGAAATATTTTATCTTTGAACGTTGATCGTTGAATCTGACCCCACTTCTCATACTCTGCACCAATGGGACCCATCTTGGCCCATGTATCCATGAAATCCATCGACCATTGACAGTTCCTTATCAAGAAAACGCCAGCGTTTAAGCTCGTCCAGCTCTTCTTCTCGTAAATTAACTTTGGCCACCCGTGAACGACGACGTTATGATTCTTGTACCTCTCTAACGGAAGCTTGAACTCCATGTCGGTGAACAACGCGTCCGAGTCGACCCACCAGATCCACTCGGCCTCCGGATGAGCCAGCATGGCTGCTTTCACCACCGGTAGCTTTGCCCAGTACGAGTTCATTTTGGGGTGCAGCAACACGTTGTTGTAGAATATATCATAGCCGTGGATTCTACAGTAATCAACCTTGTTTTTAAAGAATCTCAGAAGTAAATGATCACCAATCGGATTCTTACAAGGTTTCGGCTGTGATCCTGTCACCAGTACAACTCTCTCACGTGCTCCGGCGAAAAATGAAGGATGATGCTTCAGCCATTCTTTTCTCTTCTCGTCCCAGTTTTCTACTTTTTTCTCGATAGAATAAACCAGTTCCGGGTCGTCGTAAAATGTCGCATCCGGCGGGTCGTAGCGTAAATTAACACCTTCTGAACCGCAACCCGGCAAGCTCGATGCTTTTCCATCATCAATAGCTCTTGATTCAGAAACTGTAGTGGACTCAAAACCAGGAGCAGAGTTAAACACAGAAGAGAAAGTCCATACCATTAAAAGTGCAAAGAAAGCTCCACCCAGAAAGAGAACCGCATCTGTCAGACAAGGAGAATTTTTGTTACGCGCATTTGGTTTCGCCATTGGAGAATACTGATGGGTAAACTCAGGCGAGGCCATTTTCCATAAAAACCATAACAATCTTAATTTGGCAACTCAAATCACTCACTCACTCACTCAAATCACTCACTCGGTCGCTGTCTGCAGTAGCAAAGACATCGGTGAGCAGAGAGCGTTAGATTTACAGACAAATTTGCTATCCCCAAGTTTGGTCGGGTCATTAAAGAAACGTCAGTTGAGTGACGCCGTGGTTACTAAAATGCGCTGGATGGTGTGTAAAGTTTGGCGCACGTTGGAGTTTAGCATACGTGTCGGGATTTAGAGAATGACACGTAATATTATTTACAGCGCCGACACTTTGGACTACATTATTCTGTTTTCCAAACTCCGCGCAATTTGGATTTCTCCGTAGTTAACGTTTAATTGTCTGCTTAATTCAGTTTTCTTACCGTTAGTTTTTGGACGAGAAAATTTTAAATTTTAATTAATATAATAAAATTATTTAATTATTAAATAAAAAATTATTTATAAATAATAAATAAAAATTTAAAAATTTTATCATTATAATAAAAATTTATAAAATTATTTTTATTTATTATTAATAATTAAATCTATTGTTTGTTATTCCAAATATAGAAGATTGAAATTTTCTGTCAACAAATTATTATTATTAATAATTTTTTGTTTAATTTATAATTTAATAAATTTATTTTAAAATTTTTGTATTTTAAAAAATTAATTATAATTATATATATTTTTTAAAATATTTAATTATATATTAAAATTAATTAATTAATATTTTTAAAAAAATATTATTATACAGTATTATAAAAATTATTATAATATAAATATCAAATAAAAAATATGAATATAATTAATTTAATTATTTAATAATTATGTTAAATTAAATTTTTTATTTTTAATATAATTATTAAATAAATTAATTTTAATTTTAAGAATTTCTTTTTCGAAAGTAATGGCTGGTACCTAATTGATGGGCGAGGAGGTTCATTGAAAGTTTGTACAACCCACCCACAAGCACACGCTGCTCCGCTTCCACGAGCACTTCATGTGCTCCTCTGACAATCCTGTCCTGCCCTGAATTTATGAGTGTCAGTCGTTTCAGAATTAGCCATTGATATGACATGTCTGAAAATAAAGTCACATCAAACGTACTCCATTAACAGTAGCTCTATGGGAGCACCGTTTAGCGAGAGGGAGGAGGACTAGAGTTCGACTCTCAATGAAAGCACAAACTGCACGGTTTTCATTTTCATCTTTTCGCAGTTTTGATATGAAGTTCCAAGTTTACAGAGCATTCAATTAGGAATGATAAAGTTTATCCCTCAAATGCATTGTAGCACATTTATCCATTACTCCATACCACCAACATCCTACAGAGACAAATTCACAAGAATCAATTTATCATCTTCATTCACTTCTTCAACATCCTTCCATGTCCCGCCATTTCAGGTAAACCAGACCAGCACGATAATGACTATAGGCCCCTGCTACTACCAGTAAGTGGAAGAGTTGGTGGCTGTGTCCAGCAATGTCAAATTTCCCAGGCATCCAACGCTCTGGAATCCTTGTGGCATAAACCAGTGCTCCAATCCCATAAAAGAAACCCATCAGAATCTCGTATCCAGTTGTGTGGTGTGCCTCAGGCTGGTGCCAGAACAAGATGAGCTTGTGCAGAATTGGTGCAACCCCAGACAAGCCCATGCCAAAGAAGAGGGATGCACGAATGGTACGGAAATCAGGATTCTGAAAAACTGGAAGGAGAGAAAATAAGATTGTTGCAATTCCTAAAAGTGTTATAAATCCCATATACAGGTTGCAGAAGAAGGGATTGCACATAAAGGAGTAGTAGACAGGAGGATAGAAGGAGGTAGATATAAGGGCTGCAATTCCAGTATAGTCGAGCCTAAGCATAATGTATGATAATCGCTCGGAGTGGCAAGAGAGTAGGTGGCATGTGCTGCTCGCTAGCAAGCAAAACATGGCCCCACCCAAGAAGACGAAAAACGGCCACCGCGTTATTGGTCTCATCATCAAGGGTGCTATTATGTTTCCCAAATCCTCTGTCACGCTACGCTGCATTTACTCAAAAGAATCAAGTGCTGTTAGTTGCATGAAACTCCAAGATGAAAGCACTTTTGTGAATATTTGACAACACATTGATACTTGCTCTTTAATGCTTCAAACTACAACCATGCATGCTATTCCAAACCGACAACATCACTTTCAGTTACATAAGATAATCTTGGCAAGATCCTATCAAAGCATGATGTTTTTTTAGTCCAGTTATGTTAAGTAGTGAGTGCAAAAAGGCATTTTTGTTGCCTATCTGAGCATTTTAACTTTGGAACTTATAATCTAGGTATTGGATTGAACTAGAAACGACATGTGATCAATCATCATAAATTGCAGATGTTTGTTGTAAATTATCCCTTGAAGAGTAAGGCTCACAACACAATGCCATCGAACACACACAAGATTTCTGCAATTCTGAAGCTGCATGATGGATGGACACTGGGGAAAACCTATCAACAGGAAGTGACACATACACAGAGAGGGGATAATTTTGACAAGTGCTCAAAAAGTAATTCACAGTTATACACAAGGAGAATATCAATAGAATCCATCCTACCAAATAGTTGGCAATGCCACACATTAATAAGGGGACTCAAAGTACAGATTTCCGTAAGCTCTTACAGATATGGACATAAGATAAAAATTGCAAATATTTTGGTAGGGAACAAGCATCAGAAAAGATTATCCTTGTCATGTTGAGTGCTGGAAATTCAAGGGAAAGTAATTTTTTATAGGATCTATTGTACTGTATACCATGACACATACATTTCTACAGCTAAAAGGACAACGTGGACAGCTACTATTAATCATGCAATAAATAACACAAAATCATGCAACTGAGAAGTAAGCCGGAAGTTAACATTGCCAAATTAAGGAAGAGTAGCATTACCAGAACACAAACATCGGTGTGGTTTGCATGGGAGAATCGTTCAGGCAAACAATTGTATACAAGTTCCATGACATGCCAATTGGAGAGTGATGGAAGTGAATCCATAGAAAGCAATGTAGTTTTCAGCTCTTCCCTAAATTTTTGCAGATTGGGCATGTGCGGTAAAGAAGGAAGGCATGTTAACAGTTCTGCCTGCAATTTGTGCATATCAGTATTTTTCCAGACCTCAGGAATATGCTGCAGAGAATGAAGATCAACAACCCTTGGAATCTTCATTGCAGTATATATGGTAAGAGCAAGGAAAATGAAGAACCCAATCAAATGTCTGCAATGAAACAATTATGCTGTTAAAAGTTATAGCAGCAAAAGGCATTCACCAAACCAAAAAAAAAGCAATGATTAGTTAGAAAATCAGTCTTGCAGAAGAGAAGGAAGTACATATCATAGTTGTTAATCCTTAGACGAGCAAAACAACCAAGTCCCAGAACTGCCGCTTGAACAATATCAACTCGTAATTGAGCTAGCTGGGTTATATAAAAAAAGCTATTTAAATTAAATTATAATGCTATGCTAAGTTAGATAATGGCTGGAATACTTTACCAAAACAACTTCCTCATGATCCACCATTACACAATGAGAACTATTGTACTTTCGAATGAAACAATGAAATCCATGTTGCAAAACAAACATTTCAAACCAACTTAATGCATAATGTCATTAGATAATAACCAGACACTAAAACTGATTCAAATGTTTGAAAAATGTTACAATAGGTAAATTAGATAGTGCTTTGTAGTGCCAACTAATTTGGCTAGTATGATCTCTTGCTGTTGCATAAGAGGTCTCGAGGTTAAACCTTAATTACATCAGGTTGGCACCTTGGAGGATTTGGGGGTAAAAAAGAGCTAGAGCGCGTATTATTCCATCATTAGATAGAGCAGAGGAAAATGTTCAAAGAAAATTTCTTTTAGAGCAATAAATATTTCTATATCCATTGTTCAGAAATCCTCATTGCAAACCAAAAAATAAAATAAAAGAAAGAAAGAATGGAAAGCCAATCTTTTTCACTTCCTTATCCTCTTTTGTACTCTCCTACGTTTCTCTTCCGATTTCCTATTTCACTTACCAAACATTGCTTGAAAAAGGAAAGAGGAAAGAATAAGGAAAGGCTATTTTGCACTTTTTATCCCTGGACAAGGAATTGATAGCAACTGAAAGGCCAGTTTTGCTTAGCAGAAATCACTCCACTGTCCTCCAACCACCCCCCCACCCCCTGGCAAAAATAATAAATAAATAAAGCAACGTAGGCAAAACTCCATGAAATTTTGAGTAAGTCTTACAGAAAACGTCTTGCATTGTTGAAATGTAATAAGGGTTGTATAAAACCAAGTTATCTAGTAGGGTGCTAAAGACTGACTTGACTCAAATAAGTTGTACACTGGTTATACAAGGTTTGTTGCACAAATCCTATTCAACCAATCTATATCCATTCCCTGATTCATCTTTAGATCAACAAGTGATTGGACCTCTCCAACTGCCTCAACCTAACTCAGTTTCACTTTTCTCCTCTCCTGGCAGACAACTTCCAAACTCATGACACTACACCTTCACACGGGTGCCTTGTTGACTGATGGTTAAGGACTAAAAAACCAAATTTCAGATATACAATGCTGCTGTTCACAGAACTATAGAGTTGAAATTCTTTATCTAGAATCTTATATACTTCACTTCAGCAGCTGAGATCCTTTGAATGCAGCATCTTATCAATTTATTTAAATAATTTACCCAGATTATTAAAAACCATCTGAGAAATTCTAGCCATTAAGCTGCCATTAAGCTGGGCAGTAGCACTTGGAGAGGTTTGAACTTTTTAACTGATGCATAATCATATAGAATTAGATTATAACTCTTAAATATTTTCAATTTCACCAACTGGTGCATAATCATATGGAATTAGATTATGACTCTTAAATATTTTCAATTTCACCATTTAGCCATTCAGTCTTTGTTAGTCAGGGTAATACCACTCCATAAACACATATCTACACTTTACGTTCCTTTCAGTTAACTAAGAGTAAAAGGAAAGCTAATTTATTTTCTTTCTTGAAATTCAATTACTTCTCTTGATGTATTTAAAAATTGTCAACACACAACCAATACATTTCTTTCCTCGTTAAGGCAAAAAAACTACTTTTTTATGCATTTATAATGCCTGTTGCTACAGGATCAATGAAAGAACCTGAGTGTCCCAATTTTCGTTACACAGAAAACTATCTCATCCATTCACATATGACCAAGCAATAAATTACAACATGCACAGCAATTCCATAAATCCTCTCCTAAATCAAAATAAATAGTTGTTTAAAACAGAGACTTACGTCCAAACATTTAACGTCTCGTTGTGGATGGTGAAGATGCTGAGCAAAACCTGCTTCAGTGGCCATTCAGATCTATAATGACCAATGATATACTCATTATCCCTCAAATATGCGGGCAAAGAATGATATTCTACAAGCTGGTACTTCACCTTCTTCCACAATCTCCTCCCTTTACCTTCCTTAGAGGAACAAACTGTATGGTTCTCCATTGTTTTTGAAGATACATGTGTTTGCTCACAACTTTGCTGCCCACTACTCATGCTCTGTCCAAACCAATATTAAAAGAGAATTAGCAAGAAGATTATGAATTCTCATGGAGACAACAGAAAATGGAAAAATAAGCACCATGAAGAGAGACATGACCATAGAAATTTCTTCAATTAAAGCCTGTCATATCAAGCAGCTTCATTTAGCTAAGCGTGGTACATCTTCATAGTTAAATTGAATTAAAGATTGTCGGTTACTTTTAACCTCAAATAAACAAAGTATAAGAAGTAATGTATGATAGTAATCATCTCTACTTTAATAAGAAGATACCCTTTTCTTCTGTTTTGATCCAGTTTATAAATAATCAAACACATGATACATGGGAGAAGAAGATGATCCACAAATATTTTTCAACGATTCCCTTCACTTCACTAACAACCAAACAAGTGATCAACAGAATAACACACAAGAAAAGCAATTATCGAAAAAAAGAACAATTTAATCGGATATTCGGTGTCAAACCCAGAGAAAGAAATTACCTAAAAATTGAAGAATCAACAGCTGAACCAAAAACCCAGATGGGATTCAATATATACACACACACGCATACGTGTACGTATAAAAGTAAATCAGAGACGAGGTGCGACTAGACCAAGTCTCCAACTAATAAAAAACCAACAAGGGTGAAGTACTACGAAAATATCTAAGCACTAGATGCTAAACAGAGCATGCATTTTTACAAAACCACATATTCTTGGGAAATATAACTAAAAAAATAAAACCGTAATTCCCGCAAAAAAATTGAAAATAAAGCATCAAATTGCTGACGTTTACATATGATAGTGGATATAGAAGCAGATAGAAGGAAATATTCGACGAGGAGATGCGGAGATGCCAAAGGATGATTTCGTCCCAGGTTTGGCTCCGATTAAATCTACAGTACAATGGAAAATAAAAATAAACAAGCTTTCATGGGCCCCTTCATTTTTGGGCTAACTGTTCTTCCACCGAAAATGGCTGGTATTCAAGTATGACATTAAAAATCAGACAATTTATTTATTAATTGTCTGTCTCCCATTAATTACGTGTTCGACTGGTTGTTTGACACGGCAAGATTTTGATGAGTTTGCACTTCAGACATGCATGACAACTTTAAAATATTAGAACAGCAACTGACATACCTCTTTATATTTAATATAAATTGTAATAGATATAAACAACCGATTGAATTTAGTTTCGTAGTAATTTGTTTTGATGAGTTGAATTTGGTAAAAGAGAAAGAAAGGTACGGAGAATAAAAGAACACAATATTCCACAAGAAGATGCTGAAGATGGCACCGAGTTGAGATTGCAAGTGAAATATTCGATTAGGGAGATGTTCAATCATGTTCAAGTAAATCATGTTCAATCATTAATTAAATTACTTAATTCTAAGGAAAAAATAAAATAAAATGGACTTTGATTTTAAGAGAAAGCCATGGGCGTGCAATATGGAAACTTCCCCTTAGCCGGGTCAGTGCTCGTGCAGAGTAACATAGGGTAGCTACGCTCGTGAACATAAAGTAATGTTGCTTCTCTTTTCACCCACGATCCTTCCTTGTAACTGTCTTTTACTTTCTGATTGTTTCATGTGATACACGAGATTTTCTTCTCAGTTTGAATCCTCCTCACATTGGAATTGAGCTACCCCATTGAATGATCCTCCAACCTAATTATTTGACAATATGAACAAGGATTGTTGAAAAGCGTTTTCAACAGGTCTAGAAGCACTTCCCGTTTCCAAAATTACCAAATCTATTTCCAGGTCTGGACCATTCTGACAATAATAAGTTAGCCATTCTGAATATGAATAGTATCAGGTAGAAGAGAAAGTAGGACTGCTCCAGATTAAAGTAGAATGTCAAGGATTATAACCAATTTAATGTGGGATAAATCCTCAGGATCACCTTGTCAGAGTCTCAAGCAATCAAAAGTACTCACTCATTAGAAATTGAAGGGGAAAAAAAATATCATATTATTGCAATTGGACACTTTTCTGGGAAAGAATTGAAACTAAATTACAATGCAGCAAGTCCTGACTCGATTTTGTGCCCTTTGTACTAGCCTTCGGATGATCACAGATTCCTCGGAAAACCACACTAAGCTTTGAATTTGCAGGTCGATTCTCAGTTTTTTTGTATTACTTCATTGTGCAGCAACTGGGACATGTTCTTCCTTATGAGGCTGTAACATCTTTTCACCATATCCTGTCATCATTGTTCAAGACAAAACTGAGTTTTTCATTATCTGGGTAACAGTGAATATGTTCCAAGCACATCATTGATACAATCATTTTCTGAGTTAACAAAAAGTAGTTAGCATTTTGTCGAATCTACGATCAAAATGTACGTGGAAACAATTTCCATAAATGAACTAGAGAAGCCGCTAGCTAGCGAGACATATTTTGGAAATAATAGTAATTACTCTGCTTGAATATGTATAAATTGTTGTCACACGAGTTTGTATAGGTTTGAGGTAAATTGTTATTGAATGTATAACATTACTTGATAAGATGAATCAAAACGAAAGAATATTTTGACTTACTTGGTGCACTCTTTTATGAAAGCAGCCCAACTTTTGGTCATCGATACTGTCATGGGTCTCCCATAGCACCACGGCTGCTGCTATTGTCGACGGAGAATAATCCAAGAAATCGATAACTGCTTAAAAATTCAAGAAAACTAGGTTGTAAAATGTATGACGAGTCAGAGAGTTTAGGAAGTAGGTTAAAGCAATTTTGTTTCTGGAATTACCTCTACTTGTCCTGACAATAAGATCAGAGGCACGCGTGCAAACAGAGTTAAATGCATTACGTTTGGGGCTGGAACATGAAATTTTAGAAACGAAATAATGTACAAAATCGAAAGGTGTTATGATGCGCAATCGCCACTTGAGACCGGACATCAGCAGAAGCTCCATGCGTTGAACTGTTTTGGGCTTGAACAAAAATCTTCCGGGTTCTACTAGTTGCAGGTGTACGAGATGAGGGACATTTGTTTCCTCCATTTTAGCTGCCACAACCAGGCATGCAACCGATAACAGCTGCCATTCCCATCCTTTCGCTGGCTGCATGCATAAAGCATACACACACATACACTCGCATGTTAGAGCCAATCAATAACTTGTCGAGAAAGCATATTCACAAGTAAATGGAGAATGGATTACCGGTATTCTATGGGAAAAGAGGAAACGATCCAAATAGTTCACAGAAAGACAAGCTGTTGCGTGCCTAAATCGGCAGTGACTATGCACCTACGACATATGCAAAGCAAAAATTACAGAAATTTAAGTTACAAAGCTTACAAGTATAATAAGCAAAACATGAGTATACCTTCAGCATCCATTCGACTGCCTCTTGACGAGCAGTGACAAGCCCCGGAAGCTTAAGATATTTAGCGAGTAACTCTGATCCTTGCATTTGATCAGCCTCAGAGTTGAAAATATTAGAAATGTAATTCTCATCATCGTCATCAGTAAGGGAATCAAAAGACTGATAAGAATCATTACAAATCTCTGCATCTAAGGAAACCAAGTCGCCAGCAGATTCGTTGCAGTACAAGTTACAAGTAGGAGACACAGACATTGAAGATGATCGTAAAGTAAAATCTAATGGTAACCAAATCATCATCTTTGAAAAACAGTTCAGAGTTTTATGCAGTGTTAGAGGTGTTCGTTTTCCAGAGGAGCTTAGTTAAATCTTGGTGTGGTCAAGATGTGGGGCCTGGAGAATTTTGCATGAAACTTCGTTGTAGTGAAGCCAAAAGTCATATGGGCCAACCCCGAGATGCGGGAACAGAGGATAAATGCTATTCCGATTTTGTTTTGTATCGGAGGATTATTAAATGCTTCCCTGGAAAATCTGTCTGGAATTCTGAGGATTTTTTGTTTCGATTATTGTACTCCTGTTTACACTAAATACAAAATCGAAGCGACACAAATAGACGGAGGTTACACTTTAGGAAGTTACCTAAAGCCCCTTAAAAATAAATTCAAGAAAAATGGGGCGACCCCTGAATAGAATTGAATAATAATAAGAAAAACTCGTTCTAAAACATTGAGATTGTCATTAAATTGTATCCTGCATCCAATTATACAGCTTTGGTTTCGACTCTCAGAAAAAGGAAAGTGATTCCTAAACAGTACTAATAACCAGGCAGAACCTGAATGTACAAGTCAATCAGGTTCCTACATATAGTATAAACTTGGTTCATTTCTGATTTCACTTCCGAATATTGTTCATTCATGGCCTTTTGTCTTTCTGCAGATTATCAGGCTCCATAGTTGTCAAATTGTAGTTACTCCGTATGGTCCGAAAATTTGTAGTAAATTTCTGTCGTTACTGTCTTCGGCACCAAAATAACCGACAAGTTTAATTTTCACTACAGTCAGCTGATTTATCTGCGTACGTTAGGGACCAAACTGGAATTCCCCCAATGAATGTTCTGTAGCTTAGACTTTGGGTTACTAGAAAACAAGATTATGGGCTGATTATGGAGCATGATTGTTAGATAATCTCGTAATAGCTTGGCAGCTGTGAATCACATGCAACAAAATTTGGGCTTTGAATAAAGAGGCTAAGAAGCAGTACTGAGTCCAAGAGATTGAGCTAATATTTGTTTGCCATGGATGCTTATGTGGGCTGAAGGGAATTGAAGCGAATCCATTAATATCATCACACTTGCTAGATGGCAGGTACCATGAATCTCAGGATTTTGTTAAAACTGATGAATCGCCTAACCTAACTTTGGTGGAACCAAGTGCGGTGGTGTAATGCTGAGTTGATTATTGGCAAAGACAATATAATAACTAAAAGCATGTTGATGATGGGATTGTGATGCAAATGCAACAGATCATTCGGTGAAATTTCATTATTATACTGACCATTTAATCTTCTCCATTACCCTGTTTGCCCAGCAATCTTTTGCACTCAAAACAAACACCCAATTTGATATTGGATTAATGCAAAATTCTCAAGACCCTACACACAGAAACAAACACTAAAAAAGGGTTTGTCAATTAACCAAACTCCGTGCCTAACCCAGTTTCATTTCGGTTAAAACTCCACCATCTTAGACACAATGACCATGGAAGTTCAACTCCACGCTTGAAAAGAAAGATACTTTAACAGAAATTCAACCATGTTTACCCAAGTCTATGGGAGAGAAATGGCTGGATACAACACTAAATGATAAGGAAAAGAATACCCAGAAGAAGTAATTTCGTACACAAACATACTTCGAACTAATTTTAAAATATAGATATTATTGAATTTAATGATAATTTAAAAAATAATAAATAATTTATATCTGAATTTTCTTTTAAAAAATTATATAAAAATCACACTATCATTTGATTATATCTTTTTAAATAGATAATCATCATGCATAATCAAACTTAAAAAAGTTTTCAATTTTTTTAAATAATAATTTAAAAAATTAATTTAAAAGTAAGCACAGAAACTAATAATAGTGAAATAAAAAAATAAATAAAAAGATTAAAGAAGCGATAGCAACCTGCCTGCTCGACTCCCAATATTCAAAGGTGAAAAGAGGCAAGTAAAATTGAGAGACAAAGATAAGCTTAGCTCCATAGCTGTCGAATCTTCCATGCTTTAGTCACATCCCAATTTTAATTGTCCACGTCTCTGTGACTCACAATTTTTTATAAAAAAAAAGAAAATAAACAGTAAACCCACCATGTGAGGAATTGGGACCATTGCTCCTGAAAAATCTACCACCAGACTCAGTGATTGCGAGTGCACTCTCACTGGTTGCTATAAAAATAAGACAGTCGAAAAATCCCTGTGAGAAATTCAGTGTTTAAACGACACCAACGGACCATATATTTTGTTCAGATCATTGAACGAGAAAGGAGCAGGAAGACTGAGGCCCCACGCTCTTTCCTTTTCCTGTTAGACGCAACCGCAGGTGGTTTCTTATTTTGCAGATCTAACACGCTTCCGCAATATAACAACACCAACGACAAACTTCCTGTACACAGTTTACTCTTTCTATTTCTTGTTTATTAGTTACATGATTTAATCGTTCATCCATCATATCTTCAAACAACCCATCATCTGTTTTCCAACTTTAATTTGTTTCAGTTTCAAGGTAGTTATGGTTATTATTCGTATTCTTCCTTGTTTATACGTTCATATGGCTTGAGCTTCGATGAAAAGCTGGCCGGGGGTCTGAGGCAGAAGTAGTACATGGGTAGCTGTAGTCTTACCCTTGTTTCTAGCTCATTGAAGTGAGAGACCTGTGATCACTATCTGTTTTAGTTCCTTTTTTCTCGATTTCTGGTGACCTTTTGTCAAAATCCATGGATTCTTGCGATACATCGGTGAACGTAAAGGGCGTCAGGGGCTCTGCCTAGCCATTAAAACTAGTTGTTGCTTGTTACACCAATCTCCGGGACGTTAACCGTCCAGGAAATAGTTAAACGTTCATTTGCCCCGTATTTTTATTTTATTTTTATTTTTTGGAGTAGCAGTAGTAGTATTGACTCTTAATAGCCTGGAACTTAGCTAGTTCAGATGGGCAACTGTCAAGCAGCAGAGGCAGCGACGGTGATCATTCTTCATCCGGGGAACAAGATCGAGAGGATTTATTGGTCTGTCAGCGCTAACGAGATTATGAACTCAAATCCAGGACATTATGTAGCACTCGTGGTGACTTCTCCCACGTTGAAGTCGGAGAATGGCACGCCATTGAAGCAGCTCAAGCTCTTAAGGCCAGATGATACTTTGTCAATCGGCAAGGTTTATCGCCTTATCAGTTTTGAAGGTAACAAAACATTCATGTAAATTGACATGCCTATTATAATTAATTAGGATAATGTTGTTTTTTTTTCTTTTTCCCCCCTGTCGTCCTCTTTCTTTTATTGGTTTTTAACTTTCAGGTTGATTTAATGCGGTGTTTTGTTGCAGGTGTGTTGAAGGAATTTGCTACAAAGAAGTGCATGAAATTAGGGAGATTGCTGAAGGAGAGAGGAGGGCTTGAAGTAGAAATGAAGAACAATGACTCCAGTAATCGGAATCCAAACCCGAACCCGAACTCAAAATCTAAGAGCTACAGTTGCGTTAAGGTATGTAAAACTGGACCCTAAACCTAATAATATTCATTGTGAAATTGTGAACCGTGTCCGTACTCCATGTTAATTGAGTCACACAGGAAAAATACTATTGCATATTCCGTACAACAATTAATTATGAAGAAGAGCTCGGTCTTCGAGAAATGTGAATTTAGTGCCGAGATTGGGGCAACAGGAGCTTCGGGTCCCTCCTTTTCTGAATTCTTTAACAAAGAGAGGCAGGAGTATCTTTCTGTTCTTCATTATTTCAACCCATAAAGCCTCTCTTTATGGACCAGAAAGATAAATATTTTTTTTAAGGGGAAAAGTGAGAGCAAATTCTATATGCATCGTTAGAGAATCTAAAATATTATCATCTGAATTTGGATCAGTCTGATCTTTGTTTGAACTACGAATCTCGAGGCATGTCTCGGAAGGCAATATATTCTCTCTTGTATTGTTGAAAATCTTCTTGGAAAACCAATTAACTGTGGTTACATGACAAGGTCTGGCCTTAATCACGATATTGGTAAGTGATTACACACTTAAATCGTATATTCTGTGTCTGAAATATCAATTAATAATAAAAAACTTTTAACTAGTTGATACACAAGAGTCTAATAATGATAGTATTTGAGATCTAATATGTCCTTTAATGTGTGTGATTGGATTGTTTAACATGCATATCTTGTCGATTTGATGCGTATGTGGGGCTGATAATCGAGTCGATGAGATGCAAGCGGGGACAACAAAACCTTATGAAAGGTATTTCTAGACCAAAGAGCCAAACAAGCATTCGTCCCCTCATAGAAACATATATGACACCTACATATGTTTGTGTTATACGTGTATAAATATGCACTCGTAGCTAAGGCAGTGGTTTTCTGCATTGGATAAATTTGTCATGTCATTGTCTCATGCGTCAGATGGATTATGCATGTTTGTGATTTTTTCTTTTCTCGAATTCAGCAGCAGGAGGTTCTCCAACTAGGAAGCAATACGGGGAGCAGAAGCAGCAACAGAAGTGGGGGAAGGCATCATGGAAATGTTGGTGGAGGGGGCCAATGGAGGCCGGCCTTACAGAGCATCACAGAGATTGGAACTTGACAACAACTACTATTCATCCCCACGCCAAGTCCTTGCTCATCTCAGTTCTCTGTCATTCTTTCTGAAAAATATGAACAAAAGGAGAACTCTAAGCCCATGCTTTCACTCTTCCCAACACTGTGTTTTCATTATTCTCACTTTCTGGACACGTGATGTTATTATGATCAGTTTCCACTAGTGTTTGTTCAGGGCTTCTGTTAGATACATATACGTGTGTAAGCAGTAAGCTCACTTCGCCAGTTTATTGTTATCAAAATTCAATTGACGTGTAGACTTTCGATCTCTCGACTCTCAAGTAAGGTTGAAAACCATTGCGTCAAAGACTTGTGATGGCGTTCAATTACTGTGCAAATCGGTGACGCTGAAAAGGGAAAGAGAAAGCTGAAACTTTGCAGGTTTCAACTATAGGAAGTGGAATTGACTTGATAACATGAATTAATGGGAACGGAAACCATGCATGCATCACCTTTTGAGCAAGCTTACGTTGCTCTCACATATGAATGCGTTCGCTTTATTCACCATTTCATGTTGTCAAGAGTGAGACCTTGGCAGAGTGTTTTGAATTGAGTTTGAAAATAGAATTAAATTGAAGATTTTAATTTTTGAAAAATTAGAATTAAAAATAAACAGAATTTTATTTATTTTAATTTTTAGGTCAATTTTAACGAAAAAATTATGGTATAATTAATTAATAATAATTTATTATGTACGTATTAAATTTAAAATTAATTAATTATAAAAATAATTACGATAAATTAAATAATGAATTCATTTAATATTGGCATTAAATTATTTTTTTATTAATTATATAAATAAATAAAAATTATAATAATTAATATTACGTGTACAAATAAAATTATAAAAATAAAAATATTAATACAAATATATCTTGTCAAAACCAAATGGTGAAGTGATAACATGTCTAGAGCAAAGCATGCATCCCATCCCATCCATGGACTTTGGCTTTTCTAATTATACATGAAGACGAGGGACAACAGCAATACAGATTTTGATTAGTGCTGTCACCACCACTTGGTTCCTTTTCAAATACTATAAAACGACAGCGTACGGCATTTTCATTTGTGTAATTGAATAATTATTCACAGGCTTATTCGTCACCTTTAACAATGGGATTTTGTTTTGTTGGAAATTGGCTTTACAAAAATCTACACTGATTTTGCTCAAATTATTACATGGTTGGGTGGCCACCATCACCACGTGTGCCTTGCAGACATTCCAATCTCCTCCTCCTCTTTCCCGAAAGTCCAACGATAAGGGATGTAACTTATACTTTAAATTTTAAAATTTTATATTAATTATTTTAAAATTTTAATTTTAAATTTCATATAATAATATTATTTATATAATAATAATAATAATAATTACTCGTTTTCGAGTAAAATTTTTATTTGATATTAAAATGATTTAAATAAATATAAAAAAAATTAAAAAAATTTAATAATAATAATTTTTAAAGAGATTTTTTCGCTATTTTACTGACATGAGTACTCTTATTTCACAGCAAATATAATTTCAACGACGTTAAATTTGGATATTAAACAAAGACTAATTAAACTTATTAAAATGAAGAATAAAACAAAAAAAAATAAAAAATAAAAATTAAAAATCAAATGTATGATTAAAATAAAGACGTGTAAATTTGAATTGTTCGTTTTATTTTAGTGAAATTACTATTCAGTCCTTAAAAAATGAAATTATTTCGTATTAGATTAAAGTATCGGTGTGGCCTTTAAAGGTAGGCGGATTGCAATAACAATGCCTTTTATGTTAGTAAAATTACTTTTCAGTCCTTGAAAATGCAAAGAACGAAATAACGAGCTAAACGGGTATATATTGGGCTTTATTGACCCACCAAGCCTAGAAACACAAAGCGGTCTTTACCCGGCCCAAAGCATCGAATTAGGAAACGTCAGAAATGCCCTTCTTGTTACTCTGTATTTTCAGAAACCGCGCCCACCCATGGGTACCGCGAAACTGAACCGGGGCTCCGATTTTATACTCTTGGTATTATTATTAATTGCATTTTTAGTTTCTTGCACTCTAGTTTCTGCCAAAAAACGCTCGTTAGGTATTGTCTCTTCTTTCTCTTATCATTCTCTTTTAGGTGACTGTGAGTTTAATAGGATATTGAATTCTGAAATCTAGGTTTTCGGTTGTCTGCATTGGATGTTATTTGGGTTGTGTTTGATTAGTTAGCAGGGAAGTTTAATGAAGTTCCGTAGAATAAACGAAAAATTTTATGTTTTTCTAATATTTTGTGTGCAAGAAGATTAAAGATTGTGACAATATAGTAGTATATACATTGTTAACTACTGAAGAACTTAATTAAGTAGGCGTAATTGATTTTCTTAGGAACTTAGCTACTGAACTGATGGATGTCTTTACAAACATTGCACGAATCTCGTCTGACCTTATTTTTGTAAAAGGTGAGCATATGAACAAAATAATCTGGTGGGTGCATGTAAAAGGTTTAACATGCTGGTTATTGATGTGGTTTTATCTTTTTGGTTTCTGCAGTTGTTGGCCAATCCACTACACTGCAGTTGTCTCCTGGTTTGGCAGCGGAGAATTCTCTGGGTTTATAGCTGAGGACTAAAGTTTGTTGTGAAAGAATAAGCATTTGTGGATTGTTAAGGTTAAGGGATTTGCGAATGTTCGCTCATTCAGTGAAGGTAAAAGTTTTGCAAAAGAGTTCAAGTTTACGCTGGTCTAGTGTGGAAGTTTGCTTCCACAGGTGAGTTATTATATTGAGTGGCTATTATACCTAAAATTGCATAAAGAGTGGTTTAAATGATTACTTTTAGGAGCTCTCTATTGTAATTTGTTATTGTTGTTGCTATAAAACTCTTTATAAGAAAAGTCTGTTAGCCAACACACACGTCAAATTTTTAATTTTGTACATTAATTAGACTTCTTGCAGTTATTCTCAAGTTGGTGTAGTTAAAGCTTTGCAGAGTTTGATTACCAATGATTGTCTAAGCATATGGTTTTGATGTTGTCCTTTTGTTCTTAAAGCATTACATTTCCTATGTAGGAATGTGTCTCTTGAGGTGGGAATGTTCTCAGAAGGCCGTTGGGAGAAAGTTTCCTAGGCATGAGTACAATCACTGTCACTTTTTGACCATAAAAACATGGATATAAGGATTGCCACTTCATCTTTAAAGCCATTTGGACGTTTTTATGGAAGAAGGTAAGCTTTTTCAAGAACAATGTGGTGAATGCTTGTCTCTCTTACTTTATTTCTAACATTAATAGCCTGTCTATCTACTTTTTTTTTGTTTTGTTTGCAGAGCCATTTTTATACTGCATTGTATTTTTGATTTTGGGCATCATTCTCATGAGTTTGGCACCTATTCCGAGTTAGTCATTGGTATTCTGCTACAGCAGTGCTAGGACATTCGAGGTCATCCTTGTTATGTTAATGGTTCTTTTTCAGGTAATACAGTTATTAGAAGTTTTATTATTAGATAAGAAAGCTATGCATGTTATTTTAATCCTCTGGCACGGTTAAAAACATTTGTTGTACAAAAAAGTGTACATCTTTTGTTTATTGATGGGTTATACCTAATTAAATATAGAACATTTTGTTGATGTATACTTCAACATTATTCCATGTTGTTTTCCTTCTTTTTCCTTTTTATGATGCCCATATTTGATATTCCTTTTGTCCCATTTTGATATCTTTCTCAGTAGTAGCAACACTAATTATGGTAGCAATAGCACTGAACTTTTTACATACCACTTTCGTTGGTTTGGTTTACTTCTGATTTTCATTCTTGGCAATCTTCTTATAGTTGCAAATTGCTTAACCTTGTCCTGCACGTATATGATTAGTAATGGAAGCATGTAACCTTGTCCGGCACTGGTTTTAGAGTCGGATTTAGGGATTCCATTCAAAACTACGAATCACAACTGAGTGTTTGATGAAATGCCTAACCGAAGCAAGAATGTAGCGTTTATGATTAATAAGTTACCCAAATTCTGCTTTTGGCAAGCATAACTGCTAGAAGATTTTCGCTACTTTTAAATGAAAATTGCGTTTCGAAATTGGCATGGTCTTTAAACTTTGTCCATGAAAATTGATCTGCAGATCCAAATGAATCTCATTAAACTTTTAAAAAAATAAATTAATTAATTAAAATATTTACATAAATTATTTAACATTTATTCACAAAATATGAATTTATAACATTAATAAAATATTTTAATACTATAAATAGGCTTACGAACTAAACCAACCCCAACTTGTGGCTGGCCTTTATTCTCTTGACCCGGCCCATTTGGCATCTCTACAATAATTTTGAATACATTTCAATTTTCATACTTCAACCATGCAATTAACCCAAAATATGAAGAGTTTTTAGGGAAAAAAAAATTAAATATTTTAATGTTATATTTAAAATTCAAGTTGCCTTTTTAATGTTAAATAATACATAAAGGTACATTAAATGTTCACCCAAGGACAAATTTCAAATAACTTCTGCTATACTTTCATGCCATTAAACCAATCAACAAGCATAACAGACTCTTGAAACTATGTTAAGAGATCATTTAAACTTTTCACTAATCTTATTTTAAGGGGAACTGATCATATGGATAATAGGAAAAGAACTTTGCAAGCTCTATTCTTTTTCTTAGTTCGAGAATCATATGCAACTACCCAATTAGTTTTCACAATTTTTAATCCACCACAAATTTCAAATTTACTAAAAATTATCATCTACTTTAGAGATTCAATTACAAATTTGGTCACTTCATGCATTGAATCATTTGCTAACAGTCTTACTTTCATTTACAGGTCTATGAACATCCCGACTTTATTTGGTTGCCTATCTTCACAGTCGACTTTGCTCACTGTTTGGTGCTTGATTTCAGAATCAGCAATCTTGCATGATAGACGATGGTCTTGTTAACTTTGGCGGACCCTTTTTCTTGCAGAAATCATCAGTAAATTAGTAAACAGGGAGAGTAAGAGGATATGTTCATTTAGTCATATTTAAGAGTCATCATATCCTTCAAAAGCACCAAACCCCATATGCAAATAAGAGCTTCTAAAACAATCTAAGAGACTATAGCAACAAACACATAGAGCATAATTTCACATTCAGAAAGCATAGCTTTGCTGTGTAATACCCAGAATAGAAAATCACCAAATCCTCAACACTTACACATCCAAGCTTTCCAATGAGCCCAAGTAGCTAGCCAAGTTGTCCAACATCCACCCTAAAGAAAATCAAAATCATCAAGATATGACACTTAAGAAATTTACATATAGTTTCAGAATGTTGAAAAGATTAGGAAACAAAGTTTAGATTATTTCATCCTGCGGTATATCATTTTAGAAAGCATGTTACCAAGAATTACATTAAACAACTCACAAATTTACTCTACTCCATGGAGCTAAAAAAAATTTCCACTTCAGCAGGCTGATAAATCAATTTGAATCGTCTGAAAGGAATCATCCTTAACACTATATATTCTTATATTGTAAAGAAGTTAATCATTAATGAAAAATAGTCAATTTGCTAAAAAAAATTAACTTCTCATAATGACTAGAAATTTCTCTTATTCCTGCATGAGGAGACTGACAAAGTGAGTTAAACAACCTTAGCCTCTATGCTGTGAAACAGAGTAAAAATATTAAGACTTCGAATGGTTATACCTCTATTAACTTGTAGCTCCTCTTCCTCTGCCGGCTGCTCTGCCTCTAATAATCTATTCTTGTATAAGCATTAGGTGAAACTAGACTATCCACACAAATAATGGCATCATAACATCCTCGCACCTTCCCATCAATCTCAACTCGACTCTCAACTCTCTGCTCTACAAGGTCATACCAATAAAGATCCCCATAGTGTTTAACTAGAACTTTTTTCCCACTCTTTGAATAAACCAAAGGCGGCACATAATCACCAGGTACAATTGCCCCCTTCTGGAAAGAAAAAAGTTTAGTCCAAGAATCCTCCACCCCATACTGCTTCATCACCCATAAATCGCAAGGTCGCTCATACTCATACATGCAAACTACAGATAGACATCCTCTCAATACCTCCACACCGATAAAAAATCCTCCCTCTCCAGTAGGAGGCATTGGCACATGGTAAAATTCCTCTCTTGTTAAATCAAAGGCGATGATTAGATCATCTTCATATGCTTCTGGATTCAAATTAGCCACCCAATGTAATGCACCACTAGCGAAAGCACCATTCCCGGAATTCATGACAAATGAGTAAGGGAAATCTTCTATCCTTCTCAATGTATTGGTTTTCAAACTATAAATTGTTACTTCCGTATACAATGGATCATTAAAAACTATGATTCTTACAAACTTATAATCATCAGTAGAAATATCATAACCAAACCCATCAAAATAGGCATCGTAATCATCCAAATCGCTATAAAACTTGGGTAACACTCGGTGTTTCTTAGTTGACGGGTTAAACAATACTATACCTTCCTCGCGGTTGTGCAGAGCAACCAATCCGTTGCAAGAACCGATCACTAAAGTATCATATCTCTGAATATACCTGCAATTCTTAAACGGATGATCAACTTCTGTACAATTATCAAGTAAATCCAAGCTTCCACAGTAGATCCTGCTGTCTGGCGGCCACATGTAACCAGCAAAAATAAGGCTGAGATTAGAGTTGGCTTCGATGGAGCGTTGAAGATGGAGCTTGATGAAATAGGGTCCGTCAATTAAGGAACAAAAGAACTTCGACAAGCATCTGAAACGCAGAAGAGTCTTCACGGGCAGTCGTGCTAGTATCTCGATGATTACATCCAGCGGGAGGAGCATCCAAGTGGGAAGCGGTTGTAGGGTTCCGTTCAGGGATTCCATTCCAAACTAAGATTCAGAACTCACTGTTTGATGAAATGCCTAAACGAAGCAAGAAAGTCAAGTTTTCTGTTTCCTGGTTTCGCTTTTCACTGGCTCAATTTGGCAGTGGTAAACGCCAGTGCCCTCTGCAAATCTCACATGAAAACCACCGTTTGAAAAATTGTTTTATATAATATCAGTCATAATTAAGGTTAAGTACCTTCTAATAAGTCTTAATCACTGTTTAATCTAATATTTCGTAAACACATCTGTTTTAATCTCGATTGGTAATTATTGTCACTGACCAGTTAAAAGACAATTTTATCCTCACAAATGACCCCCACCCCCACAAAATAATAATACACTAATTATTAAATTAATATATTTTTTAAATATATATATATATATTAAATTTAATATGCATAATTATTTAATATAATAAACATGGGAAGCGTTCGGGACGGAGTTTGATGAAATTTGAGCCGTCAATTATGGAACAAATGAACTTGGACAAGCACCTGAAGCACAGGAGAGCATTTACGGGCAGTCGGGATAGTATGTCCACCAGTACATCCAGCGGAAGCATCGAAGTCGTCATTGGGTTTAGAGTTGGATTTGGGGATTCCATTCAGAACCAGTGTTCTGTCTTGTGGTTCTGCAAATTTTGCTTTTCCCTGTCTTATATTCTTAATTGGTGGACGCTGATCACTTTCAGTATATACATTCTTATGTAGTTTGTATATAGGTCGATTTTGAGTTAAATGAAAGTGAGTAAATCTACCACCTAAACATCACCTAATGGACTAATAATACAGGAAATTTCATCAACAACCCACCTTACTTCACATCTCAGAAGCCAATACGGCTGGCTGGAGTTAAACATGTGTCAGTGGCAGGGTCCAGGATACGTTGCTTCTTTTCCTGAATTGCAACTTGAGGTTGCCATGATGCTGATAAGCTCGAATATCAGGGTTGATTCGATTTTGAACTGCTAACTTGAGACCGCCACGATGCTGATAAGCTCGAACTTTATTCTTTTTTGTGTTTTTCGAATATGCAGAGACATGTAGACTAAGACAATCTGTTCATGTTTATCAATTATATCAGTCAAGCATCCTTCTAAAGATGTATCTGCAAGAAACTACTTCAACTTTGCTCTTTTATGTCGTGCATACCAGAGATAGACATCCCCACCATTAATATAAACTAAAACTCTGCCCTACATCCCCACCGTACTAGAGATAGACATCCACCACTTCACTAGACATAGTCACCCCTTACATGCGCTAGTGACGTTTCCTAAAATACCTGGGTCTTCAAAGCAAAAGCAATGATCAACTACGATGACAAACCTTTTCAGCTTAACTCAAGTTTTGGTTTTATGTCAGCAACCAGTACGCTGCTTTCTGCTTAAACACCGACTCTGACAGAAAATGATTCCTAACACTATATTCTTATATGGTTAAGAATGGTCTAGCTGTGGTTCTATTAACTTTGGGATCCCACTTTCTGTCAGAAATCATCAATAAAACTGTCCAAGCAAAATATAGAATACAAGGAAACTAGTAGGAGCACGTGTTCGTGTAGCCAAGCATAAGAGAAAAGCACTCTTAAAAAGAACAGGAAATAAAAACAACACAAACCACAATTTGGCCTTCCAAAATCACCAAAACCAGTAAGCCTTCTTCACTCCATACTCTTTTTTAGTCCTTCATCACCCATAAATCGCAGGGTTGCTTGTAATCATACTTGCAAACTACAGATAGACATCCTCTCAAAACAATTACACCTTTAAAATAGCCTTCATTTATCCTTCATTTCCAGCAGAAGGCATTGGCTCTTGATAAAACTCCTTCCTCCAACGCGATAATTGAATCATCTCCATCAGCTTCTGAATTCAAATCAGAACCCCAATGCAAGGCGTAAGGCACCACTCGCTAAAGCTCTAATTTTTCCAGCATTCTTGAAAAAATTATATGGCATGTCTTTCAATCCTTTCCCACGTTTGGTTTCCAAGTTATAGACTGCCGCTTCCATAGACAAAGGATTGTTAAAAACTGTGATTCTTACCAACTTAACATCATCAGTAGAAATATCAATCAAACCCATCGGAATAAGCATCGCAATAATCCAAATCGCTATAAAACTTGGGTAATATTTGGTGTTTCTAAGTTGATGGGTTAAACAATACTATACCTTCCTTGGGTTTGTGCAGAGCAACCAATCCGTAGCAAGAATCGATCACTGGAGTATAATATTTGGAATTCTTCAATGGATGATCCACTTCTACACAATTATCAAGAATCCAAGCTTCCAAAGAAGATTCTGCTGTCCGGTGGCCACATCTTACCGTCCAGCGGCTACAGGTAACCATCAGAAAAGCAGAAATAAAGCTGAGATTGGAGTTGGTACATCAATTGAGGAACGAAAGAACTTTGACAAGCATCTGTAGCGTAGGAGATTCTTCACGGGTAGTCGGGTTAATATGTCGATGATTACATCCAGAAGAAACATCGAAGTCGCCACTGGTTTTTTGGAGTTGGTTTCGCAAGTATTACTTTAGTAGATTATAAAATTGTAACATCCTAAGTTTATAATCTATTTTTGTTAATAAAATACTTTTTTTTTAAAGAAATTTATAATTTTTATTTGATCTTTCTTATGCAATGTGTTTGATGTTCATGAACCAACATTGTACAAAACCTGTTTTATGCTTCCCTCATTTTTTATGTTGTATGTTGAACAGTCATTTCCTTTTTGGATTGTCCCAATTGTTTATCAAATTTACACTTCGGGTAATTCTTGAACTTTTAGTGCTTCCTCCGCTCACGGATTCATTGTTTATTGACTTCATACAATAAAGTGGCTCTACATTAGAATATCATAAAACTTTTGAGATATTTTTCTTGGTATACAGGAACACGAAAGCTCTAGACAGCTGTGGATGATGCTCTAGCTACATAAAAAGGTACAAAGCAAATGCAATCAATGGACTATTGAAGATGCTTTTTCTAAGCTAACGGGTGTCCACTTCTTAAGACTTTCTTTTCTCTCTTTGCATCTTTATCTTTCTTTCTCTGACAGTGTTGATAAAAGAGGTGGAAAACGCGTTTGTTCAGTGCCCTGAATCCTGAAAAAAATAGTGGGTTAAGTTACGTTTATTCCTTGAGGTTGAGGGAAACTTCCTCCCAGGGTCTAATTAGCCTCACCCTTTGCCACCTTTACGCCCCCCTTCCTCTCCCTAAATATACGTACAGCCTGCACCGATTCCTATCTTCAGCTTGCAATACGAAAATCATTGACAGAGAAAGCAGCTTTTTGTATTGAGAGAACTATGAGTTACTACAATCAGAGTCAGCCTCCAGTCGGTGTTCCTCCTCCTCAAGGTACGTGCGTTTGTGGGTTAAGGATTTTTCTTACGTTAACTGTCTAGATCTTTTGTTTAGCATGTATATATTTATACGTTCCTATGCTGTTGTGGATTATAGGCTATCCGACGAAGGATGAATACCCTCCGCCAGGGTACCCGGTTCAAGGCGGCTACGCTCAGGGTTACCCTCCTCAATATGCTCCACAGTATGCTCAGCCTGCTCCTCGCCAAGAAACTGGTTTTCTTGAAGGATGGTATACACTTGTTCTCTTTCTTTAATCTTACATCATATTATTATGTTGATTTTGCAGTTGTTTGTTTGAATTTGTTACTAAGAATCGGTTGCTGTTCTCACCCGTTTCTTGTTTCTTCTATTTGAAGAAATTATTGTCGGTTCATAGGCCAAGACCCAAAATTTAGCTATATCTCTCAAACATGTGGAATCATTTTGAGACAATTGAAATTTGGAGTTTAAACATTAACAACATCATCTTCTTATGATATGTCTTGAGTTGATCATTGATAAGGTATCGTGATCGCAATCTAAGTTGCATTAAGCTTTATAATGATTTGTAAACTTTGAATCTTCCCTTTGCTAACTAGAGGATTCTACCAAAGTTCTACTTAAACTTGTTGAGTAGTTGATTAACTAAATAACACGCCGAGTGCCCAATAATGAATGGTCTTGTGAGGTTCGTTGATGTTCTCGGTTGACCCAGCTTGATTCTAAAGCATAGGAAGTATAAATGACTAGCACATGGGAGTTCCACTGCACTAAGCAGAGAATTCTGCGGATAGAACTTTCGGATTTGTCCTCATAAAGTAGACTGTAAAGTGTATGTTTGGGTTAGGGATTTCCTTTGATTGGGGCGGTTTTACTTTTCAAGTTAAATTGAGTTAAGGATGATCTCTTGAATAGGTTAACAAATTCATTTTATTTATCTCTTATCTCGCATACTTTCACTGCACTCCGCAAGCTTAATTTACTTGATATCATTAACAGTGCCCCAAATAATGTAGGTCTTCCCTTGTTTGTTAGTAAATGATCTCGTTTGATATGGTGGGAAGGTTATTATTGAGTATCATTGTAAACTTGCATGAAGAATTGAGGATGTTAAAGAAGGTTAGCTGTTATGTGGTATACTTGAGTTGCTAATTTCTTTCAGTTAGGTCTTGTCTTACCTTTCAAGTTAGTTGTTATTTCAGGGTGATCTCTTCAAAAGACAGGTTCTTCATTTTGTGGGTTTTGAATGTTATCCAGTGGACTTCATCATTGTGTATCCAACATGAAGTTTATGTGCTAATATTTCTTAGATATAAGAATGAATATCATATATGCAAACATGATGTGCTTATTGATAATGTGAATAATTTGGATGGTTATCACTCTGTTCTTGTGAATATGATTTGAAAAAAATTATATGATGTGCTGGTGAATGTGCAGTTTAGCGGCTCTCTGCTGCTGCTGTCTTCTGGATGCTTGCTTCTGAGGAGAAGTTTGAGCTAATTCAGCCAAGGTCAATTGTTCATAGTTGATCTTTCTTGGAGCATCTTCTTCTCTGTCTGTAGGATGTTTTTTCAATGTATTAGGGTATTCTATTATTTGTCTTCATTTTTAAAGATTTTTAAATTCCATGACTGTTTAATGAGAGATTTCTTTTTTTAAATAATTGAGTCTGAGTATTGTGATGTTGTGCAATTGCATTTTTCTTGTTTCAATTCTTTATCGATGAATTTAGTTTAAATAAATTTCCTAAACACAGGCATTTTTAAGTTGTATAATATTAAGACCTATCTGAATCATTCATCATAAAAGTCAGATACATACATGAATGTTCTTTTTGATTAAATAGATCTTGATATAATTACAGATTAACACACTGTTTTGGTCAGTGGATTGTGCTTTATTCATTGTCATGCAGGCCAAAGCTTTTCACAACATATCATGGAGGCACTGAAACCCAGTTATGGATTCAAACCTTGGCCTTAAAATGGATATTCAATTATGTGTCAACCAATCTTGAAATTGATACAAGCTTTTTCATTAAAGTTTAGTTTTTTATTAATCATTAATCATGACAATTTCAATTTTAAATGACATTTACTAGAATTGTTGAAAAATGTGCAAGTTTTTATGCACTTTTGGTGGTTACTAATCACAGGGATGCCAAGAATTGCTACTGTTCTTATTTATATTAGAGTTTTTTAAAACAATAATTAATTTTTTTTTACTTTTAATTTAAAACTTAAAATTTAAAATTATATCATTGCAATTTAGATTGTTTGTTCTATCAATTGTATCAAATTATTAATTTTTTTATATATATTCACAATAATAATAATAATAATAATAGACTGTATTTGTTCAAAATATATGTATATGAGATCAAGCACCGAGATATGGTAATATATTTATAATTATAATTAGTCAACTTTGACTTGGAAGATTTTATTCTTGAATATGTTCATCATGAGGTGCAAATGACATGCCTTGTAAATGAAAGTGATTTCCTTTGACTTGATTCTGGCTTGAAGGGAATTTCATTCACTTTACCCTTTCTCGTTCGCGAAAATGATGACCACAGAAAGAGAGACAGTGACAGACATTAAAAATTGGAATGTTCTGTCGATATATACTGTAACTCTCGGAACCCTTCGGCATGAGTGTTACTTGGGTAAATTCAAAGTGACAGGATGAGTTATCATCTTGCAGAGAGAGGAGTTGTTGACAGTGTTGATCGTAGAATTTTCGTTTGAAGTTCGTAGAATTATCCTTGCTCGTTTTTCTCTGGTCGATCGTTGACGGGGTCTTGCTCATCTCTCTCATCTCTTTGTTTATCGATAGAAGCTGGACGTAGTTCAGTTTCACAGAACTGGTAGAGCCCTTTTTCTTGTTTTGAGTTTTGTGAGAGAAAAAGAAAATCAGAGAATCATCGTGGGTGATGACAGCACTCGAAGTAGGCCTCAAGTGAATGTTCCTCGTGCAGTTGCGCAGCTCTCTGCTGCTACCTTCTGAGTGATGCTCCTGATCGATGAGAAGTTACTGCAATTCAACCATGCTCGTTCAATTGATTATTATTCTTGGAACATCATCTTTTCTGTTTGTACCGTTCAACGCATGCTTCTTCTTTGATGTTCTGGTCAATAAAATTAGATCCATCAGTTTCTCATTGATGAATATATTAAATATGAGTACTTTTGCTTTCAGTAATGCTATAAATAATAACTTAAGGTTATCTCCATTTGTTTTCGACCCGTCGACATCCTTAAGGTTTAGGGACCTATTTGTTATAGATTGACAAAATGTATTTTTATTTGTAAAACAATAAGAAATTAAGGATCAAATTGAGATAATATTATTATTATTATCTCATAAATTAAAATTAATTTTTAATTATTATTAAGGTAAAAGAACATATTGAACATTGGACATTTTAATCATTTAAACAAAAATAAAAAATAATTAATTATAAAAAATTAGATAAATTAAATTAATAATTTTTTTTAATGAAATGGAGTTTGCTTAAATATTATTATTTTAATTAAATTTTGAAGATTTATATTTTTGAAAATTTACCAATTTGAAATCCTCTAATAAAATATTTTTAAATCAATCCGTTGCTTTGAATACTATCAATTCGGTCCAAAATGACAAATCTTCGGCGAAGAGCAAGACTTCCAAGTTGTCACGTGCGGTTTCTCTACACGTTTCACACAGAACTCTTCCGAAGTGAGGGCAGAACAGAAAGGCTATTAACGAACTCGAAACTTCAGAGATACTGAAACTAAACAGTTGCAAACAATCCTACAAGATAGTACTCTGGCTATAGTGATTCCGGGTTGCCGTGTTTTTCCTTCACTTTTTCTCCATTTTGCTCCTCAATGGCTACTGTCCATCGCTCAATATCAGCATCTCCTGCTGATAACCTGCTTTCTTTCTCCCCCAACGTGCCCAATTCACTAAAACCCGCTCGAAAGCTTCGATTTCAAGGCAGAATGCTTAGGGGTTTATCTTTTCCTATTAAGAACGAAAAGGGAAATTTAAGTAAATGCAATGTGTTCACTGAGACAGAGAGCGGGAACGTTGAAGAGACTTATAATACTGTTGAAGACCAGCAGTTTGTAGGGTGGTTCCGTGAGGCGTGGCCATACCTGTGGGCACATAGAGGGGGAACTTTTGTTGTTATTATCTCTGGAGAAATTGTTTCTAGCCCTTTCTTGGATCCCATTTTGAAGGCAAATCTTTTGTTGCTCTTTTTTGGTTCTTCTTTTAGTATGCTAGCTTGTGGAAATGTGCTGGGATTGTTTTATTTTGGGTTTTTTGATGTTTGATTTTGTGGTTGGTACAGGATATTGCGTTTCTACATCACTTGGGGATAAAGTTTGTTCTTGTTCCGGGTACTCATGTGCAAATTGACAATCTTTTGGCTGAGAGAGGTATGTGAAAGAGAAAGCTTGTGCCTTCTGCATGTTCTTGATTCTCGTTTGTGTTTGTTTGATTTGGAGCTAATGATTAAAGTTGGTTTGATTTGTTTCATACCAAATTTGGTATAATTTTAATGGGACCATCTGTAACTCTAATTCGAATGAGCCAACTGGGATTGGAGGTTCCTTGTCATCTTTGAAAGCAGAATTTCTTTTCCATCTTGTTAAAATTTTCTATTGTCTTGCCATCTTCCAGTTTCAATTGACTGAAGACCCCTGAAGCATCATGAAATAGGACATATTGTTAATATTGTTAGCATGTCAAAAGTGATGATGGCATAATAATGTGTCTAACAGTCCAGTGCCTTGGTCATTGAGCTGAAATTTAATTTTCAGATCAATTTTTTCTAGTCTCTGATATTTTAATTCTTAATTTTTGTTTAATTAGTGATTAACAGGAGTCTCTCAGATTGTGATGTGGAAGGTACACATATATTAATGTTTTTTTCGTTAAATTTTGAGGATGTTATCAAGTAGTTATACAATATTTATAGAGTGTTGGCAGTTGTCAAAATTCAATCTGACAATGCATATGAGTAAGAAGTGTGCATATAACTTATTCAGGTATTTTATTGCAGGGCATGAGCCTAAGTATGTAGGTCAATATAGGATAACTGACTCAGAATCTCTAGCGGCTGCGATGGAAGCTGCTGGGAAAATTCGGATGATGATAGAGGCCAAACTTTCTCCTGGCCCTCCCATATGTAACATCCGTCGACATGGTGATAGAAGCCATTTGCATGAAGTTGGTGTCAGTGTTGCTTGTGGTAACTTCCTTGCAGCCAAGGTAACAATTTGCTATTTTGAATATGCCAATCAGCATGGCAGTGTTATTTGACAATCCTGATTTAACATTTATTACATGTGAGGATGAGAGGTCTTTGTAATTGCTTGTTCCACATGTGCTTTTCAATCATTGTTTGAACATCAGTGGGAATGTGATTTCTGTTAATTTCTTTTTCAGAGAAGAGGAGTTGTTGACGGTGTTGATTATGAAGCAACAGGTGAAGTAAAGAAAGTAGATGTCACTCGCATGCGCGAGCGACTGGATGGGGGTTGCGTAGTTATATTAAGCAACCTGGGCTATTCCAGCTCTGGAGAAGTTTTAAATTGCAAGTATGCAATGTAGTTTGTAATGATTACTGCTAACTACAATTTGGCCTTATTTGATTGTTTGTTACATGGTATCTTTCTCTTTCTATTTTGCCATTGCTTGTAAGTAGTTAACGCCTTGTATGAATCTTCTGCTATGTGTTTCTGACACTTATTTTTTAGTTGAGTGCACAAGACTCTGTTTTATGTAAAATGATTGAAATCTTGCTCTGGCAAGATAAAATAGTCATGGTTTCTGAGGTATTCTTACACTGTGTTCACACACTTCCGGTGTTTTTTTTTAATTTCATTTCTTTTCCTTTTGAAGAACATTGATTCTTTTTCTACAGGAAAACAGATTTTCTGGATCTGAAAAAAGCACTTCTTCGTTCTTATTGAGTTGTCAATGTTTAGATTCAGTTTTTCATAAAAAAAATGCAACTGCAATTTGAAATGTTAGATTTAAAGTTTGAAAAAACAGATGACTTGGAGGCAAATTTAGAGAGAAAAATTCTGCATTGTATTTTTTGTTGGAAATTTTATTTTCTTTATCCACTACAACTTTCTGCAGAGATGTATATGTTCTGTTAATCTTGCTGTTAAAACAGGTTACAGGAATTATGAGTACATGTATCAACGGAATTCCTTACACGCCTTTTGTTTTGAAATTTGTTTGGATCTGCTTCAGATTGACTGTCATGTGGCATTTTGACTTGATTGTATGTCCAATTCGTATGACCTTAGACAATTGAACCTCTATCCTGGCACATCCCAGCAAAAAGGAAGAAAGAAAAGTGTTTTTGATTTACAATTATGGATTAGAACAAGTGCAGATGTTGATTTTCGATCACTAATCTTTTATGCTTTTGTAAATTTCAGCACATATGAGGTAGCTACAGCTTGTGCTTTGGCTATTGAGGCAGATAAGCTTATATGTATTATAGATGGTCCAATTTTGGATGGGAGTGGACACCTTATTCGTTTCTTGACTCTTCAAGAAGCAGACATGTTAATTCGTCAGCGGGCAAAGCAAAGTGAGATTGCTGCTAACTATGTGGAAGCTGTTGGTGAGAAAGATCTGACTAATCTCCGGAATAGTGGTTCTAATGGAAGTGTTCGTTCTACCCAAAATGGGAGCGCTCTTGGTGAGAGGCATATTGCAACCTTTAACAATGGTGTTGGTTTTGACAATGGCAACGGACTATGGTCCGGTGAACAGGGTTTTGCGATTGGAGGACAGGAACGGCTTAGTCGATTATATGGTTACCTTTCAGAATTAGCTGCTGCAGCCTTTGTTTGCAGAGTAAGTCACTGACTGGGCCATTTTCTTCATGTATAACTTTTTTAATATGGTTTTTTAAAAATTAAAAAAAAATTTACTCCCTTATCTTGTTTATTGATATTTGAGAAACTCATTACTTAAGTCAATCTCAGGTTTGGTTTAGTGCTAAGTGCAAACATTATAGAACCAGAATAGCTGAGGTGAAGCATTCTCTTAGTGTAGGCTTTTATTTCTATTTTTGGATGTTCTATCTATCTATAACTTTTCCCTTTCTAATTTCATTCATTTTCTTCCTAGAGTTGTGTTTGGCTTTCCTAACTCGTAAAATCACTAAATTTCACCTTTTTGTTGATCAGCACTACTGATACGTTGAATTTTGAACACGAATTTCCAACAGTTGGCAACTCTCATCTTAATTATATGGAGAAGGTTTCATGTCAACAAACTGATGGATACATGAAGTTAGTGTATATACCAATAACCCAATAGAAATATAATATATGCAAGTTTAAAAGACCTTTTGTGTATCGTGAAAAAGAAAGTGAATGAACCTCATAATGGTGACCAATAAAAAGTAGAATGTCAGATTAGCCATCTCAAAAGAAAATGAGAACTGGTCCTCAAACACATAACCTGAGGTTGAAAGCACTGCATTTCTTTTTGTAACTTAAACAACTCTACAAGGTGGACAACTATCTATTCTGCAGGATAATATTGTGGCCCTTTTCTTTTTGGAAACCTCTGTCCAGTCATCAGACTGATGTAGGCATAATAATCTAAATTCCAATTAGCTGTTAACTTTGTTCTGTAGGTCTATCCGCAATAACTTCTGAATATGAGTGGCAGAGAATGTGGTAATTAACTGCCAAAAATGTGGCCACTTAAAGAATGACATGTGCTTTTATTTCTTGCTTTCTTGCACGTCTATGTTTGCTAATAAATGGCTGTAGTTGCAGAAATATTATTGCTATTTTTAAATTCACTAGTGTGGTGTGACGTTTCTTTGAGACAATGGCTTACTAGATTCTTGCATCCTTGAAAATTGCTTGTGATGTTTCTTTTTATATAAAATTTCAGCATTTTAATATTAAGTTTCTGTCACCCATCCTGTGGTATTTTCTTCCTTATTATCAGGGAGGGGTTCAAAGAGTTCATTTGTTGGATGGTACCATTGGTGGAGTTTTGTTATTGGAATTGTTTAAAAGAGATGGAATGGGGACAATGGTGGCTAGGTATGCACCTTTTTCCAATAAATATCTTCCAAAAAATCTTCTATGTCGAGCTATATTTGTAGGGTTCCTGTTGGGCTTACCTTTCAGTGTGAATAATAAAGTAGTTTCTGTGGTTAGCCTCTTGTGCCCTTGAAGCACGCGATTGCTTGCGTTAGAAGTTCACTGGTCTTGATCTCCAATCTGATGTAAACTGATCTTTACTTTCTTGATCCATTTTTCATCCCATTTATTGATTTTTGACATTCAAATGTCTATTTTAGTGATCTTTATGAAGGAACACGTATGGCTAAGGTGAAGGATCTATCTGGAATAAGACAAATCATTCAACCTCTAGAAGAATCTGGTGCATTGATCCGGAGGACTGATGAAGAGGTTGGGGATCCTGCTCTTTCGGATGCTTGTATAAATTTTGTTAATTTATCAATTCTCATCGATCCTCTACTTAATGAGAGGAAAAATACAAAATTGAGTCAAGTCTCATTAATTCTTTTGGACAGAGTGAGTGATTATGTTTCTCATTCATTTTGTATTAATAGCTACTTAAAGCGTTAGAATCATTCTATGTTGTGGAGCGGGAAGGTCAGATCATTGCGTGTGCTGCTCTTTTGCCTTTCTTTGAGGAAAAGTGTGGAGAGGTTGCTGCTGTTGCAGTTTTGCCTGAGTGCCGAGGTCAAGGACAGGGCGACAAATTACTCGGTATGTTATTGGTTTATCTTCTATGACACACTGCTAGTGCTGCTATTAATCTTTAAAATGTGTAACCACAGGTTGCCCATGAGCATGGCTTCTCGTCCATGTTCTGATGATCTGTGGCCACTAATTACGATTGAAATTGAAGGGAGGTGATTAAAGAAGCTTTGCTCGATCTGTCATTAGTGATATAGGAGTTTGATTGGGAAACGTTATTAACTCCAAACTACTTGTATTTTTCTACTGCTTTTTCTGACTGTCATGTTGTGTCTCTTTTTTATATTTATATTTCGGTTTGATGCATCCGGCTCTTCCTCGCTGATAACAAAGTTGCGATTGCATGTAACAGAACGGCTTTCCCATATTAGGGAGTAAAACTTGTATATGTTGGGAGGATTGGCTAAATACATCAGCGGAACATCAGAGCTTTAACACAACTTGGAACTTCTTATGAAAACTTTGAAAAATCCAACACAAATCTGAAATCCTAACTTAAAAAACTTTCATACAAAGTTGAAACACTAACTTGAAAATTTAAACACAAAACTCAGAAATATCTATTGTATGATTGTAGTTTGTAAGTTTGCATAATATTCTGCATACTGTATATTATATCACTTGCAGCACTTATTGCCAATAGTTTCCTGATTGCAAGCAAACATCTGCAGATTACATTGAGAAGAAGGCATCCTCCCTTGGGTTGGAGACGCTTTTCCTCCTGACCACCCGTACTGCAGATTGGTTCGTTTCCTCACTGAAAATAAATGTGATATACGCATCATATGTAGTAATTCTTCAGCCAGGAGAGTCATGTCTGTGTGCTGCAGCTCTGTCTTGAGTTAATATTTGGTTATTAGTCAATTTGTGGCCATTATGTCTACTCTGTGATATGTTTGACTGTTTAGGCTGTCAATAGTCTCCTGAGTTTATGCTTTTGGTTACAGGTTTAAGAGTCGTGGCTTCGGAGAATGTTCAATTGCTAGGATACCAAAAGAAAGGAGAAAAAGGATCAACCCATCCCGAAATTCCAAGTACTATGTGAAGAAATTGCTACCTGATACAAGCGGAATTACTGTTGATAGCCAGAGGGCGCATAGATGAAGCTATTAATCCACACATTATTCTGTATCGAGTTTTTTCTATTGCAAATCCTGGTTATTGTCTCAATCTGTCATCTTGCTGCATTTATCCCATTCCTTCTGCAAAACTGATTCTGCACCAAGTTCTTTGAATAGGGAATTCGAGTCAATTTGTATCCTGTTGTATATGAGTATGTACTTGATGAGATGTAGAGCTAAGTGGAATGACTCGTACGTAGATGTCTTTGGAAATCTAAAATTATAGAGAGGAAGCAGTGATTTGCCCAGTGCCCGCGCCAAGGCACCTGCAGTGAGTAGCCAAGACCCGCATCAGCTGCCCTAGGCAACCCTTAGCACTTTAACAATATCCCTAACAAGCATCATACTGTGCTTCTTAAAAGAAACTCAGTCACCAATTTGATAATGGGATGAGTTGATTGAAGGTTCTGCAAAATACAGCAAACAGTGGTGGTGGAAAAAACTTTTGAGCTCCTGTAAGAAGAGAAGCCAGAAAGATTCAAACCAAGAGATTTTTGTGCGAGGACAGCAGTCAGTTTCAAGGTAATCATTCAAAAGAACAGAAATGCTCCATTTTTTTATCATTGTGGAAAAGAAAAAGGAGCAAAAGAGTGCAACTCCTATCGGTCATGTTTTATTTTAACCAACAAATCCTTTTGAGATGACTTGACAAGGTGCTACAATGTTGCCAATTGCAGAAAATGAGTGAAAAAAGAAATCACAATCCCCAGTCGCATGACTTGTCTTACGATAACAAGACTGATGAGATAACATTATCAGTTTCAATCTGTTTTGGCAGGACCTTTCCATTTGAAGTTGTCTGCATATGCCTTCACCTGCAAAAATAACAGAAAATAGGAAGCTGCTATGAATATTTTGATATTTCTGTCAACAAAACACATAATAGCATCTCAAACAATTTATACAGCTTTAGACATGCATGCAGCACTTCAATGCAAAACTAGTAAAACTTGATGCACACCTACCCAAATCTGCATGCTTCTATGGCCACACATTTTATATATGGTACAGAAAATTCATACTTTCCACATTGTGTACGTTAACAGAACTTAAGTGTAGGTTTGGGATAGAGATGCTGTGGCTTTGAAGCCACAATTACTGTACAATGGAAGCACTAAATATCAAATACTAGGAAAATATGAGTGGATCCCACTAAAAGTTTATGTTTACTAAACACTTTTTTAGCTTTGCTTTCAAATTAAGTGAAAGATAGCACTATTAAACATACTGTTATAATCTTTCAATGAAGTTAATTTTACTAACCACTATCTATCAATCAATTACATCTCATCAGTTATGTCTCATATAATATATATCACAGCACATCTTCAAATTTCAAAATCTAAAGGTAGAGGTTCTGGAATCTACTAAAGTAATATAGTTTTGCGGCCACTTAGGATTACATCCACGAAATACACATTAGAAACAAGAAAGTGTAGGAATCAATCAGGCAGAATTCAAGAGATTTCTTGCAAGAAGAGCTTTAGCAATGGTAGATTCCAAATAGTCTAACTTAAAACCAATACACTGAGCTACTAACTATTCCAATTGCCCTCTAGACCATCAGAAGACCCTCTCAACCAGTCAGCAAATGCAGACACAAGGAGGTAGATAGAACATCGGAGGGGAACTTGCAAATCATTATATTAAATTATGCTTTACAATGAAAAACAAAAGAACGAAATTTGACGGAGCATCAAAGTAAATCTTCCATTTGGATCCTGTTCAGCAAATACAATTGCACAGCAAATAAACATTTGCAAGTATGTGCAACTTTTAATTAGTTTTGTATCCTAGTAGCTAGCTGAGACAACTGTTTTAATAAAATACAGGTCATCCACCAATCAAAGCATAAGAGATTGCCAAGAAACAGTAATGCAAATAGCTAAAACTGCCTATGAACAGGGAAAAAGAAGAGCATCAAACCTTCAGCAATGGTGTGTGGCGTTTCCTCACCTGAAATGTGTCCAAGAAGAGTAGTCAATAGTGGTTAGGGTGAAAATTAAAAATGAAGAAAATAAAAAGCTATATTTATCACTAAGTAGCGGACAGGATGTTTCATCTCACAATTGAAAATTATGAAATCAAACAACAGAAATGCTACTAGCCTATTGCAACACAAAAATGTGACTCAAAACCTTTTGACATCGGAAGGTTCAAGGTGATGCCAAAATCTCATACTTTAAAGGAGAAAAATAATGATGACCAAAGACTGAAATACCCTGAATATATGTCCAGCAGCCTAGGTAAGTAAAGTAGAATATAAAATTCCAAAGCATCTTAGAATCAAAATATACAAAACTCTTTAAATAAAAAATCTCAGTAGTAGAACATTAAACTAAAAAATTAGACACCACATACCACATATTCCCAACCATGTCTCTCGGCAAATGCCCTTGCAGCCTCTTCACTATCAAAACTTAATCCAGCATCGCCAACATTGGCATATGGATCCCCGGTGGATGTCCAACCCATCAATGGATTTTCCCACCTACAAAATATTATTCAGTAATGAATTACTTTTGATCATGCAATCAGGTTGCAAAATCTCTCAAAAATAACAAGAACACTAGTTTAACTTGTAATTCAAACTTGACCAAGAAACATTTGGCAAAATAACAATGGAAATCAAGTAAATGTGTGTTGTGAAAACCAGCATTTTGTTTTAGAACTACATGGTAACACACAAAATAGTAATATAAATCCCCTCTGTAAAGTAGTATTTGTACTAAAAGGGATTCACATTTTATGAAAATACATTTACTAGTATGGAATTAGAGTTTTGGAAGTGGAATTGAGTATAATTTCAGATGCCAGTCCAATTGTGACAACTTCCATTACAATTACATGATCGAACTTTATGCTGCTAAATGCAGCTAGACTAGGTAGCAACGTTGGGAACTTCTTATGCACGAAAGATTTCAGATAGAAAAATTTACTTTTGTGTCGACATAAAATTGATCTTCCACTTCCCAACTTTTCCAGAGCCTTGCTGACTAGCAGTTCTAGCTGGTGAGTAAATTACAACCTGCCATAATAGAATATCATAAACACAGACAGATAATCAGAGAAAACAGCAAAGTCTTTACAACGCTGAATGATTTGAAAGATACAAGGGCTATCACTTATCCCTTAAAACCGTAAATTGGCAGCCACGATAGCTATTTATCGTAACAATACAAAAATCACAAGCCCTGAGTCCAAATCAACATTTAAAACAATCAAAACATGAAATACCCTAATTAATCAGATCATCCTAAAATGTTAGCAAATCGTGAAAGAGATTTCTCTCTTACTAGTAGAAAAAAAAATGAATGTGATCCTTCAAAAACAGGTCAAAACAAAATAAAATTAGGGGGAGAAAAGAGTATAGACAGAGGTACTCTTCTACGGAGATGTTCTTCGGGAATTCCAGAGACCATGCCAATCTCCCCGGGCTTGACCTCGACCAACGCTTCTGCAGAGAATGTTCTCGACAGAGGGCACAAGGTAGCTCGCACGGCGCGGCCGCCGTGGCTCCATATTCGCGGCAGAGAGTGAGTCATCTTTGAACCCAACGATCTGTTAACAAGTGTAGGCCTGCAATGTTTGGTTTTTTTGCTTTTCTGAAATTTACTGTTCTCTCTCGCCTTTTTTCACATATTTCAAAATAGGCCCAAATTTATTAAGAATAACAATTGTCTCCCATAAAAATTGAGAAATTCCCACTGAATCCATGAAATAGAGATTAAGCATCAAAATGAGACGTCTTCCTGAGAATTAATTACTTGAAAATTAATTGAAAAAGAGTGCCTACCTATCAAGAACAGTGTAGTTGATTTGTCTTCTCAGCCTTTTACAAAATAGAGGTGTTCTCAATTACATCAAATGATTATACTTTTCAAATAATATTATTGAAAAAGGTTGGGGACATTTTGATATTTCAAATAAAAACAGGGACAGAACATTAATTATATTTCAGAAAAGGGAACACAGATGATTCTGAGGCTGACAACAATGTCCTTGTGTTAATTTCACTCTGTCTCAGTACCTATCCGCCTTTCATTTTTCGATTAATCACTGAAATTTACAGATAATCCAATGAGGTAGCTGCACGTGAATTTACTACTTCTCACATCATTTACGAACTCGCCCATAATTGTTTGATCAGGAGCAATTTGATGATCAGGTATCACACGTCGATTCCCCGGCTAAATATGATGTACTTCTGGTATGAATTTTACTTAATCACCGTCGATAGTCTTTAAACTACGTTTATACAAGGGAATTTGATGAATTCTGTTGATTTATAGATTTTGATTTTCCTCTTTATTGATATGAACTACGTTGCCGCCGCCGAAGAATCAAAATTCGTAGATTACATGCAGAAATTTCACAATTTTAGCTGATTTGGCTCGGGTTTTGGGCCATAATCTTGTCAACATCGAGATTTCATCATCTTAGTAGTTTTTCAATGTTAAAGCTTAATAAATTTATAATTACGTAATTAAGCGGTTAAAACATTTCCATTTATTTGTGCCATTGGGTAATTGTGTGAGGTCTTAATCTATTTGGACTGTAATTGATTTGTTGTAGATGCTTCTTACGTTGTTAATCCTTAATTTTCACAACTGTGCCAAATATATTTTTGTGTTATGTTCTAAATGTGAAATGTATGTGGGTGTGCCTTAACATTTCTGTTGGCTTAATGTCTTTAAAAGAGTTTTACATGTACATCGAGAATTGGGGTTTTCTCTTATTCAAGCTCATTTCTGGTTATAACATCATTCAGTTTATTTGTGTAGGTTTTAATGGAGTTGATACTAAACAGTGTTTGGTCATCCATAAACAGGTGATGCATTCACAGGGACAAATATCAGAGATTTAGGTCTAAGGAGTTGTGGGTGTCTGTTGATGGGTGCTCCAAAACAAAAGTGGACAGCAGAAGAAGAAGCTGCTCTCAAAGCTGGAGTACTTAAGCATGGTACAGGCAAATGGCGAACTATACTTTCAGATCCCGAGTTTAGTGAAATTTTGCATTCACGTTCCAATGTGGATCTAAAGGTAGAATAATCTTTAGAAGGAACTCTCAATTATCACTGAAAGGAAGTGCAACTTCTATTTCTTTTTTTGGATCAGGTGTCTTGAAATCAATCATTTTTAGTAGCAGTTCTGTTTATTGCAACCTTATATATTAATCTGAATCCCATGAGTTGCATTGTCGTGTATTAATTTGTGTGATTTTTGTTTTGGACAGGATAAATGGAGGAACATAAATGTGACTGCAATATGGGGATCTAGACAGAAGGCTAAGCTTGCTCTTAAAAGGACTTCACTGACCCCTAAACTTGATGGTAGGACTCCAGCAACTCCTAAACATGATGGCAGGACTCCTGTGACTCCTAAACATGATGGTAGGAGCCAGCTGACACCTAAACATGATGAGAACCCTATGGCTTTGAGCACTTTACCTCAGAATGATGAAGAAATTGTTGATGCTAAGCCTCTCGCTATTTCTAGTGGAACATTGCGAGCTTCTGGTTCAAAAGAACCAGTTGCAAGGTTACATCCCTTATGATTATGCAAAATTGTTCTTGAGTTTTCATTCAACTTGGATATTGATTTGGATTGCATATGGTTAAACATTTTTTGTTCCTAAGTTAATGTTTAACAGTGGAAAAATGTGACAGTCAATCATGTTTACTCTGACAACGTCTTCTAAATTCCGTTGCTCACTCTAATTTATGGAAATGAGTCCATTCATAAGCATGCTTGAATCATCATAGGTTACTTATCAAGAATAACCGCCAGCCAAGACAATTTGAACAGTCTGATAATAAGAATGATTTTGGTAGTGGATGTTCAAAAAGGCCTAGATTTTATTCTCTAATGCTGGACTTTTTAACTGTTATTGCCAATAAAAGTTGTGTACTATTAGCCTTGTTATCCATCTTTTGTGTTATACATTATTTTAACTTTATGCAGACCTCTTCCATGTTTTGTAGGTTGGACAAGCTTATATTAGAGGCCATTGCCAATTTGAATGAGCGAAGTGGTTCTGACAGGTCTTCAATCGCTAATTACATAGAGGTAATTTCACTTGGGGGTGAGTTTAGAAAACTTTTATGTTTGCAAATGCACATACTGAACTTATTAAAGTGCAGGACGCCTTTAGTGCTTGTAATACTTTATATCATGGAGATTTTGTCTTCAATATGCTTCTTCAAAAGGTGTCCTCCTTGCTACCTTTTCTTTTCTGAAATTGGTTACCAATCCAGAAAAGAAAATATAGCAAAAGATTTCCACTAGTGCTACATACACAAATTATGTTCATCTTCTCATATTGTAAGGCTCTGCAATCTTTTTGTTAATTGCAAACATGCAAATAATTGGTCTTGAATCTCGATGGCTGTCTTAGTTGTTATCATATTGCTAATTCCAATTAGCTAAGACTTGTAACTAGAAAATTTTATCTGCAACTGCTTCTGAGAAATGTCTGACACATTTAATCTTCATCAAATTTCATGCAATTTTTTAAGAGTTCATGTAAGAATCTCTCCTAGTGAGGAAGAACCAGCATATGATGATTTTATAGTGATGGGTACGCAATCTTAGGAGCACTGCTGATGTGTATGTGGATGAAAATTGTTTGAATAATTTCAGTTGATTTTATATTGTAGGACCAATACTGGGCACCAGCGAACCTTAGAAAGCTATTGGCAACAAAACTAAAGTTTTTGACAGCAAATGGCACATTGATCAAGGTAAGAATAACTCACCAAGGTTTAGATGAAAAACGATAAGTCCATTGCACTTTTTGGATTCAACATCCAGGGTCTGATATTTGGCAAAGATGTAGTTGATAACATTTTTTTCCCTGATCTATGATGTACTTGGGCAATAGTATGCAGAGACCATGGCCATGGACATCTTCAAAAGTGGTCTGGTTCTAATATTTTAAATTGCATATTTAAACCAATAATATTGGGTTTAACTCTAAAGAAACATAGCTGTGAAGGACAGGAGATCAAATCCAGTATGCATAAGATTCCAGAAACATTAATAATTACTTTTCTCATGGATTTGATAAAAATGTGAGCTTTGGCTTATTAATCTTGATGTCAGCATGTGAGAAGTAAAATTATCTATCAGCATAAGAAGTCATGCCCAGGAAGATAAAATGCAAAAGAAAATCATTTGGAAAGGTTGTGTGATTATTATAGATCGGATAACTTTATGATCCTTATCAACAGGTCAAGCATCAGTATAGTATTGCACCCACTGCACCAGATACTGTAGCGAAAAGGTCTCCGAAGTTACTCCTGGAGGTAAGACAAAAGGGTTCACCTAATGCACAGAAGAGAGAAATCAACATTCTTACCAAATCCCAGGTTGATGCTGATCTGTCAAGGATGAAGGGCATGACAGCAGAGGAGGCTGCTGCAGCTGCTGCACAAGCTGTAGCAGAAGCAGAAGTTGCGATTGCAGAGGCTGAAGAGGCAGCAAGGGAGGCAGAAAGAGCAGAAGCTGAAGCTGAAGCAGCACAAGTCTTTGCTAAAGCAGCAATCACCGCATTGAAATGTAGGACACTTCACACCTGGTACTGTCCTTCAGCTGTTCTCTTTCCAAGCACTCTTTTACTGTCCATATACATGTGAAAGCTTTTTTCATAGGATGACTCTAGGTAACTGGTGTAATGGGCGGTTTGAAAGGCTTTCCATCTTGTGGCAGAGTTGTTCGTTCCTACTCCGTTGGACTTAATTGATCCTTTTCTATTTATTTGGGTCTGCTGCTTTGAATCCTTCTCAAATTCATTCAACTTTGGAAATCACTACCTCTGAGAAGAAATGATATGTTTGAGCCAGTTCATTTTAGCACATTTGTCGCATATTTCCAAAAAGAGTGTTCTAGTTAACTAATCTGATTTCCCCTTCTTCATTCGCTGAAAACAGTAGAACTTTCATTGGATTTGCCATATTTTATGTTACAGAATTTCTTTCCTGAACTAGTTGTTGAAATTGATGTCTCTTTCATGTTTGTGCAGATGATCTGTAACTGTACAAATGGATTTGTGGGGCGTCGTGCAACATACTTCGTAACAAAAGCCATACCGGTGCAGCAACATGCATTCCTGTTATATTAATAATTATGCATAGGCTAGGCTTGTAAATCTGGAAACTGAGTTTGACCCCTTATAACGAGTTTCCATTACAGCATCATAGAACTTGAAATTTTCAAAGCTGAAAAGGCTGACTAGTGTAAGAAATGGACATAGGCCACAGAACTATATATAAATACAATTTGTTTTTCTCTTGCTTTTGATGGTGGGTTGATCCTAGGAAAAAATGAGCAAACATAACAACATTATGAGCAGGTTCTAATATCATTATTGTGTGTTTGATTATTTGTTAGTACTTTAGTTTAAGATCTCCCCTTCTCTGTATGCTGCTTCAATTACATGTTCTTTGTTCAATCTATACACATCATAGCCATGGCGATACTCTAGCTCCCACTATCCTCTATACAGAAGGGAAAGCGAGATCTGTTAAGATAGTTCCACTTAATTGGGTTTGTGTCTGAATTCTCCATCGGCTGTTTAACTACGATAAATGGCAAGCTATGAACAAATTTGTAAATGCAAGCCAGCAGGGAAGTTCAAACATCCCATGTTTCTGAGCTTTGCATTGTATAACAACAGGATATTTGAAACACCTATGAACTCGCATAAGGTTTCAACACAGATTCCACAGAAATGGCTTGATTCCGAATGTTTTCATATGATTATGGCCTCTGCACATCCTGATATGTTGATAAAAACAGTAACATCTTTTGTATGTACATGTTGCTAAAGAACTAATCTTCCCAAAAGAAACAGGGAACAATTAAGACGATGAAATGCAGAAAGCCTACCACATCAATAAAAAATTTTATTCTTGAAGGTTCTCCCTCTTTGATTCAAATGTCTATATGCTACAACAAAACCAAAACTTGAATCTGCCAGTCCAAAAAAAGAAAAATTATATTCATTCCATTACCCCAGTTGCACCTAACTCTTTGAGCTTCTGAAGAATGGAATCAGCTTCTTCTTTCGGGACCCCTTTCTTGACCACAACTGGAACTTTCTCCACCAACTCTTTCGCCTCTTTCAATCCCAAATCAGTAAATGATCTCACTTCTTTAATAATCTTGAGTTTAGCACTCGCGTCGAACTTCTCAAGCTTTACATCGAACGCCGTCTTTTCCGCTGCTTTTGCTTCCGCTGGTCCGGATCCAGCAGATGCCGGACCAGGAACGCTAGGCCCGGAAAGTGCAGGGCCGTAGCGGTTGAGACCCATCTTGAGGCGGAACAAGATCGAGTAGTCATATCGCTCGAGCTTCGTGAGATCGAGTAGCTCGTTGGCGATGCGTTCGAGCTTCTGGGTTCGAGAATCCGTCGACGTGCATAGACAACGAGAAAGGGTCACGGATTCGGTCGGTTTTAGTGTGGTAAAGAGTGACTTACAGGACGAGAGTTTTCTGATTATGGAGGACATTATTTCAGAAAAGATTCAGAGTTTGGCGAGGTGGATTGGATTGGATTTATTACTAAGCTGTTTGTTTGGGGCAAATGACTAAGTTGGGATTTTTATTGGGAAGTTAGGGTTTTACGGAGTGTACCGTTAATAGCAACGACGAGTTTAATAACAAAATATCACTTGTATCCCTTTACTTTATTTTATTTACACTTTAACTTAATAATTGCATCACAATACATTAATGATAAATTTTCAGTCTTTTACATAGCAAATTTGATTGCCATACACTAATACAACAATTTGTTAATAAAATACAATAAATTTATTTATTAATTATAAATAAAAAATTTTTAAAAAATATATAAATTTTTTTATCATACTAATTAATACACACAATATTTTTTTATTTATTATTAATAAATATTTTTATTTTATTAATTAAATAATATTATCGTATTAATTATATTATCGTACTATTTAAAATCATCTCACAACTTCTATGTAAATGGCATGAAACATACCACCTAAATAAAGTGATGGCATTCAGAAGAAGCTAATTGCCCATACTACCGCAGAATGCTTGCTTCCAGTATTTTGTTTGTGAATGGCAACTTAGAATCACCAAACTTGTTTATTGGCTCATCAATATCTTGAGAATGTCCATTTGAATAAATAGCAGCAAGCACTCCGTCCGGATAATCCAAGTGTTCATCACAAGACTTTCATCATTGGCAATACGCTCTGTAACAGTGTTCAAAATAGATAGCTGATTATTATTGTTAGGTATGTAAGCTGATGGCTTGGAAACCATCTTCCAAGTGTGAAATTTTCTGACCCGACTGCCCAAACGCGATGAAACTTGAGAAGTCTCCCTCTTTGTCAGACCCGCAGAGAGCATGCAATGGATTTCAGTTACAGCTACAGAGAGTATTCGACAGTCTCCATTTTTCTCCAAAAGCTCTGTCCACTGTCTTTCCGTGATTTAAAATGGTACATGACCCATGGGGTTGACTAGGGTGACAGCTTTCTCATAATTACTTTGAAGCATGGCTGGAATGAGCATTTCAGTGGAGAACAATGGATGAGGTATTTCTCCAGCCTCCAGAAGTGAGTCAAATGCATGCTCCAGTAGATGTCATTACATTCAAAACTTAAAAACCTTAGTCACAAGTTATCCACTCTTCATTAACCAGATACAGTAACTTGTGACAGAACCACACAAAACCAATAATGCGACAGCTCTAAAATGAAAAATCCAGCCATTTATAACATTAAAGATACTTTCTCTAAATGATGTACATGGGAGCCGAGAGCTATACTGACCCACAAAGCCTCAAAACTTTTCCGGATTTTGATCCCCCTAAGAAACCTAAGAGAAACAAGTTTGCTGTTGCTTGTGCAATTTTAGCTTCCATGACTTCAATCTTACCAGGTTACAGTAAGTTTGCACAGTTAAGCAGCTCAAGTTTCTTAATTTATCAGCAAAATTTACTGGAAAATTAGTCATTTTCTTTGAAAACAAAGGATTGATAAACTGGATAACATTTGCGTGGTTTGTCTGAGATGCATGTTACCTTAATTACTTGTCTCTGTGTAATCTTTCTGCATGGAATTACACAGCTCAGTCTCATAAGGAGTAAATTCATGTTACATAAATTTCAATATTACCGAGCTGGATATACATTTCAGTATAGTGATTGTAGCTAGCTAGTATTGTAGGTCTTCGGATACGCGAAGCTCAGAAGGCTGACTCGTGAAAGAAATGGGCACAGGCATTGTAATACCGAGCTAGATATAAAGCAACTTTTCTTTTTCCTTTTGATTGTGAGTTGATCATAGGAAACAAATTTGCTTGATTGATTATTTGTTGGTGTTGAAGGTCTCCTCTTCTCTGCATCCTGCTTCACCTTCTTGTGCATCTTGAGTGTATTTACATCAAATTTCTTGCATCTAAATCATCCAAGCAAGCTGTGCCGGCAACAAGCCGTGAAGAAATTCATAAATGCGAGCAAGAGCAAGCAGGGAAGTTTCAACAAAACTCATTTTTTCCGAACTTTGCATTGCAGAACAAAATGATACTTGAGACATCCATGAACTCAAAGCACCAGCAAATGGTTTCAAAACAGGTTCCACGGAAATAACTTTAAAATCCCGTCTCTATGATCGATTTCCAATTCTTTTCATGAGATTATGCATGTGCTAAGACATATATTTATCCTGATTTGTTGATAAAATTCATCAAGAGTTTAATTACTGGGCTACCATTAACATTTTTTTCATAATAATTATCAAACTGTGAATACGGCAACAATGCAGCTAGACAATGTGAGGCTGAAAGTATCATAATCTATCATTAAAAATCCCAGTCTTCCCAAAACAAAGTGGGAAATGGAATCAAATCATGTCTGTGCTTAAGATGACACGCAGAAAATCAACTTATATCTGTGCTTAAGATGAAAAGCAGAAACTCTACCCCTCACAGTAAAATTTTGTCCTCAAGTTCCACTGTGATTCAATTAAGCAGATAGATTGCTACGAAGTCAAAATGACTATCTGCCAATCAGATCCTTTTCTGATTAGTGAAATTGAGTTGCACAGACTAAAAGTTCTACAAATCCTAATGTTTTCAAATGCTATGCGCATGGCTTCCGATTGTGCCTTAACATAAAATTCAAAATTATTCATATGGCTGATGACAGGCTTATGATTTTGAAGCACATAGGTGTGTCTTTGCAAAGGAAAGTTTGTCAAACGTATTGGAGATAAACCAAAGAGAAATATCCTTTTCTTGGACCCTAGAAAACAGGGGATTGTTCAGAATAATGGAAGATTAATAACTCCTTATGGCTTTTATAACAGTTAACATAATTCTGCATAAGAATTTGTTGTTCTATGGAGCAAGTGTTACATTGTTAAGGGAAAAAACCGAAAGAGCAAAAGGGGATTAGAGCTATAATTAGATTCTATATTTTGACCTCAATCGCCATTTTGAAAGTCAGACAAGACTGGTTGTAAGAGATTAGAGTGGTGAAGATATGGCATTCATTATCTGCTGCTATTGTAGAATATGAACCATCTGGGTGAAGATAACTAATAACTTTTATTTATCTTTATCAAACATGGTTATATTGGAAATAGGCGAACTCATTAGGTCAAATCATTGCATAGAAATAAAATAGCATTATTTGATTAAGGTAAGCCGTGCAATTTAGCAAAGGATTATGATGAAAAAAACAGAATGGCATTAAGGTGTTACCTCCTCGATTGCAGAAGCCGAACAATGAAGATAGCACAGCCTCTAGTACTTAAGCATAGTCAGTCTGGAAGCATAAAATAAAACAAGCATATATGATTTAAGCAAGTGAATGTTTCAAGTTACAGGCCACAATTTTATCAATAGACTGATGGAATCCATCCAGAAGGAAGCTGCCCCTTCAGGACAAGGATTCGGCAATTATCCAGCTTAACTAATACAATCAATGCATCGAATACAGTACCCTATCCTTCCTTTACAGAAGAAGCAAGTGCATTCATCAGAAACACGGAATTCTCCTTCCAATTAAAAGAAGCAGCTCCAACAACACAAACCCGGAAATAAGATCACACCAAACTTACTCCTAATCTAGTGGTCATCATCAAATTAAATTAAACAACTTCTTCAGATGAGTAGACAGCAAATTCATCACAAATGAGCCCTAAACCAGACATTGATGTAACACAACAGAAAGAATTCAATCAATTTCAAACTCCTCTAAGATGTGCTGTTGTCTCCGCAACAAGACTCCTCAAGAGAACCTATCTCAGAAAAGCTAACAATAAGCTTAAGATAATCCATTTTCAGAGAGGTGATTAATCTTGCTCTTCTTTGAATCTTTCAGGTATTTCCTCAAAGCGTTTATCTCAACAAGAGAGCAAACCGATTTCTGTACTATAAAGATAACGTATAAAAGTTTAAATTTCTATTTTCAATTAGTTTTGTTAAAATTTCTATTTCCAATTAGTTTTGTTAGGGTGATTAGCCAAGTCAATTATTAAACCTCTCTCCCTCTTTTCTTAATGTTAGTTTATACCAAATAGCAGATCTGACAAGCACTTATAATCGAAATTTTCAAGTACATATGGGAACCATACGAACACCAAAAGCCAATACTAAGGAATAAAATTATCTATTATTCAGTACATCACAACTCAGAAGAGCCAAAAAAAAAGGAGAGAATAAATTAAACAATCAGCAACCAAATTAGAACGGGGAAAGCTCCATTAACAACCCAGATATGCATCCTTCTCAGCTCTTTGATTTTGAATGTTTCACAAGCCAATCAATAACAGAGTCAATGTTGGTCGAGTTCTTGCATGAGATCATGAAGCAGCAAACTTCTCTATGATTGATGGAATTAAGTCCCCTGCAAAGCATAATTCCAATTTTTAGTGCCAAGACATTGTGTTTTGTAAGAGGATGTAACACTGAAAATTCATTAAAATTCCAGCATTCATAAAAAACAGGTTGTCAATATTGTTTCACTCCTGAAGATTCTCATTAGAAAAGTAAAATGTGTCTTACATTTGATCAGTTAGAGCCTGTTTAGATAGAGCTCCAGATTTGTCAATCTTGTTCCCGAGCACCAGCAAAGGGATGCCACTGAGCGAGGTTTTGCTCAGCAAATCATGAAGTTCACTTCTTGAGATGCTCAGGTTGTCCGGATCAGCAGCATCAACCACATAACTGCGGAAGAGATTGGGTCATAAAACTGAATATTAGCTCACTTGCATGGTGGCTGAATTTATTAAGCAAGAAATCATTTTTTTTTGACATATTTGAGCTCACAGATGGACATTCAGTAGATAATTCAGTCCAATTATTACAACAACAAAATAATACTTTGTCATTTCCAGGTGCATTAGAATTGTTTTCCTTTAGATTTAAATCGATGAAAATAGGGGACTATGAAATTTAATTACTAAAATCTATAAGCTTCTTTCACTTTTTGAGAACACTTGATAATAATCCTAACCAAATTGTTCTTTCACCAAATTTTCAAACTTTTCATGAGTAAATAAACACTGCTAAAAAAGAACAATTTGCCACATAAGTTTCAGAGAAAAACCGGCCGGTCACTGTCAGCCAATCATAACAATAGATGCATCCTGATTTGAAATTCCTGTGTCCCAAAACTTTAACCAAATTGATCTTTCACTAGTGATCAAAAATCTTTTATACCAAAGCAAAAAGATTTTTAAACTCGACAAAAGATGCCAAAATTTTTGACAATATAAAACAGGACCTTTCCATGACTGATTAATAGTTAGAAAATAAATTTGTACTTATAGGCCATCTTCATGAAATAACATGAAGCATAAATATATAAAATTGCAGCTGCAAAATTTAGCCAAAAAGAAAAGAAAGGAAACTAACAATAAGTTTCAATCAAAAGGTAATAAAAATTTAACTTTCACACACATGTATAACGAATCCCTAAAAGGTCAGAAGGTACACAGCATGCGAAACTGGCTGTTTTTATTGTAGTTGTAGTTGTTCTAGGAAGACTAGGGTATTGTAGTTGTTGCTCCAAATTTGCAGAAACTTGACAGTTTTTAAAACAATAAGACAGTCAACATGGGGAATTAGGTCCTTACACAATAGCAGAAACAGCCCGACAATACCGCTCCCACATACTGCGGAACCTAGGTTGACCTCCCAGATCCCAAAGTTTAATTGTAACATTTCCTTTTGTCACTTTCCTCATGTTGAATCCAACCTGAAAATTATGCCACTATTGTCTTAATATCACCAGCGAGAGAACAGGGTTTGATAAAGGCGTCAAAATTAAATGGCAAAAAATATTCCCTATTATTCAAGCAAAGGGAAAGTACAAGTTTTCTCGAAATATAAAACTTACTGTAGGAATCATGTCTTCACTGTATCCACCGGTCTAAGAACAAGACAAACAAGTCAATTTTATGTGCATCAACCTGAAGAAACAGACAAAAAAAACACATACTAGAACATTATTTCCTTAATAGAGTACTTACTGCAACAACATTTACAAGTGAGGTCTTTCCAGCATTCTGAAGTCCAATCAGGGATAGCTCCATTTCCTGTTTAAATAAAAGGCTGCAGCCATATATGCACTAAGTGAGCCAATGTAATGTAAAGGATTGTTAAGGTCGGCAGAAAAGAGCAAACACAAACAAAAAGGGCTTTTCATCAAAACACTCTATCAGTTTGAAGGGAGAACCAAAAAGCACTATACAAGTTTAGCATCTTCGAAATTAGTATTGTTCGCTTGAGAATATTTCATGTTACAACCTAGTAAAAGCCATGCCTCATGAAAACCAAACCTAAGAGTGCAAAAGTTTTCTCAGTGTGATGTGGCAAGAAAGCTTCCATAATTAAGAAAATAGAAGTTAACAAGAAGAAGATTACCCAACTTTAAACCCAGAATCTTATACTTTCATTTCAGTGGATCGTTTTACTATTTTCCCTTTTACCATTCCTTACGATGAACTCCTTTCCCCTTAGGTAGCAAAAATAGAATTCCACTTATATGAATCAAAGGGAACCTCATAAATTCAAAGCTAGTATATAAATTAAATAAATTTTGTAGGAGGGCTAACATTATATAGCATGATAAGCATGTTTCATGGATTTCAGAAGAAAGCAGCACTCAAACAAAGGTAATAAGAATTCATGCATCTGGCTTTTAACCTTTTTTTCTTGATTGGAAAAATTCAAGCAGAAGCCAACATCTGTGCTTCTGAAGGTTTTTGTTACATGAAAAGACCAGACTTTTGAAGAAAACAAGCTTATAATTGTTTCTTCATAACTGTATCGTTTTGGCACGAAGGAAAAATGGGAATCCATTTACAAACAATAAAGTTGGTTCCTATTTACTATTGAGGGAATGTTTACTTCATTTGCTATAACAACCATGTAAGCCCAATCTAATTTGTCAATGGAGGAAATATAGATTATGAAACAGTATGTCCAGTCAGAAAATGCCTCCTTCATCTCATTGATATGTAGGGAAATGCATAAAATCCCAAACGAGCTTCCCTGTGTCACACCACTAGCTGCCTTAAAGTACTTTACCATCAATCAGAATAAGCAATCCCGAATCTTTTTATTGACTTAGAAGAATAAATACAACACCTTTTCATGACATGTACACTTGTAGGAATTATGTTTACTATATAGATTTTCTGTTTCCATACATTAACATAAGGCTCTATGAAATATCAGTTGCTTGTATTGAACTACTTGACCTCCATCACTAGAGTAATTACGTGAATGCTGATCTTGTTGATTGAAAAAAAAAGTCACTATGGAGCATCTTGTTGAACACACAATGGGATACAAAAGATGCATATGACCAATCTTACCTGTGTTGAGTGCTTAATCACCCTGCAAGACAAAATATCCATAACCTTGGTTTCCTAAACCCAAAATCCACACTATCGTCAGTTCCAATGTTATATTTAACCTATTGGCAACTGAGCAATTGCTCTGAGCCAAGAATTGTCTTCTTCTATAATACTTTTTGCACTTTTAAATTCATTAAATGCATGTCCTTATCTGTGAACTCAATGACATTCATAGGCACCAATACTTTCTAAGAAGTCAAGCCCGTTATTATGTTTAAAATGGCCCAAAATTGACACCAAAGGAACATAAAAACACAGTCAGACATTCTATGGAGAATATCGAGATTAAAAAATTGAATATTAGAAAAGGAAAAAAAATCATCAAAAACAACTTAAAACTACCACCAAATGCAAAGCTTCATAAAACAGCATTACAAGAAAACAATATATAAGATCCATTTTCTAAATTAAAGTTGAGCTCTGATTACCAATTTCCTTATCGTATTCTCTGCTTTTTGAGTTAGCATTGCAATTCAAACTTTCCATTAACACGAACAGTAACAAAACAAAATCTCTGGCATGTACAATAATCAATAAAAAAAAATTCAATATTTACAAAGACAAAGAGAAGTGCAAACCTGCGGAGCCAATTCACAAAGGATTCCCACAATCCCATTGATGCTGATCACAGAGTCAGAAGAGAAAGAGATCTAATCCCTGAATTGACCCCTGACGAAGCTTGCCCTGCATCTACTGATTTACTGTATTCGTACGTTCCCACGAACCCACGAAATATACGAAACTTGAACGACGGTAATTATTACAGGGAGCGACGATTTTGCAGTGAAAATAGGGATTAAATAAACCGTTGTAATTACAATAATCCAAAATCAAATTCCGCTACACGGTCTCGATCGTCTGATCTCAGGGATTATACCCACGTCGGCAATGATTAAATATTCAGTCAACGATCCAGATTTCTCAGGCGGTGACAAGGAACCAAACTGGAGCCGCAAGTTTTGGCTGCTTGTGTTTTTCTATATGAACCAATCAGGAAAAAGATTCCGCCGAATGCGAGAGTCGTTTGGAGAAGAAAGGCCGAGTTAGTGTCCACTCTCGTTTGTCGCGAGTGATGGACACGAACCAATCAATGAAAACCTTAATTTTAGTCTTTATTAAAGAATTTTTCTTAGTTTTTATATTTTTAACTTTTAAAAATTTAATAAGCACAAAAAATAATAAAAATTAATATTTTATTTTAACTTAAATTTTTTAATTTTTTAATAAATAAAAATTAATCAACAATAATAAAAAAAAATAAAGAAAAAATTTTAGTTTTGAACATTTTAATGGTGGGTTTGATATTATTGAAAATTACATATATGCACTTCTACTTTATGAAATTGACTAAAATTTGTTGTATGTTATTATTATTATTTTAATTTAATATTAGATTATAAATATAACCCAAATTATGATACTCAATTAAAAATAAAAATAATTTAATTAAAATAAAAATTTTTAAAAAAAATAAAATTTTATAATATAAAAAAATATATATTAATTTTATTTATTATTTATAAAATTATTAAATTAATTATTTTTATTTATTTTTAGTAAAATAAGTTCAATCCACCTAGTTACATAATTTATAACTTAACTTATTAATAACAAAAGTGAAAAGAGTGACGCGAAGTAAAAGAGATAGGCCAAGAGCATAAATAAGAAAAAGAGATCGAAAAAAAAAGATAAAGAAAATAAAATAAAATTTTATTTTTAAAAATAGTTGAATAATTTTTTTAAAATTATTTATTTACATCACTTTCTAATCTTTAAACTTTATAAAGATTTATGTCACGACGACGATAGATGACAAATTTCAAGAACTCAATTACAATCTCGAAACTCAAAATTGCCCCTAACTATGATAAAAACTTAATTTGTTTAAAACTCTATTAAGTTAATATTAACATTCATAAGAAATGGAAAGTTTAGTCCATCAAAAACCATGTTTAAACTACAAGTTCAGTATAAAAATGGGGTAATCGTATTAATCATATGCAAATCTAAATGAGTCGAGTATAATTTCTATGAAAATATAATATTAATTATAAATTAAAACGATCATTTTTTAAGTGATTTTTACAAATAGATCTTCTAATAAAATTTTACAATAAAATATATAATTAAAATTATTACTTTTTTTATTAATAAATAATTTTATAAAAATTTTTGTTGTAAAAAAATAATAAACTTGTAAAAATAAAATAAAAATATTTTAAATAATTTAATATTTTAAAAAAATTTAAAACATCGTATTTCATATCATTAACAAGTATGTATAAGTTATAATTTATATAGTCCGAGATTTTTTAATTAAAAAATAAATAATATCTATTCTGTGACAGATTATGTATCAAAAGCGAACAATATATAATTCATAAAGATAATATATACTCGTAAAATGTATTTTTTTAATTTTTAAAAACTATTCTTCAATTACAATATTATTTTAATATTTTTTTCCGAGTAAAAATATAAAATAAACTTTGTTAATGTAAGGTGTGGCATCAACACAATACCAATGTCGAATAGTGGAAATGACATCGTTTACATGTAACAAGTGACGAAGATATTTGTGTGGAAGAACCACACAGTGCATAAAGTTGGAAAATGACATGAATTTTCGTACGACAAATGACAACATCAAAATGCGAAGAACTGTGTGAAATGCATGCGTAGGAAACTCACGAACCCAAAAGAGAAGTAAAAGTCAAGTTCTTCCACATTCTGAAACCCGAAATTTGGGGTCCTGATTCGTCCTCAAAAATAATAAAATAGCTATAACAAAACCATAGCCACAAGCTATTCTTACCTTACTCTGCAAGTCAGGTAGCCCATAACTTATCCTTCTTTTTCTCAGTAACGTTATAAAGGGTTTTGCTTCATGGCAATATTGACTTTGCTGGCTACTCTTTTTGTGTTCCTTTACTGTAGAAAAACCGAACCGTGCGTTACCTTCATCCTGCTATGTCGTTTAGATCAAATGGAGTCATTGCGTCTCCATTTATGCTCGTATTGGTTCTCGTGTATGTTGTTGTTTCGCCCAACTTGCTGGTTTTTGGTTCGCGCGTTCATGGTGATCACGAACGCGCCGGCAGCTTCAGGAGACCCGATCCTCTCCGACATTTCAAGCACTATAATGGAGGTTACGATGTCAGAGACAAGCATTACTGGGCTGTAAGTTTCTTTTCTTTATTAAAATTTCTCAGCAGGATCATAATCGATTTATTAAAAAGATTCAGTGTTGCTATATTCCCTGTAAAATTCCGTTGTCATAGAATTGAGGACTCTTGAAACTTAGAATTGATTATGGTGTTGTTTCTGGACGATGGTTTCAGTCTGCGGCATTTACAGGAGTCCATGGTTATGTAATAGCTGGAATATGGATTTTATCCGGGCTGGGCCTTGGCATCTTCGTGAGAATGAAGAGTACAAGACCTGGCCCTTTCTCCGGTCCCGAGTCTGAGTATGTCTATTTGGATCGTGACTATGTCGTTTTGTTCCTACTCGTCATCTTGTTGACCATTTTCGCCATGTGAGTACCGTTTTTAAGAATTATGGTTACCAATCTAGAATTTGAACAAAATAATGATATTGCATGTCTGCATGCATGCACATCAATTGAAGAGTTGCTACGGGTTTCATCCTGGCAGAAAACCAGAACTCCCTGAAGAGTACCAGAAGGTTGAAGAACACCATTCTGAAAGCAGGCGACAATATGAGCAATACTATAGGGAAAGTGATCCACGTCATGACGGCAGTAGAAAACGTATTAATTATATATGATGAATACACATCTCTCCGCTTGAATGTCACAATCCATAAACTTGGAAAAGAATCGCAAACCATCCAAAATTTTGTTCAGAAAAGTGGTCACTCCATGGATAAGGCCATCCAAGCTTCGTAAGCAGCACCAGCTTTTAATTTCCCATTATAAATTTTCTGAGAACTTCATGCGTTTTCACATTAGGTTTTAGATCATCAACAACTTTCTTTCTTCTATCTGATCCAGGAATATATCGCATCTTGTGGTTGTAAATAGCAACTTGATCTTCGTCGCCGCAGCAATAGGTAAACTTTGTTTCTTCTTTTTGACGATGAATTAGTAGGTCATCTTCTTTACCAAAATTCCCCGAAAATTAATTGGTTGATTCAACTTGATTCCATATTCAGTTTTTCTGTGCATCCCTACGAATTAGGCTTTAAAATCTGCTGTGATACATGTCTGATTGAGTCTGACAAATGTGATTAAGACTATAGCATCGGTTAGAGACTAATAGATTGCTGACTTGGCCCAGTTCTGCTTCTGTTGCATTGGCATCCCGGATTCATCACGTAAGTCAATTGTACACGTAGCCCCTGATCATTTCATCAGCTTCAAATTGACTTGGTAAAAGCCTTTTGCCGCCTCTGACATTTTCCTGCTTTTGATTCCAGAATAATTTTCCTCTGCTGGTTCTTGACAACACTATTCTGGGTTTTGACAGGCTTTGATTTCTTCCTCCATACGTGAGTATAGTTTGAACTTCAATCTCCCAATCCATAATTTCATTAATTCATTAACCAAGCATAATTTGTTAAATTATCTAAGTTGAAATGCAGTTTTGCAGAAGACACTTGTTCAGCTTTTGAAGATTTCGTGCAGAACCCTCAGTATAACAGTCTGAGCGCCTTATTACCATGCATGTCTTCATCGCATTCAAATGAAATATTATCAAGAATAGGCTATACTATTCATAGTTTCATAGCAAAGGTACTAGACGTGTCCAATTAATTACATCATAAATGCATCGACTTGATTTATTCCAGCAGTGTATGAACGTGCATGTGTTGTTGCTGCAGATGAACACAAAAATACAGCAGATATATTTGTCGTTTCGATTAGATAAACAAGACGATGATTTGTTCGGATCTGGTAGGATATGTGACCCTTTCTCGGCGGGGCCTAACTACACCTATGTACCAGAAAACTGCACCAAGGATGACATTCAAATCGGTGACTTACCTAATGTAAGTATGAGAATAGCAGTTTAGTAAATGAATGTGACAAAAGCAGTTTTAACTTTTGCCAGAAAATTGAATTGCAGGTGCTTTCAAAATTCACATGCTTTAGTGGGAATTCTACAGAAATATGCTTGAGAGATAGAAAATTTATTCCACAGAAGTATTATGACAAGGCAAAGGCGTGTAGCGATTCAGTTCAGGACATGCTTAACATATATCCCGACTTGGAGAGCTTGACAAAGTGCATGATTGTGAAGAACACATTCTCTGATGTTGTTATGAATCAGTGCAAATCATACAAGTTTTCAGCTCGATCGCTATGGTCAGCGATGCTATCTCTTTCCATTTTCATGGTGGTTTTGGTATTTGCCTGGGTGGCAAAAGCTTGGCAAGACAAGGGAAGATGCTTTTCCAGATGGTCCATCGTCCCCAACCCCAGATAACATTCAAAATGTACAGAAATTTTTAAAGGACAAGAAGAAGTCCAATCCTTCTTTAATTCATTTTGTTAAACCCAACCAGATCTCATTTTGATCCGGAAGAAAAATGTTAATTGAATCAAGCATTAAAATTCAAGTTTCTATGAAGTTAGATTTAGTCCAAATCAAGTTTTTTAACCTTTGCCATTTATAACTAAATCGATTTTTGATCTTCAAAAGAATTATAAATCAAACAGAATCGAGTTTGAACTCCCCCACAACAAAACAAATTCTTAATAAAACAATTTTAAAAAATCAAATCAGATCTTGAACCCTGAAGAATTATAAACAGGACCGCACATGAATAAGTAAAATATTCATTATAAGTCAATTATTTCTAATAATTCTAAAATAGAAAAATTGTAGTCAAAAAAGTTTACCAAAATCAGATCTTGTTCTCTATCTTTTTCCATTGTTCGCCAATGACACTTGAAATCTTGTCATTGTCCTTTTCGCCACCACCAAATTTTGACTGCGCTGGGATTTTGAGAGAGTGGTTGCAGTAGCTTTGAGTGTGAGGAAAATGGGAAAATTTAGATATTTTTCTAATTTTTAATTATATGGGGGCATTGTTGTCCAAAATCAATATGTTGGTTATTTTAATCAATATATTTTTGACATGGTTATTTCAATAATATAAAGTGAAAAGTTATTATAATAAAAATTTTTAATTCTAAAAACCGTGTTTTAGTAAAATATTTTTAAATTTATAAATTCTTTCAAGAATTTTTTTTATAAAAAAGATATAATCGTCTTTGTAAAATGGTGAGAACTAATAAATTAATGGTAAAATATGTTCAATAAATAAAAACAAAAAGTATCGTTACTTAGCAAAAATAATATTTTTATTTTTTATTAGAAAATATACCTCAAAAATAATAAAAACATTAAAAAAGTTATTCAAATTTTTTTGAAAAGAAAGACGTTAAAATTGTAAGAATTTTATTTTCTCGTCTTTTAACATTAATTTTGGTAATTTATATTAGAAAATTGATGAACGATGTGTTTTCAATTTTAAAAACACATTTACTAATGTAATTTTTAAAAGAATGATATGAAATAAAAATTAGTGAAAACATGTTTGTAAAATGTAGAGAGATAAATTAATTAATATAAATATGTTTGTTAAAAAAGAATACAAAATTTTCTATTATCAAATGAAACGAAAAATTTTAGTTCCTACCAACAACGCACTTTCAAAAATAATTTTAAATTTTTATTTTAAAAAAGTTGAATAGCAAATCATTTCCTACGTAATATTATTATAATAACACGTTACTAATTATTTTTTAAAAATAATGATTCAAAAATAATACCAATATAATAATTAAACTATCATATGGACCCATTTTCTTTGTAATTGAGAATAAAATGGGTCTATATGATAAATTTTAAATAAATATTATTATTTACACGTATAAAATGACTAACCTATAAGTATAATTAGGTAAAAAATTATGAGAAATAAATCTAAAATGATTTAAAAAAATTATAATTTTGTATCATAAATATTACAATGAAATTATTATTTGGTTCATATTAAAGAAATTAAAAAAAAAGAATTCAACTACAATACATTTATATATTTTATATCTAATTTTTTAACTATTATATTCATAGTTTCAAATTTTATATTTTTATTTTAATTTTTTTTTATATTTATATATATATTAAATTTTACGTTAATTATTTTATATTTTATATTTTACATTAAAAAATATAAAGAACATGACATATACATTAACATTAGACAAGCCCAACAACACTCTTAATTTAATAATAATTGAAACCTCAATTAATAGAGTGTTGCCCCAAAGCCAACAACTTAAGCAATAGGTGTGATGAAGCAATTACTAAGTGTTTATGATGATGAAATTTGGTCAACCAACCTATTCCAATCATCCATTATCTACATTTATACATTTTGAATTGGACCAATGTATATGTATGTATGTTGTGTGCATAACTACTTCCAATAACAATCTTTGATGGCAGCATTTCTACCCATTCCAAACATTTTCATGTTTGTTTCATTGATCTTTACATGAAAAACAAAGCTTTATTAGGACAAATAATTTTAAAAAATTTATAAAATTAGTTAATTTTAGAATAAAAATTTAAAATAACTAAAAAGAATTATATGGGACAATTTTAATAAAGATAATCAAACAAAAACATATTTTATACGTGTTTCTTCTTATTATTATTATTAATTAACTTTATAATATAAATTGTTACAATTTTATTAAGTACATACCCTCACCTAAGTTTTTTTTACTTATAAATTCAAAATATGACCATATAAAATTAAAAAAAAATTCTAAACCCTTGCATAAAACAACAACATTAATTGAAGTATTGGACCATTGAGTAAAATTACACTATATATTTATTTTTTATTATTAAAATCGATCAATTTAATTAGAAAAAGTATATATTATTATATGTTATGTCATAAAATTTTATTAAATAAATATAAAATACGTTTAACCGATTTTTTTTTATCTTAAATGTATTCTAAAAAAGGATGTACTTATGAATCGTAATAATCATATTAAACATACAAAAACAAAATTATAAGTGAGTTGTCTAGATTTTATAGATCAAATGGTTGATAATTCTTCATTTTCTAGTAATGTATATAATTAAAATAGAATTTTAAGAAGTAAATTTATTGATCACACCTTGATTTTTTTCTTTATTAAATATAACACAATAGTTTGTACCTTTTATCACCTTTAATTATAAAATTACATATATATATATAAAATCATCTAACACAATACTGTTTATGTCAATAGCTCAAGATTACTTGCATTAATCAATCAATTAATGGCAAAAATAAAGATTAAAGGAGAAAAAAGAAATGGGCTTGATTGGTGCATTGCATCTGTCACTTATTACTGAAGCATTTGAATGTACCAAAAATTTAATTTTGGAACTGTCAGCATCTCATTGGATGCTCTTGATTTTGTAACCTGGTAAGAATTCAGCGTAACAGACGGCTCAAGCCAGCAAATTCATCACTCACTCGCTCATTCATTCATTAAAGAGATTCAGATGACCATATCCATCCATCAGACACCCTAAAGTCCAAGTTAACCCAACACAATAGAGGATAAAGGGTAGAACAACTTAGTTCCAAAGTCACAATCATCAACCCCCCTTCAGATCCGGTTATACCCGAAAACAAACCACCTAACTACTCTCTTCTTCCCTTCCCTTGTATCCTTTTGAGTTGTGACACTGTTTTCGTTTGGACCTCGCTTAGTTTTTCAGTTATCCCATGATTTTGTGAGCTGGGTAAATGATTTTCTTGTTTTGATAACTGATATTGTTGTTCTCGACTTTGTAAAAGGAGTGTTCGAACAAAGCCCATGTCTGGAAATTGTTCTCAACTCACGGTTCGCGTGTTGTCAGGTAAGTTCAGTTCTTGTCTTTGGTCTCAGCTATTATTATTATTACTGTAATTTATAAGTATGGGTTGAATTTTTTTGAGGGTTTAAGTCTGTCACTGAATCTGCTTGTGAGATTGAACACTTGGTTTTGAATGGACTGAAGATGGTTTTTAAATGGATATCACGATTAGGTCTCTTGATGTTGAACTGATTAGGAAAGCTAAATGCTAGCTTTTATTTTTCTTGATATTGTATGAACCAGATTGTCTGCTTTTAGTAGGTCTTCGTGGTTACAGGAATTGGGTTTAAGCTGGGACTGAATTTAATTCTCTGTATAGGTTGTGTTGTTGGCAGTCATTATTGAATTTTGAAGTTCGTAATTCCATATTAGTGTTTGACCACCAACAGTTGTGCATACCAATCATGAAAGAGTGCATTTTGAGAATTTCGGGGGCTTAGTTAGATTCAACTAAATTATATGAAGTTCTTTGTCATAATCTCGCTCAAAAGTTGCTATAATTATAGTTTCTGAAAACTTTTTTAACTGGATACAGATTAGCATTATTGTGACTTACGTTTGGTCGGGTTATTATCTCCGTAGGTTGCATTTTCTTAATTGCAGCATTATTTTGGAGTTGAAAAGGAAGAGAAATATGAGGATGAGGAACAAATACAGAAAACCAACCACTTTCCCTTGCAATGCAGGGAGCAGATGTTCAATGGCTACTGTGGTGTGGAGCTTGGTGGGATTTCTCTTTATGCTTCATCTGTTCTCCCTTGTTAGCCACAAAGATGCAAGTGGAGACGTCCAATTGCAAGTAAGGAATCACCCATCATTCCGGGAACTAGTAGAAGTGGAAGAGGAGAATATTCAAATTCCCCCACCTAAGGGAAAACGATCACCACGTGCTGCAAAACGAAGACCTAAGCGGACAACCACACTAATTGATGAATTTCTTGACGAGAATTCCCAACTTAGGAATGTGTTCTTTCCTGATATGAAAACTGCTATAGATCCAATGAAAGATAATGGGAACAATAACTTCTATTACTACCCAGGCAGGATTTGGTTGGATACTGAGGGAGCTCCTATTCAAGCTCATGGAGGAGGTATACTATATGATGAGAGGTCAAGGACATACTATTGGTATGGAGAGTATAAAGATGGACCCACTTACCATGCTCACAAGAGGGCAGCAGCACGGGTTAGTTATCTGTTTTTAATGTATCATCTTATTCCTCGATAGAAGCATGTTGCTAATTACTAGATTCAAGTCTCTAAGAGTGCACTTCAGATAGCATTTCTTTCTGCATGCATTTATATAGTGTAGCTGATGCTAATTCATACTAATTGTATGTGATTTTTTCCCTTGTCCACCATAAAGCTTAAACCTTAACTCCAGTTGTTGAGCTCTGTTTATTATATCCAAAAATTATTTTGCTTCTTATTAAGAGTGATTTATGAAATGTTTTCTTACACCAATCCTGGATTTTATTTTTACATTCTGCCGTAATCTAATTACAACTTTGATTTTTTTCCCAATTGTACTGTCAAAATTGTTTGAGTTTCGTATGATAGTAATCTCATCTAGAAATTCTCTTTGCTGTCAGACATGTCTGGTTTCTGAAGTTGAGATTTTTCTTCCTTTTGTAGGTCTTGGGTATTGGGGTTCGGAGATTCTTTGTCTTCCTTGTATTTGTCTCTCTTTACCAAAATATTTAGTAAATAACGAAGACAGAAAAAGTTAACTTAACATTTAAATCCAATTCTTAGGGTGTGTCTTCTTGTTTCAGAATATGCAATAATGAGATTGAGAATAAAGATAAAGTCTCATCAAAATGTAGACAAGAATTCAAAATGATATATTCTTAAGTTTTAATGCTTGCAATGTGAACAATATTTGGCACTGTAACTTTTGTGTTCTGAGAATACTTCACCTCATTTTGCAATGTGGAATTTTCTCTCATGAATCTGTAATCTCTGGCATGGTGCAAATGTGCAAAGTATTGACTTTGCTGTGTTACTCATGTTTGTGGCCAATGGATGCAATGCATCATGGACATTGATGTTGAGTAGATAGAGGTCTTGAGATTGAAGTAACATGATTGCTTTACTATGCTGTAAATTACAACATGAGATTTAACTTCCCATAGGCTTACACTTGATGAGAAGCTAAGAAGGTGGTGACATCTGTAAAGTTCTAGAGCATGGACCAATACATTTCTGATTTACAATTTATGAGAGTCTAAACATTACCAATTATATGTGCTTATAGATCACATGATGACATTGAGAATTACTGAAAGATGCCAGAACTTCTCCCTTCCCGGACTACCATTATTTCAGTTGTGTCAAACATGGGTTAGACAAAATTGAGCATTTTTTAAAGACTTAAAGAAACTTATGGATATGAGAGCCTTCTACATGTGCCTGCATCTGAAACATGCTTGTTCTGTTAGCCTGTGTCAGTGAAGCAATTGTCGTTGAGCCTTAACTTTGTGTGGTTAAAGCACCATTTCACACCATGGTCAATACCGCTGCTCATTCTATTTTTGACATTTCATATTTATTATTTCAAACATGCTTTCACACATGAAATGCACTCTCTTTTTGCTGACTTAATTATCTTTTAACGTTCTTTTTTTACCCAAACAAAAGCGGGGTAAGATGTATGATACTCTCCAGCAAGAGCTCTAATGCTATTTTGCCTTATTTGTCATTCTCTCAGTAGATTTCTAAATGATAAGGAAGCACCAATATTCACCATTATGTAACACTTTTGGTTTTTTAATGACTACTACTCTTGCTTACAATGCTTTAATTTTTGTGGTATCAACATGTTGAAAGTTTATTTGTGTATTGATTTTAGATTTTGAGCGACATGAGCATCATACTGTCAGGATTAGGCTTAGTTTCTTTTTTGAGTGATATGACCATCAAGTTTTCTGACTCTGGTTTTAAGTTTACCTTGTATCAGCTTGTCATGTCATTTGCTTTTAGCTGCATTGCTGCCTTAATTATATTTGCCTTGAACCTTTCATGTTATCATAGCCCCTGATTTCAGCCTCCACAAAAGGATAGTTCACTTTTTCACCATTAACTCCAAATTTAACTTGTTACTTCCAAGAATTTAGTCACTGAGTTGTTAAATTCTCTTTGGATTTAGGTTGACATCATAGGAGTTGGTTGCTATTCCTCAAAGGACTTGTGGACATGGAAAAATGAGGGCATTGTGTTGGCAGCAGAAGAGACAAATGAGACGCATGATCTCCACAAATTAAACGTGCTTGAGCGGCCTAAAGTTATTTACAACGATAACACAGGAAAGTATGTAATGTGGATGCATATTGATGATTGCAACTACACCAAAGCTGCTGTTGGCATTGCCATTAGTGATTTCCCAACTGGTCCTTTCGATTATTTATATAGCAAGCGGCCTCACGGATTTGACAGCAGGGACATGACAGTCTTCAAAGATGATGATGGTGTGGCGTATCTTATTTATTCTTCTGAGGACAATAGTGAACTTCACATTGGACCGTTAACTCCAGATTATCTCGATGTCTCAAATGTTGTGAGAAGGATTCTTGTGGGAGAACACCGAGAAGCCCCGGCTCTTTTTAAGCACCAGGGTACATACTATATGATCACTTCTGGCTGCTCTGGATGGGCTCCCAATGAAGCGCTGGTCCATGCATCTGAGTCAATTATGGGGCCGTGGGAGACAATGGGAAACCCATGTATTGGAGGGAACAAAGTGTTTCGACAAACAACATTTTTTGCACAGAGCACATATGTAATACCTTTGCCGGGGCTGCCAGGTTATTATATTTTCATGGCTGATCGATGGAATCCTGCTGACTTGAGGGAATCAAGATACGTATGGTTACCTTTGATAGTCGGAGGGCCAGCTGATCGGCCTCTTGAGTACAATTTTGGGTTCCCTTTATGGTCAAGAGTGTCAATATATTGGCATAAAAAGTGGAGACTTCCTCCCAGATGGACTGGTTGAAATCATTTTAGATCCATTCTTGTCTATGATTCTAATGTATCTATCATATGCTAAGGCTCTCCGATTATTCACTAACTGGTGTTTCATTTTGTGTGTGTTCATTGCTCGGTTTGGAGCACTGCCATCTTTGTTTAGGTGATGTTAATATAGAAGGGTGAATGTTTACAAATAATTTTATTCTATCTCAAGTTGACTTGATGGATTGACCTTGTTACAAGTTTCAATTGGTGAAGAATCAAATTGTGCAATTTGTCAAAGGGCTTAACTACCCTTCAGATGGCGAAGCCTACCATCGCAACGCGCCAGTACGGTGCCATCAATCAAAAGATGCCATGTCAATGGTGACCATTGATTTTTATTTTTGAATTCATATTAAACCGAACGAAAATTCAAAGGAAAAAGAGTGAAAATGGCAGGTTGACCCCAGCTGTTGAAAAGTCACAGCACTAAGAATTTTAGGGAAGGCTAGCATTTTCTAGTAATGAATGTATCGTTTAGACTATGACCCTGATGGAGTACCTAAGCTCTGCTTAGCCACTTTCCTCTTTTAAAGAAGATAAACTAATATACGTAATTAGGTATTGCCTGTTGATGAGGTTTAACATGGGACAAAATCTATCAACGCTCAACTGGGGCAAGCCCAATAAATAGTGTGGTCTGAAGGAAATGAATGTTGGGCAGATTGGAAATTCCATTTGCATGTAATGCAGTGTATGATAAATTAATAAATTGAGCTAATAAGAAACGACTGGCTTTACATAGGAAACCCCCTTTTGCCTTTGAGAGAAGGTGTTGATGGGTTGGTCCAGTAAAGATGATTGATTCAGGTAGACAGCTAACCAGCTTGCTCACTGGATATGGCCATCGTCAAGGTCAATGATAGAGAAAGAAAAGCCTAAGCTTAAGTTAAAGCTAAAGAAGAAGCAATACACGGGCCAACCCAGAAATATTATACAGCTTACTAATAGAGAACGCACACATGCACGTATATAAAGGCTATAGAAAGAAGAACACACATCATAAATATTCAAAAAAAGGAGTGGCCATGAAAAGGAGTTTGGCTAGGCAGGTAGCTAAGCTAGGTTAACGTGGAGGAAGTGGAGGCCAGGTAGGGGGCAAGTCTTATCAAAAGATTAAGATGGGAACCCTAAAAAGCAGTTCCTTTTCCCACCACTTTTATTTTCTTATTGTTATTTCTCCTCCTCCTTCTCTTCTTGCTGTTCTTCTTCTGTGGGCCACAAAGTACCCGCTTCTTATTACCTTAACGAGGGTATGGATGTATGCTTGTGACATTTCAAAATTAACCTAGAGTTGTTTTTATTTTAACATACCAATATCCTTGCTTTAAAGTTGCTTATATTTTCAAAGCAATTCACAATACTTTTACACTTTTGGGTCAAAAACATTTTAGAGAAGGCAATTGCAAACTCACCTTAAATCAAATCACCGTATATGGAACAGGAAGTTCTATTTTGGGGTCATTGATCATAGGGTTGTTGTGGATCATTGACAGGGCTAGCTTAAAAGCATGAAAGAGCAAAGGAAGAGCATCTACACCAACGCGACATGCTGCTGCCCATCCACTACAACAACTGTGCCACTAATATGCCTAAACACATTTCCCCAAGATTCCCCCAAACGCGTTGGCCGGCCTGAGATTCTAATGCCTCCAAACCAGATAACGACCTTTACATTGTTTATGTTTGAATTATTGATGATTCAAATTAATCCTCCTTTTAATTAACTCTTAAATCAATTAAACAACATTAGAGCTGATATCACCTTCGTTACACCAAACATACAACCACCCCATTTCAATTTTGGACCTACTGATAAAAAGAAATCATGAAAAAGCAAACTTTTATATATATACATACATATATGTGTGTGTGTGTATGCTAATGCCAAGCCACCAACCATCTATCTTAAATATTAAAAAATTAATTAAACTATTATCTATAGTTTTGAGTGTATTAAAAGATTAAAGGGTGCTTTTTTGTTTTAATTATAGGTTTAAGTACAGAGACAATTGAGCAGGCCAACCTGGTCAATTTTAGATCTTATACTAACTCTCGGGAATTGATCTTCAAATGTGTTGATTATTTGAAAATATATGTACATTCACTAAATAAAACGCCTTCAACTGAGGGCACAGTGTGTGCAGATCGTTAAAGACGGCTTTGAATTTTCTTGAGTTATTGAGAACTTTAGCCAAAGTTACTGTGCATAATTGATCTTAGTTTGAGATCTTCATTTTTAACTAAATTTTAACTAATTATTTGTGTGGTCGGTGTAGTACATGAAAGGTTCACTCAAATATTATCTCGTATGCTATTTGAATGATAACCAAACAATTCAATATTCATTGAGCAGAATTGTCTATGACAAGAGTTAGAACGCTTCATATGATGATCAAAACCATGATAATCAACCCATCTTTTCTGAAAACAAAAAACTAATCACAAGAGGGTGAGAATGGTTAATGCAAATCAATTAATTAATGCCATTGATCCTATTCAAATCAAGCAAACCTCTACTTGCATTCCTCTATCCTTTTTTTCTGTCCTAGCACACACCCAACAATCGTTCATTCCATGCATACACATGGGAAAATTGCATTTCACACGTATGACATCACTCTCAAACTCCAAGCTTTGTAACCTTATCTTGACCTGTTCAACTTCAGGGTCTCCATGTACTTGCCCAAACAATCTTTTGATCTTTCCATGACAAGAAAATTCCAGCGTCCGGGCACTGTGCCATTGACCAACCTTCCTTGTATCTCCTTAACAAGGCGCGTACATCGTCACACACCTCATCACTGAACGAAAAAGGGCTGAGTCCGGCTGCATGCAACCGTAGTGACCAGCGCGTGGCTAATTCCCGCCGCTCGATAGATTCGGACGGCGAGCATGCCACCAGGTCCACGATTGCCCGTCCTGCTGCCCTCTCCAGCATCAAACGTTCATTGCTTGCTCTTGAAAAACTTTCATCTAAGGATTCAAAGTAAACCCTAAACCATCTTAAGCATTCTTCAAAACCGTTGACAAACTCTAGCCCGTCAATTCCCACATCAAGATCAGCTTCTTCTTCAACAATAGTGATTATCCTTGGTTGCAATCTTCTCAAATTTGATATCAGAATGTCTCTCCGGTTATCAACGGCTGTGATTGTATGTAAAGCACCAATACAATTGATAGCTAGTGCTTCATCACCTTTTGATATCTAGTTCAGCTAAATTTAGGTCACATAAATCACCGGCATGGAGTATAACATTGAATTTAAAAGGAACACCCATAAGCCTAGCAAACTTTTCCATTCTGTTACCTATTTCTTTCATTACCTTTTGCACTGCGGCTAAACCACCAGCTCCAGCTCCACCAGCAGACTTGCTTGCCACTACGGTGGTAAGCCTCAGGTGCGGGGTCTCGTCAGTGCGTGTCGCTAGGGCTTCAAGCAAAGTAGGCCATTGCGTGCAATATGTGTTGCTAATGTCAACAATATGTAACTTGCTTTCACCTTCGAACGCTTCCATTATTGCACCATTACAAGCTACGTGACCAAAAGTAGTCCAAGGACTTACCTCTTGAAACTTCAATACCATCTTTCTCGTTGACTCAAAAGAGCAAGTTTTCTCCGATGCGGATGATAAAGTCCGGTAACATCTGTCACCAGCATCAGTCATACGACTAAACAAGGCCTGAAGAAAGTAGGAGGCAAGCTTTTGATCGGTATCTCCATAGGGTGAACTAAGTTCGTTGAGCATCCACATCAACTGCTGAACGCGAGAGCTGTTTTTGTCAGCAACAGCGCGTGCTGTTTCAATGAGTATGTCGGTGGCCCACCTGCCGGAGAATTCGAAATTCAGATCACGAGAAGGAGAGAAAGAGAAGTCAGTGGACTCAAAAGGCTGATGGGGATGAGTGCTAGTGTTAGTAGTGGTGGTGGTAAGGGTTGTGGTGGTGTTAGAAGGATGGTGTTGATGATAAGGATAGTAATGTTTGGAAGAAGACGAGGAGAAGTCTTCTTCATCCATGAAAATGTTGAAGCATTCTTCGTCTTCTGGCTGGTAGTGATTGTTTTGTCTGGAAGATCTAGAGCTGCTAGAGGTTCTGCTAGAATTGAAAGACTGATCAGACTGCTGCTGCAGACTAACTAGTCTAAACAGAGTATCCATTTAACCTGAAGACACCCGCATCAATAAAAACTCAGATGGTATGTTGGGTTTGTTGAGGGGTTTGAATTACGAAATGAAAGATGGGGTTGAGGGGATGTGGGATTGAGTTTTTAACAGTGGAATTGGGACAGAGAAATGATTAAAGGAGGATCTTAAAATTGGATTTTAGCTTTGAGTTTTTCATTAACACAAATAAGAAGAGGAGATATGGGGGAATCTAAGTTTTGAGTAAAAATGTGCTTTTCTTTTTGTGTAATCGATGAAGAATGAAGTGGGGTTGCGTTCCTTTTCTAGCTAACGCTTTTGGTTCCTTTAATTTTTTTGAAATTAATTAGGCATAATTGACTAATATATATATATATATATATATATATATATATATATGGTTTCTCTGTTAAAACTAAGAAGGATATAATGAAGTAGAATTATGTCTGACAAAAGATGAAAGAGAATTCATAAAGAGAAAGGGGAAAAAGATAAGAAGAGAAGATATCAGCAAATGGGTTAGTGGGTTAGCTTTTCATGGTTACAAAGAAAGATAGAAAGAGAAATATGTTATAATAATAGGTTTTAGTGGGAGCAGGCGTGCCAATTGGGTTATTGGATGAAGAGCGAGATAGAGAAAGCCATGAGTAATAAAGCTGCCGGCGTGCATCATGATGATCAAACGCACCCACCCACCCACCATCACCCCAACACACAAATCATTCACATTCTTGCCTCCTAATCCCTTTCCAAACACTGTCAAAACTTCCCCTTACTTTTTCCCTTTTCTTCACTATTTACACTAACCCCATACATGAATTTGCCATTTAATAAAGCTTTATTCTAATACCGAAGTTTGCCCTTCTCTAAGTTCTAGGCCGTGCTCTTCCCCCCGCCCCCCTTTTTTCCCCATTTTCATATGGTATATTATATGATAGTTCACCAACATTCACTAATATATACTCCATACCATACCCCAACAAAAACTAGGTCAGCTCCGTAGTTGCCCAAAGCATGTATAGCTTTCTTCCATGTCACAACCCAAATCTCACCACCCACTTGACTGCATACCTGTTTTAACTTATCTTCCTAGTTCAGTTGGTTGCACCACAATCCCACCATAAGTTTCTATTGTCTCTATTCTCTTGTCACTGAGCTCAATCTTAATTCTTTCTACGCAAAAAACCCATATTTCATTGTCTTTATTACATGTCCTTGCTATTCACACTTCTATTGTGTCAGCCTATTCACCCATTCTTACGCTTTGAATCAGCGGTCAAGATTGTTATGATCCTTTGGATGGATCTGTGTAATTCTCTCTAGCTTCATGTGATCTTTGATCCCTTTTCGTTTCTTCTTCCTTTGACAAGTTTGGTATATATATATACACGTATTGTATACGGCTGCTTGGAATATTCACAGTTTCTTGATATGCTGTCTTTGGTTTTTTCCATCAATCATTAGGAGAATTCCATGTTTGGACTCCTTGTCCTTTGCTGAGAATTGTTCTAAGTTATAGTTTTTCTTGGAAGCTAACATTGCATATGCAGACGCAGTTAGGATACTAAGTGTGAATTATATTACCAATCTTCCGATCCAAAAGCCGTGGATGAAAGGGCAATTTGGGTGGTCACTTGACCCAATCCCCATATTAAAAAAATATACTTTGACAAGATATTCTCTTGAAGGGTTCCAATTTCCACATCTCTAATTCAACAGTTATTCCACTGATGATGCCAATTTAGTACATAATTGAGAGCAAAACATGATAAGACAAAAACATTCGAAGGCCTCGTGGGTCCTTTGTTAGATTAATTATTTTCTTTCAAAATTGATATGATCAATAGTGTTGATGAAATGTCATTTCTTGGTTGGGATGGTGATGGCATGCAACTTGGGTTGTTTATTTAAATCACAACCGCATACATTACTGATACAGATAAATTAATTTTCAAGAGAAGCAACCTTCATATTCTCCAAGTCAAAAAGGAAAAAAGAGCAGAAAGTGATCGTGGGGTTACTGCTGCAGACATGTTCATCATGAAAACATACTTTCTTCATAAAACATACTTTCTTCATGGCCTTTTTTTTATTTTGATCTTCCTTTCTCTTCACGTCTTTCTGATACTTGACAGCAATTCTTACCCCACCTTCATATATCAGAAGAACAACTGTACGAGACCTGAACAATATAATGTTTGCAGTGGACCATAAATGGATGGGATGAGGTGATACATACATACATACATACATTATGTACGTATGTATGTATGTATGTATGTATGTATGTATGTATGTATGTTAGTCGGCAGGCCCCTACCCCTCCTTGTCATCGACTTTTTCTCCATTGATGATGTTAGAAGAGGTCCTAACTGTAAGATTAATCAAGAGTTGTTACCCCAACTGTTCTATTACCGTAATTATCATGGAAATTAAGTTTCTTTTTTTAATCTATCATGTTCATTGTCATGCCCCGGGCTTGAAGTTACGGATATTGACTTAAGAATGGTCCTTTAATTAATTAATCAATGAGGATCAATCAGTTTAAGGCTAGGTTAATAAAGTTTAGGGTTCATACTGTTCGTTAAGATGTTAGATTCTTCACCTAACGTTCCAACGAGGGACTTGGAGCAAAGGAGCATCAAATGAAATCTCTTTGACGTTTTCTATGATTTCCATTTCTTTAGTTTCTGTTGTAAGTATCGCAGTGTGCATTTTGGTGCCATGGAAATCAGAGCTAATAAGCAGGCAAACTGATTACAGATGAAGTGGTCCATGTCCATGCACTATACGCTCCATAGTAGATATTGTTGGCTGCTCCTTGGGTTAGAGAAGCCACTCAAATACAAGCGTCACCCACTACGTTGCTTTTGCGTCACCAAATTGCCAACATTTCAGCTTTCTTGGACGCAGAGAGAACCAGTATGTGAACAAGATTACAGGCCCTATCGCATGGATTCAAATCATCAAGCTGTTATAAAAGGAATCATTTGAAGTTTTCCAAAGAAGGCCAACCCGATTCAACAAAGTTGGAAAAAGAATAGGCACCTGATATCTCTGAATAAAGAACTTGATCACAAGTCATCAATTCATTTCGTATTCAAACATCTCAATTGAAACCAGCTGGAGGACATTAGATCAGCCTATTCATTCCTGCATCCCTGTTTCTAAAGAAGGTGATTGAATCCTTCGGTTAGTACTACTGATGAAAAAAGATAAACCAGCTAAAGAAACTGATCAGAAATCATCAATTAGTACTGAAGGGAGACAGCCACAGGGAGAGAGAGAGAGTTTGAAAAAAATCAAATCTGCATTCAGCAGAAAAACTAAAACCAATTCCTCTCCAAATGCATCTCATCATCATTGTCCGTACTACCATAAATACACATACAGATGCCTTTTTCATCACAACTGTCTGCAAATATAGTACGTTACAAGATCTGGGAATTCTCTCACCAGCCTGAAAAATCTTTGAATTCTCCTGCTGAAACTCCCACTTTCCTTTTTTTGGTTATGGCATTGCCAGTGGCAGTCAATCCACTGTCATCGTCAGCAGACCCAGCAGCTGCATTCCTTGCTTTCAAGTACTTTCCAACCCCTCCACGACCAACACCTGATTCTGTAGCTCCTGTACCTGGATTGCTATACCATGACCCGACCTTGTCCTGAAACGGAACAAAAACAAATCAGCTAATATTTTTGCAAAACAACATTTGGAGGAGAAAAATAAAAAGACATGGCTTTGATATTAGCGGTTCCAGAAACTAACTTTATCTTCATCCTCAGCATTTTTCTCTTCTTTGGCCTTCTTTTCCTCTTCCTCTTCCTCATCAGGCTCTGAGTATGGATTGACAAACACTGTTACACTTATCATCTTAATCTCCTCCTGCACAAATGAGAGAATAAGAACATATAAGTGAGGATAAGGCACAGGTAATTGATTTGAGGATTTTGTAAATGGCAATTAGCTGAAATATATATATGTTCCAACAAGTACTGCAATTAACACAAATGGATACTTGTAAAATAGAATATCCTTCAGTAACACTTCACAAAAATCATGAACTTCAGAGATTGTACACATACAGTTTCTCTTATACTGAAACTCTTTTGGAGCTCAACCATCCAATTCCATATGTTACAAACAATATTGTCAAGAGCGAAAAGCGATGGAAGAGGACTAAATAAAAACAGCTCAAGGTTCTTCTGAAGATAACACAAACAATATACACAATACAGCTAGCATCAGTCTTGCAGACTACCATTTCATAGCCAAGTATGAAAAATTAACATACAAGAGATATAATGTCCATAGTTTTGAAAAGAAGGATGCTGAACATGGAAACTCACCAGAGGTTGGTCATTCTCATCAACGGGAACCTTCTCCATTGCTGCCAGAGTAGTCATACCACCAACAACTCCACCAAAAACTGTATGTTTAAAGTTTAAATGATTTGCAGACTTGTACAGGATGAAAAACTGCGAACCATTTGTGTGTGGCCCACTGTTTGCCATACTAACAACACCCCTTCCAGAGTGAACCAACTTGGAGTTCAGTTCATCTTTGAAGGGCTTTCCCCATATAGATTTGCCTCCTCTTCCAGTACCAGTAGGATCACCACCTTGAATCATAAAATTCCTATGGAGGTGGATAATAATACCTTATCAATATCAGCAAAGGACAAACCATACAAAAAGTTATTTACAATGAATTTTAATCAAGCAGCTGTCACCATACCTTATGTTTCTATGAAAAGCTACTCCATTATAGTAGCCACGCTCACAGAGTGTGATGAAATTCTCACATGTTCTTGGAGTTATATCACAATGCAGCTCAATATTTAAATCACCAAGTGTTGTATGCAACTGAACATAACCCTTCTTCTTGGGATTTTTCTCAACTTTGATGTACTCAAAATCATTTTTGGTGACAGGATCGTATGAGGTAGAAGTGAAGGATCGTGAAGCAGCACCAGTAGTAAAACGACTCTTAACCTGAAAGGAAAATTCATATTAAATTGCCTCATTGATTATCACGTCTTCTAATATTTTCAACTATTTCTGCACAACTGTAGTACTATTGTGTCTATAATTGTGATCAATAAAACAAAAACATTTGATGAGAGAAGATAAAGGGTAGATTTCTGATCATCATTCAATTGCATAAACCTTAATTCAACAGAAACACAGGTGTGTCCAAGTAATAATGTCAAACACATACATGAGCAGTGACAGCAGCCTCTACTCAGCTAAATACCCTATTGACTTAGAAGTTCAGTTAACATACAACAAAAAAGTTTGATGTCAAAGAAGGATTCAGTTAACATACCCCCTGTCCCAAGCTGCAATTTGCATTTCATTTCTTTAGCCATTTAACAGTTTCGTCAAAACCAGAAGTCAATGTGTAAATAAGAATTTCAAGTATGTCCATGCTAATCACTGGTACAATCTAAGTTACCAATGAGAGACAAAATGACATCGAATATAACTTGGGACAAAAGGACTAAAATGTTAACCAGTACTTGTAAATGCATTTACTTCTTGAAACATTGTGCTTCTTGAAAGCCTCTGGGACAGAGGAATAGAATACTGACTTCAGTTTTATGATGGACTTGGGCAACTAACATAGAGCTCTGTCTCTAAGAAAACACAAATTCTGTAAAGAACTACTAACCAGTCTTGCATTAACAGGAGCCCTCTCACCAGCCATGTGCATGGCTATCCGAGCAGCTGTTTTATCACTGGATGCAGCTTTGGCTGCGGCAGCACTTCTTCCATGAACTGAAGCTGATGCGGCATCTACAATGCTAAAAGCCTGAGTGGCTCTAGCATCTCCATTGGAATCTGATTTGGAATCCTCTTTAATACGTGACCTTGCAGCTAAAATGGCAGCAAGGGCTGCAGCTCTTTCTTTTTGAGCCTTGCTGCCTCCTCCCCCGAGCAGTGCAGTTTGTTTTCCTTTCTCAGTTCCAAGCTCCTCCAGCATCTGCTTGATATCCCCAGCAATGTTTATGTTGTAAGTTGGATCTGAACTCATTCTTTTTAGTTCTGAAAAATCAAAGCTGAATATGTCAATCATGAAAAGGACAGGAAAATCTACAACTGACCTTTTAAAAGTGGCAAACGTTAAATCTCACCTTCATCATCAACTTTCAGACCCTTTTTAACGTGATCAAACTCAAGTGTAACCTTGCTATCAAGAGCATTAGGATTCTGCCAAGCATGCCAACCAAAAATATAAAATCTTTATCAACAATTCATGCTAGAGAAAACTATTGCCATATGATCATTGTAGCTAAACAGCATAAGTCCTCAGCTACTAATTACCTGAATTGTTATGATATCTTCCTTTGTGAAGGGTTCATCAGTAAGGAGCTCTTTCCAGTTCTTAGTCTTGATGTTCAATTCTTTAATTGCCTATAAGATGAGTACAAAAATCAAGGATTTATTTACATATCATAAACAGAGAACTGTAACTGATGCTGAGCTCAAAACAAACCTCGTAACAGAACACATTTCCTGTAATCTTCACAGCAACAATGTGGGTAAATTCAGTAAAAACTTTGTTTAGCACAGGACAATGATACTCTCCTACAGAGAAAGTGAAAAAAATCACCAACAGATTCCCCAGCTACAGAATCAAATATAACAGCATGCTCTAGTCCTTCAAACATGTTGCTGTTAACAACCAGTGTCAACCCATGACTCAGTGGCCAATGTACATCTAAACAACATTTAGTAAAAGCATTAATTTAGAATAAGCTACTCCATAATTTTTCAAAACCAACTCAGATAAATAGATTACACTCTAACAGAATGCTCAACTAAAATGAACAGTTCCACAATAGAAAAGCGCTAATGTCATCATAGAAACATGTTAGACAAAGGAAAATCAAGCAGAAATCCTTAACTGCCACATAAGTTACACAAAGAGAACAAATTTATCTAAGTTTAGGATCCTCTCAAGCTTTCACCGATACAAAATATTTAGTAAGTAACATGTTCCTTGACAAGGCCAGCTTATATCGAAATTAAGACTTTTGTATCAACATCATTTGGTGGAACTTATAAATCAAGTTCATCTAACAATTATTCTAATTCATTATCACACTTCAACACACTTAAAATCATGCTTTTAACTGACGATTACAAACTTTAAAATAAACTAAAATCCAAACCTTCAGCATTCTTGTGGAAAGTAAGTGGTATTAAATCATCAAGCTTCAGTGTAGCCCCAGTAACTGGATGTTTCCCGTACTTTCTAATGTAAGGAGTAATATGCCTGCAGTCATTACCAAAGTACCATTTTCATACTGAAAAATAATATATGTATTATCACAAACCTAAATCACTCCCAATATGTTAAGACTTATCAAGAGATACTCACATTATTTCAAATACGCTGCCATCAATGGTGCACACCGGGGTCTCGAATGGTGTAAATGTAAGACTGCATCAAGAAGAATCATTAATAAAGCATGAATTTGAAGATAACGATTGGAATTGCAGAGATGATGCAAGTGACTGAAGCATACGCGCAGCAATAGAAGGGAAGGCGTTTGAAGGGGGTGCGAATTTCCTTGGATTTGGCGCCGCCCCACTCGGTGGCCCACTCTGTTTTGGTTATGAACATTCGGTCTTTGCTGTGCTGTTTCTTCCCCATCTCTAAAACTCGCTCGTTACTTCAACCGAATTAGGGTTTCTGCCTCACAACTTCGCTAGAGAGATAAATCTGACCGATTTCTTCTTCTCTTCTTTCCCCTTTATTTGTTTTTGAGTTTTGCTGTTTATATTTGGAGGAGGTTTGACCGTAGAGGGGGTGAACTGCCCGACGACGGCTGATGCCAGCTTCGACCTGCAAGAGATGAAATCGAAAGTCTTCATTGTTGTAGTGCGGCCCAACCCAACAAAGGCCCATCGGATCCCCAGAAATTCTGAAAATTTAATTATAAATAAAAATTATTAGCGAGCGCGCGCGCGCGAGAGAGAGAGAGAGAGAGAGTTGTACGGATATATATTTTTAAAAAAATGTATAACCGAACTGATTAGTAATAAATCGAACCGAACCAAGCGGTTCAATTCGGTTTAATAGGTTTCAGATCACCGCGGCAAGACCCTCCCCTTTACGTACGCAACGGTAGCCCAATTCGGCCCATTCAAGTCATCATTCTTCCCGAGTATTAGCAAGGTTTTGCCGCTTTGGGCATTTTATAGCCGAGTCGCAAGCCCGGTTACTCGTGTGAGAGACATTTGATCAAACAGGTGGCGGAGGATAGTGATTAGATGGGTAGACCGAGTAGTAGTAGCAGCAGTGGAGAGGAAGATGGGCCCGCCGAGTGGAGGGAAGCCGTCGAATCAATTGCAGCAACCACCACATTTGGCATCTCCAATGGTTCAGCGTCAGCAACAACGACAAGAGCAAAACCCGTTAGCCATTCAACTTCAAAAACAGGCTATGATTCTGACGAGGATCAGCAGCAGAAACCCCGAAAACTGAAACACTATCAAATCAAGGTCATTGATCATCCTCTTTAAACTTCATCTTTAATTTTTTCGTTGAAATTAATCTAATATTTACATGGTTAATACCTTATCCGGTAATAAAATTTGGTGATTGGAATGTAGTACTATCAATGAACCTTAAGAAAAGAACATCAATAGTCTGTGTTTCAACTTGGTGCGTAATTCAACTAGGTGCGTGATTTCGACGGCTCATGTGTACTAAATTAGGATGCTAACGTGAGGTGAGCATGCTGAATGAATGGGAAATGGCTGTAAATTAGTTGTCTTCCGTGTCTACCCTTTTACTTCTTTTTGGTTTCTACCTTTCTTTGTGTTAATTTAGCAGTAGCTAATTAACTTCTTGACAGGCACAAAAGCTTTTGGATGACATTTTAGAGAAGAGTTTAGAAATGGTGAAAGATCCTGTCTATATCCCAGATAATGGTCACGTGATAAATGAAGGTGTAGTTCGATTATTTAAGCGTTCTCCCCCTGGGATAGTATTTGATCATGTAGGTAAGTTTCTATTTTTCGCAAGTTTTGAATGTATTCACAAATTATATGAAGAGCACTTGGTGCCTGCAGCATGAAGAATATTGATGTTTGGCTTGCTGAATTCACAAAAGAATACTGCAATGCTGAGTCCTGTAGATCGGTTTGCTTGTTTGCGGTTGTGCAGCATTCAACTTACTGCTCTCTTAATTTTAAGCGGATAGGGCGTGCCATCAATCATGTGACTTAGTTTCCTGATGTCATTGGTAGTTAGTATCATATGAAGTGTGATTCAAAAAGTAGTTTTAAGTGATGCACAAAAGCGCAAATCTCTTTAAAGACCTAAGAGTGCCTCTAACTGGGAAAGCAACTTCAGATAAATTGAATTTGTGGCATTACCTAATTTTTAGTAAATATCCTGCTGAGAGCTGGATAAATTTCTAGGACTCCTGACCTGCCATTAGGTAAATTAGAATGATTGGAATTCTATCACTTCTGATCTTGGCCTTTTGACTTATTTTTGCTTGCCTCAATTTATGTGAAGACTTAAGGTTATTTGTGACACCAGATGAACTTAAAGGACCCAGAAAGAAACCAAGAATCCTTCCTGGAAAAGAGATTGATATGAAATCAAAGAAGGTTTGTTCTACCATTCCCTATATGCTCTCCACTTCTCATGGTCACCATGGCACTCTGCTTTGATCTTTCTTATGCATATATTAATTCTCTAAATGGCTCACAGTTCAAACGACAACTTCGATCTGTTGTGGTGGAGGGGGTGGATATATTGGCTGCAGCAAGAGATGCATGCCAGAAATCATTAGCTAAACAAGAAGCCAAAGATGCAGCTGCAAAAGCAAAAGCCAAAAGAGAGGAGGAAAGAGTTGTGGAATTGAAAAAAATCAGAGGCGAGAGATGGCTACCTTCTATTGCCCGAGAAATGCAGATAAAGTCTAAGGTTCAAATCGGAGCCTCATAATTTACGCAGTACTGCACTTGCGTTTATGTCTCTGTGTCCCATCAAATATTCCTTTTGTATTTGTTAATAGCTTACTCGGTCTGCTAATTATTTACATACCATAAAACTGCAGATGAGTGTAATTAGAGTCAGCTAATCTTTCCTTGTCATTTTCACTTTCACCTCGGTTAAAAAGAAATGCAGTGCAATAGGTACAGACAAAACTATGACGGCCATTGGAAGTGCTGGCTTTTTGCTAGTGATTTGAAACAATTCAGAGACCTGTGTGTAGTATGATTAACCGATTGCACTGCAGCAAATAGTCGAATACATTGTTGGATTTGCTATTTCTCTCAGCAAACATGCAAATGTTTGATTCATCATATATTTTTTGTATGGAAGCAACTTTTAAAATGCATTGGAAAAGGGAATTGCCCAACTCCATCTCGATCTCATTTTTCCTCTTCCTCTGCTTCACTTCCAAGTTTTAATAATGGCAGAGGCATTGAGGTATCTTTGAAAAGGGATACTTGAATTCATCAAACGCATATAATGTATCAATTAACTAACAATCAAATAATGTATCAATTAACTAACAATCAAATAATGTATCAATTAAGTAACAATAGAGTGGAACAATGATTACCCCTTTTAAAGGTCAAAAACAAACATGGAAAGGCAGCGAGATAAATTTTCAAAAGGGTGATGATAAAGAGAGGTCTATGCACAGGACCTATATATAAAGTGATTACAAAATATTAGTGCGAGGATAATACCAATTACCATAGCGTTTTGCATCAATTGGTTATTGTCATAATTTCATCCTCTGTTTGTGATGATTCAATGCCAATAGAGATTTGTTAACAAGTTAACATCATCAACAGTAATCCAACAGGGTTCCTGAATGATTCCACAACTGCTCCTATTATTTGACCAAGTTTCCATCTTTCTTTGTGTGGTAATAGATAAAAAAAAATCAAATCACCAAAGGAACCTTAATGCCTTACAATGAATGACAAATTTAGGTATATGTCAACATACCGTGATAGGTTGATAGCTAACCGTTTCATATTTTAGGTACATAACCGTATATCTGCAAGGAATGAAGGGGAGAGAGAAAATATATATATATATATATATATATTTATTTATGAGAAGCAAAGCGGAAGCAACGGATTTTCCCTTTATTTACAAGTTGCAGTCTATCTGATCGATCAATGATGTGCCTACTTTTGTTATCTAAAAGCAAAACAGACAGCAGCTAATCACCCATGACCCGGCTTTCCCATATCCACTTCTCTTTATTCTCCTACAAATTCATTAGAATTGCACCTAATTTCGCAGGTCTTACTTTGATGAAAGAGAGAGTATTTTGAGTTTGGAAAGTTGACTCTGCAGTTTCAGCTTCTGGGTTTTCATGAATACGTGCACTGAGTTTTGAAAGTTGGGCTTTTGAAGATGGCGCTGCTGTTGGCAATGGTGGTCGATGGTGTGGGCTTGTTTTTTAGAACAATTTGGTGTCTGCAGGAGCGGCGGTTCTCTGCTATATTTGAAGCTGTGAGCTCGGCAACGGTGTCGATGACTACGGCGCTTGTGGTCTGCTTCTTGTCCATGCAGACACACAGTCGAGGAGAAATGGTTCTTGCCTTCATTTGATTTTCATTTTTAATAACGCTCTCTTCCTATGTTAAATTCGGCATTTCCTTGTTTTATGTAGATTCAGCAGAGCAAGAGAAGGGTATAGTATTTGATTTGTATCATTCTGTACCATTGTTAATATTCCAGTGAACGACAATTCAGCAATCTCTTGCTCTCATGCTCTGAGATGAATCCATTCTGGAAATGCCTGTAGAGAGTTTCTATACACTAACTGGTACATAATTTGATGGTGCACTTGTTTTCTGAGTCATCAGTCAATTTCTTCTGGATTGGACTGAGTTGATGTCGTTCAGACTGGCTTTAAAATATCATGTTTACACCAATACAATTAACCGTTCAGATATTTTTGCGCTAGAGTGAACAGAAATCCTAACTGTGGTGCTAGCAGGGACTAGTCCTTAACAGTTTTGTTGTCAATGTGTTGAATTTAAATGAAAGAAAGTGACAATTTAGAAATGAAATTGATATCTGGAAGCCTCGTTCTTTCAATTTAGACCAAATGCGGATGGATGGACAGCAATATCTGCATTCGAATGGACAACCCCACTTAGCAGATTTTCAACCCTACTTGCAGATATTTCAATCCTACTTTATAGCTAGGATTTAAGATGAGATAAGACTAATGAATTGCACCGTATAAGTCGGCCAGGCGATGCAACTAAGAGAAAACCTGACCATTACTCTTGGCTGGCTGCCCCTTGCACGAAATTTCGCTTTACAAATGCACAGATATTCAGACTCTTTACATTTACAGATAGCCAACTTCATAAACCAATGCACAGACACTTTTTTTTTCTTCGTTTTTCATGCGAAAAAAGCATGCATCGCCTGAAAACAATGATTGCATAGAGACAAAACTCGTACGCTATTTGCATTTGGACTCACATGTATAGCTCTTTACTCCTTTGGCGATGGCGTGGTCATGTTCGGGGCCCCTTATCACATGCTATGTTGTTTATGGACAATGTAATTCTAACTTTATCCTTCATCGAGGAAATGTCCCCGTTTTCCTCATTTCCGGATTTCTGTGTCTATATCACAGTACCAAAATTCACAAAGCTAACTGTAAAGTTCCTCTAGTTGTGATAATTGGTCGTTTACTGTTTAGTTATGAATTAAAAGCCATAACTATGATTGTCATGAATGAAGCACCATGTCACTGGTGAATGCAAGCAACTTGAAAGCTTGAAACTATTGCATCAATCATGTATCATGAATGGAAGATTATGGCTCCTTTAAGGTGAATCCAAAGGGAATCAATGCAATATTATGGTGATACAAGAACAAAAATACCTGAGTTGGTGTACAAACAACATTCATCTTATTCTGAAGTAAAAATCAAATTGCTAAGTGACACTGATTTACATCAATCCCTCAACCCGTGAATGCAACCATATTCTGAAACAAACCTTATTAATTTGCCAACTGAATTAAAGATGTAATATAGTACCTGAGTTGGCGTTGACATCAATTAATCAATCGATTAATTAATGTGGGATTAAGACATGATGAACTACAAATGCAGGAAACGAGAAGTTTCCTTACTGGATCAAGGAATCAATTCTGCTGTCACTGGCATGCACCATATATTATGCTGCGGGTAATGGCAACCAGGAGATGAGACCTTTTCTGCAAATTAGCATTCCAGGTACCCTTTCTCGTCCAAGTAAGATACCACAGTTTCAGCCATATCATTCGGACAAGAACAGTCATTTCCCTTCTGTTTTAGCACTATCTGCAAAAGATAATTCTTGAACCCCAATTATATGAATTTGTAAACTAAATCCAGGGGAGAGAAGAAAAGCACGAGCAATTGAACTTGAAGCAATTTATTGTAATAATGCAAGGTGGCTTAGTCCAGAAGATGCTTCAGATTTATTAGGTTAGACGAACTCAAGGTAGCCACGATCAGACACTTCCAAAGGGATGAGACCATTCCTAAACACATGATTGGCCATTTCCTCAAACAAATGTTGGTTACGGGGGTAGAGAGGGATGCAGTTTCCTTAAGATTTGCTAGTCCCTAGTATTGTCTTTGTTACATTTTTACACCATAAACCAACCATATAGATATGAGTTCATGTTTGTGCAGCTTCAAACTTACACCTAATATGCATACCCACCTCACAGTTCACTGGTGGTTCGTATGGATCATCTATCCCAGTAAAACCTGCAAAACCGTTTGCCAAATTGAGTACCAATACCTGTGACAAGATAAAAGCAGCCAAAATTCAGAGAGGCACATTTTCATATACAAATTAGAAAGTACCCTTGATCTTCCCTGCACGTGCAAGCTTGTAAAGGCCCTTGGGGTCCCTTTCCTCGCACACTTTGAGTGGCACATCCATAAACACCTGTCAAAAGTAAGTTTAGTAAATTTTTAACCAGCAACAGTAAATCTGCTTTGGTTCAATAGCCATTTCCTTCATTCCAATCTAAAGCATGACTACATCATCATATCGAACATCACATACCTCAATGAAATCTCCTTCAGGCAACAGTGAACGGCAGGCACCTCGGTCTTTTCTGTACGGAGAGATCAAACTAGCAATGCAAATAACACCAGCATCTGCAAAGAGCTTTGCTACCTCCCCTGAAAATATAAAATAGTGGATAATAAGAAAAATAAAGAGAAACTATTTGAGAGATAAAAAAATGGTTGAAGCAAACAAAGACTTTACCAATCCTTCGTATGTTTTCCACACGATGTTCTGCTTTAAAACTTAGATCACGGTTCAGCCCATGCCGGCAGTTGTCCCCATCGAGAATGTAGGTCAGCTTTCCTCTTGAGTGCAAGGATCGACTTAGAGCACAAGCCAAAGTGCTTTTTCCTGCAATCAGAATCAAAAATATGAGAGAGAGAGAGAGAGAGAGAAGAAGAAGAAGAAGAAATAATATGAAATTCATAGTAACACGAAGGTTCTCAGATTAAAAAGGAAGTTGACACTGTAGGTGGATGGTGGAAAGGAGAAAATTGTAAGAGAAGGAATAGTATGAAATTCATTGTAACAGGAAAGTTTTCAGATTAAAAAGGAAGTTGACACTATGGGCGGATGATGGAAAGAAGACAATTGTAAGAGAGTAATAAGGAATGTCTTTGGAGATGTCAAATGGATGTTAAATTCCAACTTTCACTAATTTCCAGTAAAAGAAAATAAAATCATCATACCCGATGAAGAAAGAAGGTTATCTCAAAGTACATTGATCGTTAATATCCAGCAATGTAGGATTTGCACATAGGGATTATCATTGGATTAGGCGATTCAACATTCAGATATCTTTTCATGAACAAGCTCTATGAAGCATGAAAGGAGAAAAACAAGCTTTACCAATACAACTTGATCAATCTACAAAGGAAGAGAAGCTTAAATAACCCAGTGAATAGCTAGGTTCAGTTAAGCATGCAAGCATGTAAGTTCTAAAATTGACTTAAACCAACAGGAATTATATTTCCACTTAAGCACAAAAACCTGCAACAAGATGCATATTTTTACAGGAGGATGAGCAGACTCTTTCTACACAAAACACAAACTAGTGATTAATTACATCATTCGTGAAATTTTACTCTTCCTTAAATTTCATTTTTCATCACTCTTATGATTCATAGAACTCTTCTCTCACCTGCTTAATAGTGGAGGGAAATTAATTTATTTAGTGAATGGTGTAACATTTATTCAATTCTTTGATTGTGACCCCAAGCTTTGAGTTTAACTAAAAAGATGAATGACAGTTTCTATCTTGTCTAAGAATCTAACAGAAAAGGCATAAAAAATTTCTTACTTTCCTTGGTAATGAACACATTCCAAGCACTTGATTGGACCAGTCAAATAACTACTCACCTTATGCACTGAAGTTAGTTGAGGATTATGTTTTGATCATTTAGAAGGTGATCACTTCCATTTCCTTATGTAATATATGTTCTGCTTGTTTAAACCTGAAGAATCATCATAATTATTATAAACAACACTTTAAAACTTCATCTGAATTTTGCCAGAGTTCCCTTTGAGCATAACATTACCTTCCTAATATATGCAGCTTCCACTTGAAACAGTGCAGTTAAAATATTGTCTGACATACTAACAGAAAAATGCTTCTTATGGGACATCTAAGAGATAAATTATCCATCCGTACTTAAAACCTCAACAAATGAACAAGAATGCATCCTGCCAGAGGCACAGGGAAAGGGAAACAGAGATGCAAGTGCCAGTCATCAATTCACATAAAGAAAACACATCGTCACAAACCTGAACCACTGAGACCCGTAATCCATATGACACAGCCCTTTTGCTGAAGTAACTGTTGCCTGTCAAGTTTATCGACTGAACTTTTGTGCCACAAGATGTTTGTTGACTTTCCAACATTAGAAATCTGGTGGACTTTTTTACCTGTTAGATGGTTGAAATTAGAACCCCAAACAGATCCACAAGATAAAAAAACTACAGATTTGATAAACCACAATTTTGCCATCATAGTTGAAGGAGAGAAATTTACAATGCGAAGACTGGCATTTATGTGCGAGAGTAAACGTTCTGAACAATAAAACAAAAGCCTTACATTTCAAAAGAATTTGAATATCAGGTTTGCAATCCAAAATAACCTCACCAACCCATCACCTATCTTTCAACACATAATTGTTCAAAACAATTGCGTCCATGTACAGAAACTATTCAACTTGAAGTCAAATCCTCAATTATTCTCCCCATCTTTCTAGTCCAAAGCTAGTAGCCTACACAAACTTCACAGGAGTTGGTCAGGAATTGACTGCCTAGAATTTCCACACGCAATAATAACATTTCTCGTTTCTTATTTGTAGACAATGAATCAACAACATAAAATAAAAGTAAACTTCGATCACTCTATGCTTGACAGAAACTATAGCAGTAAAGAGTTTACTCTGTAATTCTTTCAAATACAACCACCCAAGAGCTCCTTAAATTCTTGACAAATCAGTAGTAACAGTGAAATTTTCAGAATCATTAGATTGTCAACGGTGCTTAAAAGTTATCTCCAACAACCATTAATATGCGACAACAGTCCCACCGACCTCTCCTATGGAAAACAGACTCAACTAAAATTCAAACAGTTAAAAGAATCAAATGAAGCAGAAAAGAAACCGAACACAAGCAACAAAATCCTATCGCTTAATTGGATAGCAAATACACCTATATTTTCTTGTTGATATAAAATTGAAAACAATACCAGAAATGTCCACAGATTCATTCACCGCCGAGGCAGTTGACGACTCTTCCATTGCCTTGATCGGCTGCAAAGACTTCATCCTCACTTTACCACTAAGAATGGGGTCAATCCTCGACCCGTTGACAAGCCTTAACTTCTCAGCCAAGATTCCAGAGTCAACCTCCGCCGGCCAAGAACGGCAAATCAACTGCCTAGCTCTCGCTCCTTGCACGACAACCAGCTCCATAGACCTAACTAAAACACGAGACCACCAAGAATTTACAATTAACAAAGAGAAAGAAGAGTCTGACCGAATGCGAACGAAGGGGAGAGAGAGCGAGGCGAGTCTAGCGGAAATAGAGGTTACTTATATAACTGTAATTCGGTTTAAAAAGTGGAATGAGATTGGCATGATTCGATCCCACATGAATCTTAAAACGAATCAATCCATTCAAACGAAATTGATTCGGATTATTGAGAGGGAAACGTTGTTAGATTTTGCATGGAATTTGTGGATATCGGAAGCATAGTAGTGCTGGGCGCAGACTCGGGAGAATTGGACAACAGCGCAACCTCCTGGGCGGGGTGGGCTTTAAGATTTTGTATGACACAACTTGGGGTTGGTGACGTGGATGCGTTTGCTGTACATATTATAACATTTGAATTTATAATATTTTAAATGATTGCATATTTTGTCTCCTTTTTTTTTAATTCTTAATTTTTAAAAAAACTAATACTTAATATAATTATTAATTAATAATTTATATTTAAATTATATTTTTTTTAATTTTATATTATAAAATATAACATTAATTCATAAATACAACAAAAATATAATAATTTAAATTATTTATTAATAATTATAAAAATAAAATTTAAATATTTATTCAAAAATTAATAATAAAAAATAATTTTTTATTTTAAAATTATTCAATTAATACTAATTTCATAAAAAAATATTATTTTTATTATAAAATTATTAATATAATAATTGTATTTATTTTCATCAAAATTTTAAAATAAGTAATACCACATAATTTTAATTTATTAATATTACAAAATTTTCAAGATCGATGTTGACATTGATTTTGTTACTAATAGTTTTTGGCAAACTTGCAATAAATTGTTAAAAGCGACATTTTAATTTAATTATTTTAGTTTTATCATTTCAAATCACCTTCAATTTCAGCGGCAGACAAATCCTGATCTTGAAAATAGTTTATATAGATTTTAGGAGATTTGCTCGCAATACAAAATTTTAAATATATAATAAATAATATTTAAAATATTAATTTAAAAATTAAAATAAATAAATGTATTGATATATATAAGTATGTACGTGTGTGGGTACACTTGTGTGTGTGCGCGCGTTTGTATTAGTGTGTGTATATATATATATAAAATTTTGTCTTCTAAGTAACAAATGATTTTAAAAACACAATTGATTAGCTGACTTTGATATTTTGCCACGTGTCCATCTCTTTTATGAAACGTGGCTAAAATATTTTGGTAGATGAAGCACGAGGGACGGGGTAGATCGATTGCCTTGCCGACGTCAATCACATTTCACTTTCCTTTTTTTGCTGTCTGGAAATTTTGATCCATGGATAAACTACCAAATTGTTCACAGTAGGTCTCATCTACTTGCATCCAAAATTCAGGAACCCCTGCGTTAATCGTTTTATTATTATATATATATATATACACACGCGCGCGCACGTACATACATCAAGCACATCATACTAATTATTCATGATTTCAAACTTTTGAATTGTTAAAGAGTTCATGAGGATTAAAAATGAGTAAAACATTTTAATAAAAGGATGGAAGATGTTATATAGCAAATAAGATATCAACAGTAAGAGATAACTTCAAGCACATCATCTCAATCCAGTATGATCATTTCATACCAAATTTAATGTACATAGCCACTAAGAACATCTCTAATCACCATAAAATAATCTTATTCTTCTTCACCTGATCCATGTCTATTATTTCCCACTTTACCATCTTCATCTCTGCTTAAAGTTTGTTTATTAGAGCCATGTTTGGATACCCGAAAGGCGCTTTTTAATCTATTGATCAACCTCTGACCAATACTCTTCTTAATTATTGGACTCTTATTGGAGGGTGAAGACGCTAACACTGCTCTTTCTCCTTTGCCACTAAACCGCATATTTGAAGAAGAAACAGACCCTCTTTCACCTCTTTCAATCTTATTCCCCTTCCCGTAGTGAAAACTCGCTGACCTGCCCGACTCTAATACATTTCTTCCTATCTCATGCGCATGCAGAACCCTATTATTCACGTCAATGAGTTCACTCCTTTCTTTCTCAGTCTCAGTCAACATCTTCTTCATGCCACTCACCTCCTTCTCCAACATTTGGATACGCATACTCGTGGCTTCCACTGCTGCCTTGAGTTGAGCCGCCTCGCGCAGAGCTGCGTCGCGTTGGAGGATTGCACCAAGAGTGATGGGGTCTTCTCGGATCGTGTGATTGTGGCTCAGCTGAGAATGTTGGTTGGCTGCAGAAAATATAGAGCTCCGAGTATTGAGCTGCTCCGCCAGCATTGCTCGTATTGTAAATCTTAATGGCATTCTAGGGTTTTGCACAGCATGCAGTCGGAAATGAGATGACAGCTTGTTACAGTCAATGGAACTACAAATCTGACCTTTGAGTTCTTCCGTTATCTTCCCACTATGTTCCTGTACCTTGACGTAAAGATCTGAGATTTCATAAATCACGTCGTGGCACGCAAACCACAGGTTCATGGACTCAGCGACGATTTTAAAATCCTCGGCCCCCAACGTTACAATTTCGTCGAATAAGTCAACAACCCCGAAACCCGCATCGGTCAAACTTACTGCTTCTATGCACTTGCTCACGAGAAACGATGTCGTTTCTGACTCAGGGAGCAGACCGAGACACGAGCGGAAAACAATCAACGCGTACTCTCTATTGACAGTAACTATTCGACGGAAGTATGCTTCCGTTATTTGCTTCAAGTTCTCCTCGCCGTCACCGTTACCCTCCGTCATTTGGAGCAACTCAGCTGCCGTTCGCAGTGCCGCCACGTTGTACGGCGTCACGGCAATACGGGCCCCGTAACAGAAGTCCGCTACTAAAGAGAACGTTTGGGCCGTTATGTTAAAAGGTGGAGTGAGAGTTAAGTCAGATAGGTCCGTTAGTTGCCGTTTTAAATAGGTGCTCCTTGATGTCAGTGGATCCTATGAGATAAGTAAAGAGATATGAAAATGTTAAAATTGCCCAATGTTAAAATTTTTATGATATTACGAGATAAAATAATTAAATATAAATATTAGCAGTTAAATAAGAATAATATTTATTAAATATAATAATTTCAAATATATTTGGAAAGAATTACAGACTTAAATACTTATTTAAAAATAAAAAAATTAAAAAAAATCATCAAGAATTCATAAAAATTGGGGAATCAAGTACTTACCTTGTGCAGACGGAAACATGTTGACTCTACATGTATGAACACATCCGGCGTCCGCCCCTTCGCCAGCGACCTATTAAGAGCAAACTGTGAGCATCAGATGCTGTTGACGAAATTATAGACCATATGGGTTATTATTCTTGAATAAAAGAAAGGAAAAGTTACCATGCTTGTATTCTGGAATGGAGAGTTGCAGGTGGGGAATAATGACTTGGAGAAGGAGAAGGAGAAGAGCTAGAAGAGTATTCGTGTTCGTGTTCACGTTCTTCCTCGTAGATAGTATCCACCACCCCTTGATGTCCCCAACCTTTCTGCATTGTTTTTCTCCCTGAAGTTTATCTTCGTCTTCGATCTTTGAAGAGATATTGCAGTTTTCTAGGCTGTTGTTGTTGTTGTTGTTGTTGCTGTTACCATTAGGGTTTTCTTTCTTTTTTGCAGGAGGAGGGATGAGAAATTCTCCCTCTGCTGTATTTATGGTACGCGTGGTGACTCATAAATGCCAGTCTTCAATGGCCTTGCTTGAATTGGATTCTGACCAAAATCATCTTCCCGCCGATGATGCGGGAAAACTGATCTCGCAAGATTGCATTGCACGATAAACAAAATTCAATGGACTTTGCATCGCTGTCATACCGTTGTCTTCACGCAGTTAGTCAATGGCACGGAATTCGAGTTATAAAATACGGTATTCGAGCTGTGATTCCTCAAAGATGACGTGAAATTTCAATGTCATTCGTGGACTTCCAGTAGATGCATCCATAGTTGCAGTTAAAAAATTTTATATATTGAGAATTTTAAATAATTTTTATAATAAAAATATTAAAATATATAAATAATATTTAAAATATATAAATAAAATTTTATAAAAAATTGAAAAATTAAGTGCAAGGGAACTACCATAGTCTAGCCTTCATTCATAAGTCATAACCCATTGCAATAGGCAAGGTAAAAATATTGCCTATCATGGTTGGGCCGAGTGAGATGGCCGTCGGCCCAAAAAATATGTGACAACAAGTTTAGCCCCAAGTGATTGCTAATCATTAGTCACGCCCAAACCACGCCCATCTATATTTACAAATCCACTTTGCTATGCTCACTCCCTATACGACACCGTTCTCTCAAATTTATTTCCTCACGCGTTCAATGTATAATCTCTTATATGTAATCAATTATAATAAACCATTTGATTTATATATATCATAAGACTTAAGAAGTAACAAGGTTTGGATTTCAGCGCTATTTTTGTGTTATTCTTGTAACATCTCATGCTTGATACGCGATAGAAGCTCTTTTTTAGCTTATTTTAAATCTATATTTGCTATTTAACTTCGGTTCATTAAAATTATTTTTTTTTGTATTTTACAATTTTAGTGTTTATTTTGTTATTTTAAAGAGATTGATTGGTAAAAATAAATAAATAAATAAATTTAAATAGTTTTTGATTTATAATTGAGATATTTGAGAAAATTAATTAAAATTTATTATTACGAAGCAACACGTCATTCATTAGATTTTAATTGATGCGAGTAACCTAGAACTCAAAATTTTGACTTCTCAAGTAAATATTGAGTGAATAATTAATGGAAAATTGTTCCAATAATTTTTAAAATAATATATTAAATCGAATATTTTCTCCCTTTTATTAAAATTTGCCTGTTTTGATATGTAACTAATGATTTAATAAATTATTTAAAATATAATATAATTAAAAAAAACAAATGCTAAACTCGGCTAATCACTACTAAACTATTTTGAAAAATCAAATGTAAATCAATCAAGGTATAAGAATAACAAAATATCAACTCCACAATGCAAAATATTGTTTATGTTTATTCATTATTAACTCTTATATAACTTAGTTTGCATCATTTTATCGCGATCAAATTAATATTAATTATAATTTTAAGTTTATATTTTATAAGTCATTTTACCTCATTTTTTATAAATAAATTTTTTAATACTAAAAATTAGTTAACAAAGATGCCTAATATTTTTTCAAATAATGAATGTATACATAGCATTTAGATGCATTTTTGTATTTATCTTCGTTAACAATAAAAAATAAAACTATTTTGTAATAAAAAATTTTATTGTATTTCATAAACTCTAATTTTTAATTACATTGTATGCTTGTTACTATTTCGTATCGATGTCATATATTAAATATTAAAATTTTCATCAAATTAATTCATTTTAATATCAAAATTTTATTTTTTAAATTATTAATTTTTTAAAAGAGTTATAATTTTTTTTATTTGTTATGAATTGGTTATACTAAAATAAAATATTGCAATGAAAATAGTGCAATTTTTATTTTTTTTTAAAAAAAATTAACATTATATATATCCTTTAATCTAAAAATTTTACGAAGAAACAAACATTGTCACAAAATCTCTTTATTATTTATATATTTTTTTTCTTAAAGGAAAATTAAAATAACAAAAAGACATAATTAGACATACATAGATATACATATACATATATGCATATATATTTATGTACGTACGCATGTATGTATGTAGGTAGGTAGGTAGTTGCCCAAGACTACACTGAACGCCGTACTCTTAACAGAAATGCTAAATGCACCCCAGAAAGAATTTGATAACTAGATGAGGTCCAAATCCATTGCTACAAGTTTATAGGGATAATTTTATTTTAGTCCTCAATGTTTTGAATAATAGTATTAATGGATGATAATTTATATAAATCAGTCAAAGTTTCATTGGTTTCCATGCTCATCATTTTACTCCACCAAGAGTGAAGTATTCTTTTGTGGTGATAGTGATGAATCCATATAAATTTTGATTCTTAAGAGCGAACTTTTAATTTTTTAGAATTAATTTAATTATTTGATTAAATTTTAGTCCGTAAAAATTAATTAAAAAAAATAAATTTATGAAATTTGTATTTATTTAAAGGTACTTTATAGATTTTATAACAATATTATATAATATAATATTGACTTTGTGATATAATTTATAAAAAATAATTTGGTTGAGAGGCAAAGTGAAATAGATTGAAATGGTTTGGATTAAAGTGATAAATAAGAGAACATGTAGGTATTATTCGTTAATAAATAAAAAATTTGGATAGAATGAAAATATTTAAAAGATTAAATACTAAAGTGAAATTATCCCATTTACAAAACCCTAGTTTTCTCTTTCCACTTGCAAACGACAGCGTTCTCGCAAATTGCGTTTACTATATATACACCACATACTACAAAATCCTTGCCTCTTCCATTTCGAGCTGCGGCACTCGCAAAACCCTAGCTTCATTTTACGCTATGAAGTACAATCCCCGAGTCACCTCATCCCGCCGCAAGAACCGGAAGGCGCACTTCACAGCGCCTTCCAGCGTTCGTCGCATCCTGATGAGCGCGCCTCTATCCAACGACCTGCGCCAGAAGTACAATGTCCGATCAATGCCGGTCCGCAAGGAAGACGAGGTCCAGGTCGTTCGGGGTACCTACAAGGGCCGCGAGGGTAAGGTCGTCCAGGTTTACCGTAGGAAGTGGGTTATTCACATCGAGCGCATCACTCGGGAGAAGGTGAATGGATCGACTGTGAATGTTGGGATCAACCCATCAAAGGTCGTTATTACTAAGCTCAGGCTCGACAAGGACCGTAAATCTTTGCTAGATCGTAAGGCTAAGGGTCGTGCTGCCGCGGACAAGGAGAAGGGAACTAAGTTCACGCCTGAAGATATCATGCAAAACGTTGACTAGTTTTGTTAAGAGGTTTTTTAAGTGTTTGTTTAATCATAGATTTATGAATTTAGACTTTTTGTTCTGTTACTGTCACTAAGATATTTTTATTGTTGTGTTATGGTTTGAGTATCTCTATTATGTGACGGAGATTTAAGATGCCCCTTTGGATTTTGTCCTTGATTTAAGTTTAATGCTATATTTCAAAGTTCCTGGTAATAATTTTTGTTCTGGGTTTCTGATTATACGTTTGTACAATTAATATTGCATTGTAGTGTTCTTGATTATTGTGTATTCTCCTACTGTTAGTCATAGAATCTTTTGTGATTGCAACTCCTGGATTCTGCCAATATAGCTTAGTAATAAATACAGGCTTATGAGATTTGTTCTGTAATGCACTTTTGTTGAATTTTGATTGGCGATGGATTATTCTTGTGCTATTTTCTCTGAATGCACTTCTGTTAAATTATTGACAGTTTTAGTTACTAGTTTGTAAGAATGGGTTTAACAAAAGTTGTCACTATCAATGTTTTGTTTTCTTAATTTAGTGTTGTGCTTGCATGTTGACTTGTGCTCAGTTGTAAAAATGGAACTTTAAACATCCTTTTGCGTATCAAATAGAAATGTTGATATTTATCTTGAATTTTACTTGACTGCATGATGTAGTATGTGATCTTCCTGATAACCATTGAGTGAAAAGGTAACCAAAAATGCTTGAATATGAATTGTGTACTTGGTAAACTTGTATATTTTGTGCTCTGTGATTCATGTAGCTTTGGTCATGTAAAATATTACAGTTTGTTCACAAATCAAGTTTCCAGGCTAGTTCTTATGTGTACTGAGTTTTGAAGTCAGAATAGTTCTTCTTCCTGTATTTGGGAGTCAGTCTATGAAATGTATAGCGTTGCTATGGCTTGAAGTATATGATACAGTCAGTATTTTTCTTCCAGCTATTCATATGTGATCTTTTCATCCTACTGTTTACAAATCTTATTTCTTTATTTATTTTTGTGTAATACATGTTGAATGAGTATTTTGTGTGCGCCATACAATGAATTATTGATGGTTTTTGATCTTAAGCTAAGAATTGGTGATGGCAAATATTAATGAAAAAGTGGCTGTCTCTTCCCTGCCTGCCACAGTTCCATTTCTCTGCTGAATCTTTGGTCCTATGTTATGGTAATTAACCATTCAAACGAAGAAGCTTTTGAGGGAGGTGGCCTTTAACAAACTCTAGGCAGGAAGATGCATTGAAATAGTTGTTAGTGTCTGGTCATTCTACTGAGTAGACGATTCTGTTAAAATTTGATTATTACACTATCTTGGACATTTCCTTTTTCTTAACTCGTATAGCCTTTTCGTTCAATTGGAATTACAATTCATTTGATAACCTTATTAGTTGATGAAATTAACGGACTACATGATTCATCAGAAAAGGGGATGATAGCTACTGTTTTATGTCTAACAGGATTATTAATCACCCGATAGATTTATTCGAGGCATTTTTTATTAAGTGATTTATATGAATCATTAATTTTTTTTTAACAGAGTTTTGCCATTATTCATAGGATTTTCTATTTTAAAAATCCTAAAAATCATCTAAGCTTCTTATTGGTTCAAGTTTGATTTACGTTTCTAAACAAGAATTAGTGTGTCATATAGCATTTAATGGCATGCTAAAATGCAAGTATACGGCGTATTAGTATGTTAATGGCGAGCATAAGATGCCGCCTTTCTACAATGAATCACCACGCGAGTGGATATATAAGAATCAAAATTTGTTGAATCACTTACGAGTCTTCTCGTCGTTTGATTTATGTTCTTCATGAGGCATTTAGACCGAGATGACTATGTATTCTATGACACCTGTTCATAGTTAAATTCCACGTTCATTAGTAGTTGTATTAAGAGAATATCAAAATAAAACAATGGTTTACATTCAAAGCAGGATTAGGTGGTGATTCAATATTCATGATTCACCAGAACCCTTAAAAAATGTTGTTGTCCACTAAACGTAAGGCAGTGATGCATCTTAAAAAATTCAGAGTTCACCAACGACCATGCTCCAAGTAGACGTGCGATGGGAGCCGTGCCCGTGAGTCACAATAACTGGGAGTTTGGGACACATCAACGCCAACTCGGTACCCTTTAATTCAAATACGATCCAACGGTTTAAATTGTGCTCGTCACCGCAAAACGGTCACAGCCAATCGTCACATTCGCCTTCGCCGCATTCGTGGTCGGAAAATTATTTTGAAAAGAAATCGAAATAAACCCTGGCGACTTTCATTTCCGTTCGTCGTTTCTCTCCCTGACTTCACCGATCCTTACATTTTCGTCACTCTCTCTCCGACTAGTCCACCATGAGTAAGGGACCGGGATTTTTCGCCGACATCGGCAAAAAAGCCAAAGGCAATAATCACCGATCTCTGTTTCGCTGTCTATCAACTTATATTTTATTCATTTGTTTTTGTGAAAAAAGTTCGAAACTTAATTGTGTCTGTTTATGTTTACATCTAGATCTTTTGACGAGAGACTATAACGCGGATCAGAAACTCAGTGTCTCCACTTACAGCGCCGCCGGAGTGGTATGTTATGTAAACTTCATTTATTGATCTAGCTTAGTTGACGTCTTTATTTGCTTGTGTGTGTGCGCGTCTTAGTTTTTTGGTTCTGATAGTTGTTTTCTCGTTCATTTGAGTGTTTGTATTATTGTTATTATATTTTATTGTTTTCTGGATTAACTTTCATTTTCAGGAAATTCAATGATAAAACTTGTTTCCAGATTCAGTGAAAATTGTAGGTGCAAGCAGCATGCAATTTTATTTACTATGTTTTGTCTTGACTAACTTGTATTTTTTTTGGCTCTTCATACTTGTGGTCATTGCTCACTGTGGTGTTTTAGGAAGAAATATGTGGTATTTGTCATGTTGTGTTTTGAGGAAACTGGTTATAAGTTGTAAATTGTAAACTGTTTGAAAAGGAAGTGATGGAGGGATCATTGGCTGCCTTTGGAATAGCTTTGAAATAACTGATTGCTGCATGTAACAAACGATCAACTTTCTTTAATGCTAGATGAGTCCATCTTGGAGTTCGAATTGTTTGCTACATTTTTAAAACTTTATACCATTGAAATTTTTGGTTCGGTATAAAGGCATGGCCAACTGGATTTGAACCATGTTTGAAAATATATGATTGTTCTAATTGTTTGTTTACATTAGATGATTGTATTGTGTAACTCAATATTTGTATTACTTGTCTTGTTTTTACAACATTCTACTAGATATTCAGAGTCTCAAAATCTGAATGTGATGTCCGCAGCTTGTTAAAGTGGCTGCTGGCCCTTAAATTTAATTTCATGTGAGAATTATTAACAAATGTTGTTTTTGTTGGAGCACTTGCCTCCTCTGGAGCTGCATGTGGTATTATGGTCACACTTTTCTCTGAATACATTTGATGGGCCTCTTATTGTTCTCTTCTCTGCTGGCAAATGGAATTATAATTGTTCTTTCCTCTTTTTAGGCCCTCACATCCACCGCAGTGAAAAAAGGAGGACTTTCTACTGGTGACGTTGCTGCACAATACAAGTATAAGAATGCTGTATTTGATGTCAAAGTAGACACAGCATCTAATGTGAGCACTGCTCTGTTCTTCTCTTTCTCCTTTCAAAAACTAACCTGCAAATTCCTTCATTGATCTTAACTTGTACATTCTCTGTGTTCTGGCAGATCTCAACGACTGTCACTTTCACTGAGATCCTTCCATCAACAAAGGCTATTGCTTCACTTAAAGTGCCTGATTATAACTCTGGCAAGGTAGGAAGTTTTGGCATCTCTTTATCTGAAAAGTTGTTAAAGATAATACTGCTTTTAAATTTATATCTGCTATTCATTTTGCAGTTGGATATTCAGTACTTCCACGATTATGCCACCTTCACTTCAGCCATTGCTCTGCACCAATCTCCTTGTATTGATGTTACAGCCACCATTGGTACCCCAAGCTTTGCTTTTGGCGCAGAGGCTGGATATGATACTACTTCTGGCAATTTTATAAAGTATGGTGCCGGAATTAGTGTGAACAAACCAGATTCATGTGCTTCAATAATTTTGTAAGTGTTTTTTTTAATTATTTATTTATTTATATTTATTTTTATTTCTTTTCATTCTTTGCTGTTGGAAAAATTACATAGAAGCTGTTTTTATGTTTGTTTGCTTCTTTCGTGTTCTTTCAGGGGTGACAAGGGAGACACAATAAAAGCATCATATGTACACTATGTGGATAATTTGAAGAAGAGTGCTGCTGTGGGAGAGATCACCAGAAGGTTTTCAACAAATGAGAATACAGTAACAGTTGGAGGATCATATGCTGTTGATCACCTGACAGTGGTGAAAGCGAAGCTCAACAACCACGGAAAGCTTGGTGCCTTGGTGCAGCATGAGGTGATACCAAAGTCAGTGATGACAATCTCTAGTGAGGTTGACACAAAAGCATTGGAGAAAACTCCCAGGTTTGGGTTGGCCATTGTCCTTAAGCCCTGAGGATTCTCTCCCAGTTAATGATAGCATTGTTGAAATTTCATACGTTTTCCAATTCAATGGTGATACTTGAGAAGTGTCATCAATAAGGAGTTCCACAGATTATTTGTTTCTAGGTTCTTGGAGATTGCGGATGAACTGCTTGGATGCTGAGGCGGTTCCATGGTTCTATTTTCACCATTTTCCATTGTAGTTTTGCGGAGGCATTTTGACATTTTTGCTCATTCTATTCTTCTGGATAGAGGAGGTTATTGTTTATCATTTTTGTTGACCGCACTCCTGTTTTGCTAATCACAAGCAGCAGCAGCAGCAATTCACTGGAGGTTGGTAGCATGGACCTTGCAAGATGAATGAATTGATCAGAATTTTGTTGATTTGTCCTTATGCTGTCAGCCGTGTTGGCATTGTGGTCATCACTGGCAATGAATAATGGTGTTGCAGCTATATTCTATTTTAACTCACTATTCTATACAATTGGTATTCATTTGATCACAATAGATGGCCTTTATGCTGGAATTGCCCTTTTTTATTCCCGTCGTAGGCCTTGGAAAAGGGAATGAAAGGGGAATTTTTTTTGAAACAAATGGCCAGCATACGGGCTTCATGGCCCAACTCACGTATTATTTATGAATCAGTACTAAATAATTGATCATTGCATTATAGTAATTTAATCATTTTTCAAGGGATTATACTCAGGGGTCTGTTCTTTTGCCGTAGAAGTAATAACCCATCAAAGGATCGATTTATGCAGAGAGTGGAGTTTAAGGGTTACAATTTTTACGCAATAAGTTATTAATTTAATATGTAATTTATGAATTTAAGTTTATATAAAATAATAAATTATATTAATAATTTTGTAATATTCAAATTTAATATTTTAAACATATAAAATTATTTATTACATGATTAATTATTTATACAATTATAACATATTAATTTATTTATGATTTAATATACTTGTTTTATATTTTTAAAAATTTTAATTATATTTTTCAAAGGTATTTAATATTATTTAGAATAAAAATACTTACCATTTTGAGTAGTAATGCTATAAAATATATTTAAAAAATCTTAAAATATATATTAAATATATAATACAATTATAATTAATTTAATTATTTAATAATTATATTTGGTTTAGAATTTTAAATTTTGAACACTATTATCAAATAACTCTAGCTTAGTGTAATTTTTATTTAATACAATACAAATAAATTTAAATTAATTTTTTTAATACGACATAATAATATAATAACTCGAATTAGTCCTCAAGTGGAGTAGAGTTTAAGATTAGTGTTGAAATGTATATTATTAAAAATATATATCTACAAAATTAATAAAAATTTAATTTTTTTAAAAAATATAAATATTTAAAAATTTTATATAATATATAGAATAAATAATAAATAATATTTAAAATATACTATAAATATTAATTATAATAAGCGTAAAAAAGATGTTTTTAAATTTATAAATGACAAAATATTTTAAACGTCCTTGTGCATGGGTACATTGCTAAGCCCCCCCAGTGGGAATGTGGAATTCTTAAGCTTAGATCGCGGTTACAAGATGACAACCTCAGAAAGCGATAAGCAAAAGCGTGTCAACTTAGGCCATTTGCATTTCCGTTCCTTTTCTCTTCGGGAGTAGAACGCGCAGGGACAGTGATGGACCATGCCAGACACTTGCTGTTATTATCGAAACTGGACTTATTCCAGAAGACAATATCAAATAATCGAACAATGCACGGTTAAAAAGTCTTTGATCAGTCTCACGCACTCCTGTCTTTTCTCAAACAGTGTCCGAGAAATAGCACAGATTCTTCTTCGAAGTCTCTTCACTGGCTGGTTTTGGATGACTTTACGTGGTCCAAGTTTTTCTGGGTGGTTTGTTCTTCGTTTAGGCGGGATTTGAATGAAGTAAAGCATCCCTTGCTTTGGACATAAAACTACCTTAATCGATTGAAGAAGGGAAGAAGCAGTTTTTAGGATTCTAGGAGGTAATGGTGAGCTCTTCGCAAGAGGTGAAAACAGAAATTGAGAAAGGGAGACAGCTTGTCAAGAATCAGAAACTGAGACGTCGGCCCATCTTTTCTTCTGGTGACGAGCCTAAATTTATTCAGGTCAGTTAAACAGATACCTTGCCTATGTCTGATAGATGCGAACAAACTGCCAATCCATAATAGTAAATAACTATGATTGCAGAAACAATAGTGACGTCTTTTATGATTCCAAAAAATTTCCACCATGGATGACCCAAGCTGACAAATGTACCTCTGGGGGGATGGTGGGTTTTACTGGATTCCCAATTGTTTAATTCACTAGATATATTTTTATTTGTTATGTCTGGATTTTCATCATCAGAAATCTGTCACTTCATAACTTATTTTTTGTTATACTTACCCGAGATTGAAATGAGAAAATTCTGTTTTATACTGCCCAGCTTATTCGGATGTCATGGTCACTGGCTGAAAGTGCTTACGTGATCTTAATTTTTTAAAGGGACTTGTATGTATGTTTCAAGTCTTCATATCACAATGGACACAGGCAGTTGTAGAACAGAAGCTGATTCGACCATTTAACTACGTATTTACTATGTGATCGTGCGTCAATATCTAATGTTATAGCAAACATTCTGATCAATTTCTCAATGCTCCATTTTTTGATTGCAGACTTTCAAATCTGCAATTCAGCCTGTTTTAGATTACGCTGCAAGTACCAGTGATTTTGATCATGACCAATTCTTTTCTGAACTCTCCCGTGTTGACACCGCGACAGGAGGAATGGCTGGACCCAATAGGTTAGAAACAAGGTTAAAAAAGTACCAGTGGTTTTGACCATTGCCAACCCTTGTCTGAGCCTTCCCATGTTGAATTGCCTATCGAACCGAGCAGCGATGTTAAATTCGTATCAAAGTAAAATCCCGTGTAAAATATATTTATATTTAATTCAATAAATAATTTATTAAAATAATTAATAAATAAAATATTTTGTTTTAAAAAAATAAAAGAAAAGAGAAGAAAAAAAAGTTTTTAATTTAATTATAAATTTGAAAAATTAATTTTATTTAAGAGAGAATTTAATTTTGAAAAAGGATCAAAACAGGACCTTCGTATGCTCGCCACCGGACATGACCAAGCCTCCTGTCGAAATATGCAAGTCTTGGGAGTCTTAAGCTTTGATCACGGTCCCCGGACGGGAACCGAAAAGCAAAAGCGGAGAAGTCAATTATGTCACCCGGTCTGGTCAACACATGGAAGCCCGTTTGGTTTCCGTTCCTTTTCTCATGGGTCGGATAACGCAACGCGTAGACGTACACAGCCTAACTGTTACCGACGCTAACTGTTAACCTCGCTAATTAGTTATTTCTTCCAGAAGATTGCTAACTCGTATAATGCATTCTGCGTCTTTGTACTCAAAAATTCGAAATATAATTATTAATATAAATTTAAATAATTTAAATTAAATAAATAAAAATTAAAATAATATAAAAATTATAAAATAAAAAAGAAATTAAATAATTTTTTAATATAAATAATATAATAAAATTATTAAAAAATTTATTAAGAATAAAAAAATTTAAAATGTATTTAATATTTTTTATTATATTGATTAAAAATAAAATATATTTTTAAATTTTTTATTTAGAATTAATAAAATTCGGATCCTCTTCAGGCCAAAATGTCTTCCACAGGGACCCGTTGTTGTTATAAAAAATGAACTTCTTACAGAAGACAATGCAAAAAAACGCGGTTAAAAGTCTTGATCATTCTCACCAACCACTGTCCTTTTCTCAAACAGCGTCCGAGAAATATCACAGAAACTTCCTCCTTTCTCTGGCTGCTTTTGGATGACTTTACTCGGTCCAAGTTTTTCTGGGTAGTTTCTTCCTCGTTTGCATGGGATTTGAATGAAGTAAAGCATCCCTTGCGTTGGATATAAAACTACTTTAATTGCTTGTAGAAAGAAAGAAAGAAAGAAAGAAGCAGTTTTTAGGATTTTAGGTGGGCAATGGAGAGCTATTTGCAAGAGAATTTTGGGGTGGAACCAAAGCACACGACTACGGAGGCGTTGGAGAATTGGAGAAAGCTATGCGGAGTTGTCAAGAATCCGAAACGGAGGTTTCGGTTCACGGCCAACCTCTCCAAACGTCAGGAGGCTGCTGCCATGCGTAAAACCTATCAGGTCAGTGAAACAAATACCTTGTTTATGTTCTCATGGATGTGAACAAGCTGCCCATCAATGATAAATGAATAGCGATGATTGGCAAAGACAATAGTCATCCTGCAAATTGGCCATGTGGGGTGTAAATTTTATTTTCACGTGACACCTTTTATGATTCCTGTCACCATGGATGACCCCAAAAATGGCAAATGTCCTTGTTTTTGCTGGATTTTTTTGTTTTGGTGTTGTTTTTACTAGACTCCTAATTCTTTAACTGGGTTCTCATTTATTTGTACTCTCTCTCTCTCTATATATATATTTTAATTGTCTGGTGCTTCATAATTTTCATCATCAGAAATTTGTGACTTCACAATTGATTTTCAGTTATACTAACAAGATGTCGAAATAAGAAAACTCTGTTCTATACCACCAAACTTATTCAGATGTCATGGTCAGTGGTAGAGTGACAATGAAAGTTGCTGACATGATCTTAATTTCTAAAAGAGACTCGATTGTATTGTTTCACTGGTAGCTAATATGATTACTTCCTTAATGCTTCGTTTTGCGCTGTTTCTTTCCCTCATTTAATTCCTACAACCTTTTCTGTCAAATATTACAGGAGAAGAAGTTGCGCGTTGCATTTCTGGTTTCCAAAATTGCAATTCAATTTGTTTCAGGTCAGCTAGCTTCTTCACAATTTACATAAATTTTAGGTTTGTTCTATCACAAGGTTCTTCCTCACCCCTCTTTATGAAATATCTGCAGGTGTGACACTCAGTGACTATACTGTGCCCGAGGAAGTCAAAGCCGCAGGTTTTCAAGTGTGTGCTGAAGAGTTGGGATCTGTTGTGGAAGGCCATGATGTGAAGAAACTGAAATTTCATGGTGGGGTCATTGGTATATCTGAAAAGCTGTCCACATCAATCGACGATGGGCTCACTACCAATACTGATCCGTTCAATCGCAGACAAGAGATATATGGACTCAACAAATTTGATGAGAGCAAACCTCGGAGTTTTTGGGCGTTTGTTTGGGAAGCACTTCAAGATATGACTCTAATGATACTTGGGGCTTGTGCTTTTGTGTCTTTGATAGTTGGCGTAGCAATGGAAGGATGGCCTCATGGAGCTCATGATGGCCTTGGAATTGTTGCTAGTATCTTGCTGGTTGTGTTTGTTACTGCTACAAGTGATTATCGCCAATCTTTACAGTTCAAGGACCTGGACAAGGAGAAAAAGAAGATTGCAGTTCAGGTCACAAGGAATGGATTCAGACAGAAGTTATCAATATACGACTTACTTCCTGGTGATATTGTACATCTTGGTATTGGAGACCAAGTCCCTGCAGATGGACTTTTTGTTTCAGGATTTTCCGTATTGATTGATGAATCCAGTTTAACGGGGGAGAGCGAGCCAGTAGTGGTGAATGCTGAAAATCCTTTTATGCTTTCAGGAACTAAACTCCAGGATGGTTCATGCAAGATGATGGTTACAACCGTTGGAATGAGAACCCAGTGGGGTAAACTGATGGCTACTCTCAATGAAGGAGGAGATGATGAAACTCCATTGCAGGTGAAATTGAATGGAGTAGCAACCATTATTGGGAAGGGAGGCCTTTTCTTTGCTGTTGTTACTTTTGCAGTTTTGGTGCAAGGATTTTTTAGCCAAAAAATGGGAGAGGGGAATATCTGGAGTTGGTCCGGAGATGATGCTTTGAAACTGTTGGAATTCTTTGCTGTTGCTGTTACAATTGTTGTTGTTGCAGTTCCAGAGGGGCTTCCATTAGCCGTAACATTGAGCCTTGCTTTTGCAATGAAGAAGATGATGAATGATAAAGCACTTGTCCGGAATCTAGCAGCCTGTGAAACCATGGGATCAGCTTCAAGTATTTGTAGTGACAAAACCGGTACACTTACAACTAATCACATGACTATCGTGAAATCATGCATCTGCATGAATGTGAGGGAAGTAAGTAAAACAGATAATGCTAGCTTGAGCTCTGAAATCCCTGATTCTGCTCTGAAACTCCTGCTGCAATCAATATTTACCAACACCGGGGGTGAAGTTGTAGTTAACAAAGATGGAAAACCTGAGATATTGGGAACACCCACTGAGACTGCTTTGTTGGAATTCGGCCTGTCACTAGGTGGAGATTTTCAGGCAGAGAGACAAGCATCTAAAACTGTTAAAGTTGAGCCATTCAACTCTACAAAGAAACGGATGGGAGTGGTGCTGGAGCTACAGGAAGGGGGCTTAAGAGCCCATTCTAAAGGTGCCTCAGAAATAGTTTTAGCTGCCTGTGACAAGGTAGTTAATTCAAGTGGTGAAGTAGTTCCTCTAGATGAGGAATCCCTTAACCACCTGAAAGTTACAATTGATCAGTTTGCCAATGAGGCTCTTCGAACTCTATGTCTTGCCTTTGTGGAAATGAAGAATGGGTTCTTGCCCGATGATCCTATTCCAGTTTCAGGATATACCTGTATTGGAATTGTGGGTATTAAGGATCCTGTTCGTCCTGGTGTCAGGGAGTCTGTTGCAGTTTGTCGCTCAGCTGGTATCACTGTAAGAATGGTTACTGGAGACAATATAAACACTGCAAAGGCTATAGCTAGGGAATGTGGAATTCTTACTGATGATGGTATAGCAATTGAAGGTCCAGATTTCAGAAAGAAGAATACAGAGGAATTGCTTGAATTAATTCCCAAACTTCAGGTGCTTGCTATATTCTATTTACTAAAAGACTTTGATCCCATTTGAGCACTCAGTAGTAAGAACACTGCATCTAGCTCTTCCATGTCTTAATAATTTGACTGGTTTTTTCAGGTGATGGCTCGCTCGTCCCCACTAGACAAGCATACATTGGTAAAGCATTTGCGAACTACATTAGATGAAGTGGTTGCAGTGACTGGTGATGGAACAAATGATGCTCCAGCACTTCATGAAGCAGATATTGGATTAGCAATGGGCATTGCTGGAACCGAGGTGAGTACACTACAAATGCTTTTATAGTGCAACATGGTTCATTGACTATATCTTTTTCCCTTTTCGTGCTCCTTGCTATCTAAAATTATCATGGATCCATTTTTATTGAACTTCTAAATCTGTCTTTCCTTTGCATTTATCTGTGCATTTATTATCCATTAGTTCTAGCACAATTCACCACAAAGTGATTAGAACAGGATCCTTGCATTGGCTCTTTTGTCAGTCTATGAATCAACTCTAAAGCTTTTCCTTGAAGATCAAAACTTGATTTCTGGTGATTAGTGTGAATATTCAATTAATGCCGTTGCCATATTTCAGGTGGCTAAGGAGAGTGCTGATGTTATAATTCTGGATGATAATTTCTCTACAATTGCAACCGTAGCCAAATGGGGACGTTCAGTTTACATAAACATTCAAAAATTTGTACAATTCCAGTTGACTGTCAACATAGTTGCACTGATAGTTAATTTCTCTTCGGCTTGTTTGACAGGTAAGAAAGTGCACTATTGCCCCACTTTGACCTTGAATTTAAATATTTAGCTTCTTTGGTGCATAAGATTACTTATAATTCCTGCTCATCCTCTGTGTTTAATGATGCTTCAGGGAGTGCTCCCCTCACAGCTGTTCAGCTATTGTGGGTCAACATGATCATGGATACACTGGGAGCACTTGCACTTGCAACTGAGCCTCCAACTGATGAATTGATGAAGCGTTCACCGGTTGGAAAGAGAGGGAATTTTATCAGTAATGTGATGTGGAGGAATATCTTAGGGCAATCAATTTATCAGTTTGTAGTGATATGGTTGCTTCAGGTGAAAGGAAAATCACTATTTGGTCTTGACAGCTCAGACTCTAATCTAGTTCTGAACACACTCATCTTCAACTCATTTGTCTTTTGTCAGGTAATCTTCGTTCAAAGATTTCTCAAGCATTCTTTGTGTACACTTGTCTTATTTGCCGTATGCTATGCATGTAAAATGGCAATTGGCAGTAAGCATCTTTACTGTCTCCGGCATAATTGTAACACTAGATTTTAGGTTTCAGCAAATCATCTGTTATCTCCATGATAGTTAAAGGTTTACTGATATCTTTATCCAAAAAATTAAGATTGAATGCTATCATCTTGTGGAGATGTATGAGAATGCTAATGGTTCGAATTAACTTGCATACAACTACCATTTCTAACTCTGTTGATCTCATTCTGCAGGTTTTCAATGAGATAAGCTCACGTGACATGGAGGAAATAAATGTTTTCAAAGGCATATTGGATAACCATGTTTTCATAGCTGTCCTTGGTGTTACTGTTTTCTTCCAGATCATAATTGTTGAGCTTCTGGGAACTTTTGCCAACACAACTCCCCTTACTTTGACACAGTGGTTTTTCAGCATATTCATCGGATTCTTAGGCATGCCAATTGCTGCTGGATTAAAGAATGTCCCAGTGTAAACCAGAAAAAGTTCAAGTTTCTACTTTTCAGATCAGAGTAAGAAGCCTATGTTCCATCACAGATTGACGAAAATCTCTCTTCTTGCAATGCCATAATTTATGATGTATTAAATCAGCCACAAGTTTCTTCTAGTTTGATGTCTATAGGACAGTCAAGTACATGAATATCTGGAACCTCATAAATCCCAAGTATTCGTGGGATCCCATTCTTTTTGATTCTTCAAAATTATTTTACTGCCTCATGCAATTCGAGGTGAATTGCAACCAAGCGTCTTTCGCAAGCTGAAAATGCTGTTGATTTTTTCCAAGCATTGACTAGTTTCTGCTGATATTCTAATTCCAGTAACCGAACTTTTCCTGTAGCAATTCTTCTAGTGTTGATCATTTCTCTTCATTTTAAGTTTCCTGTAATTCTATCAAACATGAAACTATCTCTTATCCATCTATTCAGCTACTGAAAATGCACTTCTTGGAAACTAAATGAATTCACTATCAGGATCAATCGAGTGGCAAAGTCTGCTGTCCTTTTAATGAACAAACATGTTCGTAAGAGACCATGAGCAAATTTTCCAAGATGAAACTGCATATTAGATTTGTGATGGGATCCCGCATCAATAAAATCGGCAGCTTGACAGAATATGAAGGATGGATTAGCCATCAGTGGCAACATAGGTTTTCCACTGGCGGTACCAGAGGAACGTAGTTCTTCCACTAGCAGTGCCAACGTTCAATAGTTTTATGTAGTATATACATAGTTGACAAATCTAAATAAATGGCAGATAGATATTCAATCTTATTTGGACTTGGATTCTCTTCTGAAATTTGAGTTATTACACAAGAACAAATTAGCAAATAAAATGGTGATAGGCTGTTGATACATTATGACATAACGGAAGAATAGATCTTGATCATACCTGAGTCATAATATACATGTGTCAAGAGATCATTTAAAGTTCAGGTAAACTCAGATCAAGTTAGGATCCTAATTCGTATCCAGAAGAAAAGAGTAAAAATGCATCTGTAATTTCCATCTAGAAACAGTTCGCTTGTAAAAAGACTGGAAGACTAATAAACAGTTGAAATAAAAATGAATCTTACAGTGAACCCCCCCCCACTTAAGCAATATAAAGGAGAAAAGATTTCGCCATCGTTGCCATGCTACAAAAGCAGTTTCAAGCAAAAGGCCAATACATTTATGTTTCATGATAAAAACTTCATTGTAATTTTCATTCTGCTTTAGTCCTGAATTCACAAGAATTCCAAATCATTCAAAATACCTGTAGCAAAATCTATTTGTGGTGTCATGAACAATGAATTCCATTATTGTTTCATTGAAAGACCCAAATCTAACAAAATGTATTTCTCACAGCTACACACAAAGCCTTAATGAGTTTTTCTTTACAATGAGGCATATTATAGTCCCTCATAAGTTAAATAATAAAATTTATAACAATAGACTTCCATCTATTCAAGATTCGGTCTCTTCTTCCATCATAGAAAATCTCTCAGTTTCATAAACATGATACAACCAAACAGGTTCAAGCAACATCCTAGCACCATGCAATTTCTGACTTTCATCTTCTTGACTGTGTTCTTCAATTTCCTTTTCAATCCGAGGATATATGGCAGGCAGACAAGCCAACATCATATCAAGCCCATTCCACTCTCTGTCATCAAGTCCTACTAACTTCACACAAAGAAAGTGTAGAAGTCCCAATACCAACCCAAAGTCCTTCCTTTCCAACCCCACTACTGAGCCAGTCAAGAAAACAACCCCAACCGCATCCAATATACCAAGATTTCCTTTCAATGATGAAACTATCATTTCCATGAACTTCTTAAACTCAGGAAATTCCTCAGGTTTAGAAATCCTGTCATCGTCCTCTTCTGAATTAACTTTACATATTTCATCAAGCTCAATCTTTGCTAAAATTAAGAGCCATGATCGAAAATGGACTTTGATAGAATCACATGCATTAAAATGCATTACTTCTACTTGACCCTGATTAAATATGCACCCAGATCCTAGAGCCAGAATCAGATCAGGAAGCCAAGGCTTTACTACTACAACAAGACGGGCAGCATAACCAGAACCCATGAACAATTCAACTGAACAGATTAGACTAATCAGTTCATTCACAAGATCAAAAGCTTCCGTAGGGGGTGGAGAAACTACGCTGCTATCCATAAGGACTAGATTGATTAACTTGGCTGCATAGCTGAAGGAGCTCTTCAGAGACAGAAAAATTTCTTTTAAATCATCATGCTTCATCTGCAACTTATCTCTAGATTGTTGTCCTAAAGCAGAAATAATGTACTGTACATAAGTTGATGTAAACTTAACACACCTTCCTTGGAAATGAGAAGCAAAACCCATTGTAGTTGAATCAACCATGAACTTGAGAACTGCAGTAAGTATGTTTATCTTGTTTGATGTTATTTTCTGTTTAGTGCCAGATCCTGCATAAGCATCAACATATTACTGTTCAGAGAATGATGAAAGGTTCAGAGAAAAGGAAAAATGGAATATTTTGAGCAAGATGTTAAGAGCTGGGAAGTGATAAGTAACAATTGTTCTAGACTACAGCAGTCAGAAAATATCACCACCCAGGTAACCATTGTGGCACAACTAGAACAAACCCTTCAAATCAACACAAATAGGCTCCTAGTTTGCCTATCTCGTAGAGTTTTGGCCTCCTGTCAAGTAGGTTAATAAGATATTTTAAAAAATGAAAATTCTTTTTTCTGGATCACTAACAACATTTTGATGACATCAGCAGCTTCTCTTCCAGCATTCTACCAGTTAAACACCAGATCATAGGTTCCTGTGAAAGCAAATGAACAGTCCAAAATAGATACTACCAGGGCCGCCCACAGACAATTAAGCATTAAGCCCATACACATGCTAGAGAAGCGTGCACAAATTTGGAGCATCTTCACATAACCCTTCTAGCAGTCCCCAAAAAAAATTTTATGTTTCATCCACGGCTTGCTTATTGGCTCTCCAGATGTGAGTGCCACTAGTGCTTTTCAAGAAGTGTGTAACAGGAACTCCAATTTAAGTAAAGTGATGAAGTAGACCACTCAAAAAGAGAGATGGGACATTCAGGCCAATAAATGTATAAAAAACCAATGGACAAGTCTATCAGTATACATGGACCAATTTATGTGTGTATCAATGTCAAGATGAGTTATCCTTAACTGTAGCTATCATCAGAGAAAATGAAACATTTGATATTTTCTATTGTGCATAAGTTGCATTATAAACTTAGGCAGTAGGTGACATGAAATAACTCCAGCATTTATGCATGTAAACATGCATTTTGGTGATCTTTGAATTTTTTCCATACCATAATCACTTACCATTGTCACCAGAGCTAGAGACTGCCAGTTGAGGCTCTCTGAGTTTTGGCCCATGACATTGAGCCATCTTGCTATTTCTATGCTTAGTGGCCGAAGATAATTTGCTAGAGTTCCCCAAATCTCCTGCTCCTGCTCCAAACAACTTGTCCGTACAGTTAAGCAAGTGATCCATTGCCTGGCCTAGCACTGTCTGTGTTAAGAGAATGGGGGGAGGGAATGATAAGTCCTTAGTAACAGCTTTCCCCAATAACAAACTCAAAGCAGTAGTTTCAGATATACCACAAACAAAAGAGTACTTGCAGCTTCATGGCAGAGATTCTAGAAATGATCAAACTATTGAGCCAAAATGAATTTCATAACATGACTGTTGCTTATAGAAAGGAAAGGTTTCCCTCTAGTTGAAAATACTAATTTTGACTAAAAGTCAACTTTCAAACATTGAAAATGAATTTGAGTAACCTGGTATTGAAGGACCAGCTATACAATTGCCATGCCAATGCCAACAGCTTTTTTTTTCTTTCCTGTTTGATAAGCAACAAGCTAATGATAACAACTGGCAATTGTAGCTTTACTTCAGAAAAAGGATGACTCTTGAATGTTTCAGAATTGTATACTCATAATACATCAAACCAGACTATTCAAGCTTCTAGCCATATTGATAATGTCAATATGAGCTACCAGTATCTTCTTTATGTTGAAATGATTACCAACTTTCCATGAGTCAAACCAAGTTAATGGTCAGACACACATCTTTGCAGCCTCCAGAACCACAAAGTAGCACTAGATACTTTGCTATTTTTGACAACTAATTAGAATTAGATCCAAACAAACTTTCACAATTGTATGAAAATGGGCCACAAACAGAATATGCTTGTCTCAGCATAACATGCACAGTGTAATCATTTCAAACACAGTGAAGCTTATGTTTTCTTCTTGTAAATTTTCATTGACGCACAGCTTCTACAATGTGGCAAACTTCTCCTATAAACCAGAAACTAAAGAACACCTAATTAAATAATGAATAAGCATGCACTTTGAGTAAAATTGAGTCTCTAGAAAGTAATAAAACTTAGAAAGTAAATTGAATTACACACAAGAGTGGCTCCAACTTGTACTAAAAGGAATGGAATTCAAAGAGAAAAACAACTAAAAGGATACCACTTGCCTCTGAAATTGATCTTGAAGATTCAGTCCTATCATTCTTCTTGGAACCAGAACCATTTGTACTACTCGTGCTAATGTTTTTAAGTGTCATTTGAAAAGCAAGAGCTGTATAAGCTAAAACAGGATATGCATCCACATATTCACAATACATGCATTGTACAATGCTGACCTCAGAAATGACCTTTAAAGCAAGAAATAACCGCTCTAGACTTTGAGACCCTAATATGGCCTTCCTGGAGTCATCTGATGTAAGCAAGTCTTTCACTTGCCAGGCTACCCCTACAGCAATAGAATAGTCCTCCTTGAAACTGGATGATTTTCTTCTGCTTGCATATTTCCATTTACCTAAAATTTTCACCGAGGACTTTGATTTTTTTCTTTTTGCAGAGGAAACGCTATCCTTGGGTATTTCAGTACCAAATTTAACATTGCAACGGTACACTGCTCTTTGCAAAAGGGCTATTAGGGCTTCAAGCATATCATCAATGGCATAAGAAGACAACAACAACTTGTGGGCAGACTTTATTTCAGCTTGCCTCTCCTCATCTTCTGATAAACCCTTACAATTACTGACTAGGCCCATGCATTCTTCAATAAGCCCAATATCATTATCCGGAGAAATAGTGGAAACAATGTCAAATACAGAAGACTGAGCACGCCCAGTTGATGCAGCAGCAAACAAGTGCTTCACTTGATCAACGGTAAACAACTCTTTAAGGGTATTCTTGTAACATGGCTCACTTGCTATGCTCTTACAGAGGTTGGCAACAGCAATTAGGAAACCTTCGCACTGATCTGCATCCAGATAATCATGGGACAAGACCAAACTAATTAATACTTTGACAAGTTCCATCAGATACTTAAGTGGTGCCCCTTCTGATACAGAAAACTCACAGAATCTTACACCAGCCACAGGAGATCTTTTCATAAGTGTCACACAACGATTGCATGCCTCTTCAGTATTAACTCTCAAGGGAAAGTATGATGGCATCAGCAGTCTTGTAAGTTTTTGAGCAACCCGAGATTGATCATTTGCAAGTGTAGATAGTAAGACATCTAAGCCCACCACCTGCAGAAAAATACAAAGGGTAATTTCAAGCAACTCTCATATGATAGATCATCAGAAATAGCAACTCTGTTAAAAACCAAAATGTTGAAAGTACCCTATACCTTATTAAACTGGAAAGTACAACCATCACGTAGTAGTAGGAGGAGATCTGCCAGTGCAAGTCGCACAGAACAAATGTTATCTTGCATCAGATGCCCCAGTCTAGGTAGAAGCACTTTAAGAACTTCATGTGAGAGAGGGTTGCCAAGCAAATAAATGATGCCATTCACTGTGGATAGTCTAACCTCGTTGCAAAGATCATGTGACATGTCATCAAAAATTTTTGTAATTATCTTGGTAATTGTTGACGAAGGAATAATTTCCCAAAATAAATGAAGGATGCGACAACAGCCTTCCACTGCAACTACTCTCACATCTGGACAATCATCCATGAGCAACTTTTCCAATAGAAAGAACTGTTTATCTAGCAATGTATCTTTAACCTCCTTTGTGGAATCAGGATCTTCAAGAGGGAACAAGTCCAAAAGTAAATGCAATGCATTTTGACGAACATTTGAGTTTGCAACCTGCAGAAAACAAACCAAAAATCAAATTCATGCAAATCTAAGATTGCAAACCATCAATCAATTTTGACAAAGTCATTTTCCCTATTATCACTTCATGATCTTGCGATTCTTCAAGGAATAAACAAATATTTGATTGTAATAAACATGTATGCTTAATGTTGTAAATGACCAAAAAGGAAACATACATAGCCATATATTTGTGGTGCCATCTCAGACACTCCATACCCATATCAAAACAGGATACTCACGTCCATGTCCACAACTCAAATGTATTTTGGTATTGGAAGCACAAGCCAACAAAATGCTGGCCTCTTGGATCAATTACATCAACAGAATTTTACCAAACAGTAATTGACGAGCTGTTTCTGTAACTTGATAAGTTATTCTTATTTACAGTTTAGCAATAAGCCATTCTTTGTTACACCCATAAAATCTAGCTAGCTTGTGAGAATGACTTCATCAGAAGTACTAACCTCTTCCAAGTCCCACATGCTGCTAGCCTGCTTTCTTAAATAAATACCACAAGCAAGGAAGTATAAAAACAACTAATTTACTAAAATTTTAGAACTCTTAATAGTAAGTCATTAAAGAAAAAATGTCAAACAAATAATAAGAGTTACAAACACATCATGCCATCCCTGAGAAAATCAATTCATCAAACATTTATAAACAAAATGAAATTAAAAACACAAAACCAACTAACCTGAAGAGACCGAAACATCACTGGCTCAGCTAACTTAAAGAGCATCTTTTCAACACCAAGAGTGGTTCTCTGAATAATAAATCCACCCAAAACCCTTCTAATAGAAGCTGAAAACCCCATAGAACTAGCATGTATAGACCCCTCAACCAAAACCTGCACAAACCCACCTTCAATCTCCTCTCTAAAACCATCTTCAACACCTTTCCAAGCTCTGAACAACACATCTCCATATGCTTCCAACATTGACTTTCTGCCAAAGGCGATCTGTGACTTAATCATCGCCAGAGCTTCTTTCAACATTGGCCTACTCAATCCAAACACAAAGGCCAGAAATTTCCTCCCATCCTCGGTTTTCAAATAAAGTGGTGATATCACACAACGAATTAACAACAATTTTAAATCCTCAATACTATCATCATCAAAATCAAATAAAGTAAACGCATCACGAAGACTATAAACTCTATGCACATCAACTTTCTTCTTCATAGTCAGCGACCGCGAAACCAAGAAAGGTAAAAACTGTGAAATCACCATTTCTTTACCTTCCAAATCGTTTTTCCACCAGCTCTCACATACGCCCACAATCTCTGAAGATAAAACCGAATCCGACTCGAAAATAATCAGGTTATCGTGCAGTAGCTGCACAGATGGCAATATATCAGACGATGAAAAAACCTTTTTTGGATGACTAATACATAAAAACGCGACGTGAGAATAAATATAGAGATCTTCAAGGACTTTCTGTTTCTTGTCAGCTGCACTACTATCACAACCATCATCATTGTCGTGGTCATTAGAACTCGTAGATTTTGCGGTTCTAGAAGATCTCCGGAGCCGTTTTGAGGGCGGGGATTTTGCAGCGTCCGGAATTGTTTGGCTTTGTAAGGATTGGATGGAGTTAAAAATGGAATTATATAAAGAGAGAGGTATACCGGAAGTTAAATTGGATGAGGTGGGGACGGAGTGAACTAGGGTTTTGAGGGTTTGTTTTGATGATTTGAAATTCAGTTTCGTGGCCGATATCAAGAATTCCTCGGCTGAAGAGTGGAGTGAGGACCGAAGCCGCTTCTCCATTGAAGGAGAAAAGTGATTCTGCTGATTTCTGGCAGTGTTTTCGATGTTTTTCGACAGTGTTTTCTGCTAATTTTGAATTGAGAATGAGGACGATGGAGGGAAAAGGAACCGTTTCTAATTTTACCTCTCAAAATTTCGGCGTGATAGCGTGACGGAATGTGATATAACAGAGACGACGGGCCAAGCATATATCAGTCACGTATGACTGCCTTATTGGATCTAAGACTTTGATTGGTTCGTCTTCTTAAACTAAAACACGGCCGTTGTAGCTTTATACGTTTCAAATTTTCAAATGGGTTTGTGGCGCTGAGTTTTCAGTCCTTTTGGGTCAGATAGCCAGCCAGCCCAAGTTAGGCGGGCCCCATCTGGGCTAAATTCACTGGCCATGAGGTTTATCCTTGGAGCTTCAATAACAGCGATGCTCATCTTTAAATAAGATTACTGTGGATTTCCCATTGCCAGCAAGTGTTAGATACCATGTACTACTGAAGATTTTTTGGTCCTGACAAGGGGAAAACAAGCCAGCCAGCCAGGAGCAAGGACATACAGTATTTCCTTCAATAATAAATGATTACTGACCCAAAGTCAGCAGTCACTACCATTTGGCTGACAATCAAAATAGAAATCAATCACTTCTGGTTCCTCCCCACCATGCTCACAAGAAGATAGTGATGTCCAATTCAATTCCCCGAGTTGGCAAGTAAAATGAAACTTACTTTGGCCCTCTCCCATCCCTGCCATGCTCTTAGGGCTTTTTCGTCCAACTAACTTCCCCAAACAAGAGAAATCAATTTTTTTTTCTTAGATCAACACAACAAACCTCTAGGATTTGATGTGGGTGGGTGTGTTTTGTTGACATCTTTGGCATTCAGGTGATAAAACTGTGTGTTTTGTCTGATCTTAGAGCCATAGACTGGTTTGTATGGGGGTCGCCATCTTCAACATTCAAGAAAGTTGAGCCAATTTTGCAGATCTATCACAACTTGCCTAATCATGTTTAACACACTTGCATCAGTTTTTCATGCAACCACAGATTCTTTTAAATGATTCATGGATGTTACATGATGCACCTCCTGCTGCAACATCTTCACATCATCCTTGGGTTAAGATAAACACGTTCTAAGTGAAGAATCAGTAATCTAAACAACAATTCTTTTCCCTTCTCTGGAAGAAAAACAAGACTGATCTTAATGTTTTCTTCAAACTTCTATGCCAAAGCGTTATCTGTTGTTGCACATTAATGAGGGCAATAAAAACTAACATCTTCTGATAAAATAACAAACCAACATGTTTGATCTTGCCGAAATATTTTTGCCGGGGACTGCCTTAAGTGTTAAACAATCTCAATCCGGTGGACCACGATGAACACCTTGATAGGATTGCTGAAAAAGAGCCAAAATATGTTCACCAAAAAAATGAACTGCACCCCTATACAATCATCATAGTACTTAAGTGGAGACCAAAATACAATGTTTTACAACGCCATGCCAGATTGGATATCCTAAGAACCCCATGAAGGCATGTGGAAAGGTGGAGCCTCTGACACAATCTTGCCATGAATCTCATGCCATCTATCCTTCCATTCCACCACAAAACAAAAGGTCTCTGCCTCCATGATAAAGGTTGGGTCCTACAACATCAATGAAATGAACAAATATCTTCAGCATTCCCATATATTAATCAAATCACTGTCCTAGGGGGTGAATTAGGCAACAACACTGAAATTTTGCTTCTAATTACAAAAGAATGCTTGTAGTGGTTTAATTCAGATGATCGCTGAAACTGCTAGGAGAAAAGAATCAATTAGCTGATATCTTTTAGAAACAAACTTCGTATGTGTAGCTGCTTGCAGCCAAGCCTCAGGCAAGTTGCTATTTCTCATAATCAATCTCTCAGATTTCAGCTGGGAAACTGTCTAATCAAGCATCTTAACATCATTTCATATTATCTTAAATGCATTATAATCGGCAGAGGAGGAAACTCCTTGATTTCCAAAAGGATCTTTTGGGGCTTTAAGCTTCCAAACACAGTGCAACAATAACAGCAAAAGGGGAGCTTCCCACTCCGCAAAAGGAGCCTCCAATGTTCCAGGCAAATCTAATCACATTCACCTTTAAATACTTTTCAATGGCCCAAATTGTAACACAGTCCGTATCAAATCAAACAAAACAATTCTTCATTCCTCATGGCTTTCTGCCTTTAGAAAGACACGGGAAGCATCCCAACCCCCCCATCAAAATGTAGGGTTCCAAGTGATGTATACATAAATAAATATTCTGAGTCCCAACAATTAAATTGAAAAAAGGGAGAAAAAGCAATACAACAAACTTTAGGACAAAAAAAAAGGGGTGGGTGAGATAACAGAGCAATCATCAAAGTAAACATTATAAAGAATTACTATTGACAAATAGTCTTAAGTGGCCTTCTTGCACTCTCTCGTCCTCTCTTCCCCTTGACGGCTTTTGGACTTCAGTCAGCTTCTCACTTCTTACTGTAGCTAAAGCTATTTCTTTTTATTTAATTACTGTTCTTTTCTCTATCTTCTTGGTTGTCACCAGCTGAAACTTTTGTTTGGAATCAAAACCCCCATTATCAACTCCAAATCATACCATAAGATGGCAGATAACACTCATGGGACCTATAACTAAATCTAAGCAAGAATCAATTTCCAGCCAAAAAACAGACCTATATCAATCAATAAAACAAAATAGCAAAGCCCCCCAACTATGGCAGACAAAGTTTCTTTGATGGACATGCATAGTCATTGTATGTGAGTCTTCTTTAAGTGCGAACTCCAGAGGCCAAAGCAGAATTCTCTAAAACATCAATTGAGCTAGTTGATGATAATTTCTGAGAAACCACTGACTTTGGTGTATTTAGTTTTCCCGTCTCTATTTCATGCATTAGATTGTAACAAGAATATATATGCTCCTGTAGAAGTTCAGTACGGTATAAAAATTAGAACACAGACAATACCATAGCTTGCTCTATCTGTAATTGACATGGAATATTTATCCTAACTAAGAAGACAAATTGATTTATCGAACTAGGGAAGCTCACAATTTCAAGAGAACCCAATGATGAGATAACATTCATCTTAAGCTCCATTGTCTCTCTGGTCAGTTGACTATCAGATGCAGCTAAAACTGCAGCTGCTGCAATGCTAGATGGCCGATGATTCATCAAATTGATCTCTGTACCAAAATGTTAAATCTTTGTAAATAAGTATACAATAAATTCACAAATCTATTGATAATCAATCATCATAAATGTAGTTACCTTTTGTTACAGTCATGACAAGTTCCACTGCCCTAGATACTAATGCTTTTGGTCTACATTCGCCACAAAATTTACTGATGAAGTAATGCAGAAAAGCAAAGGGAGTGATTGAACCCATCTTCCAGTCCAAGGTACTCAATACCAGTAGCTCCATTCTCTGAATCACCCCGTTCTCAAAATCAAAATCTTCCACTTGAAATTCTGATAAGGCCGGCACTTTGTATTCCTCCATCTTTGCTGCCAACGAGAAACACGCTACTGATAGCAATCGAATAGCCCATAATTTCCCCTCCTATATCAAAATCAATAACATACAGAAATCATCATAACATAATGAAAAAAAAACCTTTTTGAGCCATCATAAATAAAATACAGGATCACTTACATCAATGGATCGTTTTGAAAGAAACCGATCAAAGTAATCCACAGAAGCATAAGCTGTGCGGAACTGGAACCCGTACATAGCTCTTGTCTGAATCAAAAAACCACAAACCACCAAGAACGCAGACGCGGAATACTATGAAACAGGGGAAAAGATAAAGAAACTCACAATGAAGAGAAAAGGAGAGAACATCGAAGAGAGAACAAACCTTGAATATCCATTCAACAGCATCCCAGCGAGCACATTTCAGCCAGGTTTCGGTTCTAGCGGAACAATCATCAGAAAAGCCAAAACTTTTGGATCCAAAACTGGTCTCTTTTTCAACCAATTTCTGTATATACTCCTCATCTTCATTTCCCAAGACAAAAGACGAGTCATAAATACATTTCAATTCATAAGTGCTGCAATCCTTTGTTTCCCGAATCAAACAAGCTTCATCTTCTTGACACATAAGACTAGACAAGGAAAAGGAGCCGTCAAAGTGTCCCATTGTTCTCGACATGTAACATGAAGACTCAAAAAACAAAACAAGACATGGGTATTTCAAGGAATGAGATTGAGAATGAAATCTACAGAGAATAGAATCCGGCGAGTAATGGGTGCGTGGGTGACAACTGATAGCTGATGAAAGCAAGCAGCGGTTTTGGTGCCGCCAAAATAAGCGGATGAGATATAGAGAGGCGTTATTTATCAATTACACGCAGTACCAAATGACATTTTGGTACATGTATATACAATAAAAGTGCCAAAATCTCTACATATGTTGGGATACTGAGATTCTTTCTGGTATTACAATGGCTGTAAGTATTTATTAGGTACATTTCATATATAGCAATGTTTGGGTATTCCCTAAATCAGCACAGCAGTTCAGATTTTAACTTTGTCCCCCATTGGATCCAATGGCTCAGGGCTCATTAAAATCCATTAATACATCATTAGAAGGACAACCCTGACGAGTAACAACCAACCCTAGTCTGGGCATTGTGAAAAATGACCAACTAGATAGCATCGACCTAGAATTTATCAAGCCAAGATTTGTATTTGCAATCTAATAGAAATTTATCCTGGTTAAAATTATATTTTAAAATATTTTTTTAAAAAATATTTATCATTATTTTTTAAATAATTATATAAAAATAAAATAAAAAAAAAGAATTATTTTTTATAAAATTTTGATTTATATTAAAATTAATAAAATTTTATAATTTAAATTTTTATAAATCATTAATATTTTAAAAATTTTTTAATATATACGTATATAAAGTAAATTTTGAATTGGTTGAATTTAATATTAAATTAAAAAATAATTAAAAATTAAAATACTAACCAATCTCATGCATAACCTATTTCCGAGATCACCTTGCATCGAATACATCATTAATGTGTACATATGTAGTCGAAGCATAATTAAGAATCGTTTGATGAGGCTCTCAATTGCATGCTTCTGTGCCAACTTGGATTTGAATGGATCTTTATAAGCCATCAAGATGAGACTCCATCCTTTGATGTTTCTTTCTTATTCGACGGTCGGATTATAAAAGAGGGAGGGTGGTGCAAGATCCAAAAACTGGACTGTGAATGTATTTGGTGAAATGCCGTCTCATTGGGGTCTGAGAAGGAATATTACTCTTTAATACAGTCTCATTGTCACTGGGTGAATACTGTTGCCCCTCCTGACACGAGGTTTACAGTATGTTTCCATTGCCAAATTGTTAATTGCTGTACATTCAATTCTATTTTCCTAATGCTGGGATTATCCCATAGCCCATATGGCCATCAGCTAATCACATGCTGTCATTTCCACTTTCATATTATATTCATGCCTGTAAAAGAAACAAAATGAGTGTAATGAACAATGATTGTATAATGTACAGTAACACACAAAGGATTGGGGCCACCTTGCCCACCGCCACTCCTGCCAATTTGTTTATAGGACAGATTGATTGTAGACCGAGGGAAGAAAGAAAAGTGGTATATTGATGGTGGATTGGAAACACACGTGATGATAATTGCAGGGACTGGGACTGGTTCTGGGCGGAGCGTCTTCACGTGTGAAAGGCTGGACCACTCCACTCTGGTTTTCATCAAGCAAGACAAGACGCTCCTCTTCTACCCCATAGTTGCCTTCGCCCGTTCCTTTCTTTGCCTCCGTCCCCTTCACCAACAACACCCCACCCCCCCCACTTAATGTTTGTTTATCTATAAATTGGTGTCCAGTTTTGCAAGGGTGTTTTGTTTGCTTAGGTACTAGTGCCAGGCCAGCCTTACAATCGTTGACTGTTCTGAATTCTTCATCCCCGAGATTTAGTCAGCACCTACCTTTGACTGTGTTCTGTTTATCAGGAACACAGTATTTGCAGAGCACTGTAAGTGGGGAGAATCATGCCTCTATCACCATTGCCTTTTATTAATCTTATCTTTGATCTTGTTTCTCCTACCTGCCTATAACTATGGTTGCCTTGTGCCAGTACTTACTCATCTCTACCACCGCAACCCGAATACGACAATTCTCAGAAAATTTTTGACACTTCGAGTGCTTTTTATCGGGGGCTATTATTTGAATATCAACAGCTTGCTAACGTTAATCATAAAAATGGCTCAAAACTCATAATGGCCCCTTTTACGTGGGCCTAGTTTATCATGAAAGGCCCATTATTATTTTTATGAACCTGTCCACAGACTTCGTTCTATTGAACTCACGGGCCAACATGTCTGCGATAATATTTCTTAAAACTGGGAAAAACGAATGTGGGATCGTGGCATGATAAACATTGCTAATTGTTAATAGCAATTAGGAAGCAAAAGCAGGTCACAGCCTTCCATATCTGTCTTCACCAGCTGTTGGAGGCTGTAACACTTGCCTTCAGTCATCGTTTCATTCCCGGTTACGTGGAAATGTCCATTCCCCATATTCCTCTCCACACAATAGAACAGAGAGGTCCCAAAATCACCATACTTTTCAATAGTGCCATCATCTGAATCAACTCAATGGGATTAGTAATCCAAACTGTGTCAACTACACACATAAATGTGTTGGCGACCGATACAACGAAGGCTGATTCTTCAAATCCCGTGATCTCGCCTTGTTCGTATAGGAGTTTGGATATTTGTACATCCTCTATAGGAGAAATTAAAAAAAAATTGAGTGACAAGCATAACAACGTTCAATGTTAATGATAGTCCAGGGGACAGGGAGGAAAACTGAGCTGGCAATCTACTTTCTTGATGAATTGGGACAATAATGTTTCTGAATAATCAAAAACAGATGTAAATTATTGCATAGAGCATAGATACAATAGAAAACAACACTTTCGAAAAAATACATTACCTTCTAGAATTCATAAACGGACTACTGCAGAAGGTTGTTTAGTTGAAGGTGGTTGTTCTTATCTCCGTCTCACATTGCTTGGGTTAGAGATTATGAAGTGCCTTACATGTACGGTGATAAATCTTTGCAAATAGGCCGGTCTTTTGGGACAGAACTCATTTGCACCAGACTTAAAATAAACCCCGCTGATTACTAAGCTTTTTCTTTGATGAACCTCTGCCATCTGATTAAGTGGAAAGAGCTTCCACTTGATCAACGATTTTCTGCTTCAATGTTTCTATAGCATCACTAGAAGAATCCTCTGAATCTTCAATTTCAAAATAATACAGCCAAGGCTTGACCAGCAGCCATGCGAACGGACCCATTATCTACTTCCAAAAGACTTTACAAATGAGATGCTAATTTGTACCAATTAGGGAATACAAATTGCCAAATCATTTGCATTGCTCTTTCTGTTTCCTCTGGATCACTGGCACCAATGAAGGCAATGATAGCTAAGCATTGCCATACCTCTAGCAATCAATTCGTTCAACCTCGATATAAAAAAGAACTAATGTGCGTAGACTGTGGACTTGGCACTATTTTTTCAGACAAAGATTCTATACAAATGGAAGGGAAAACCTCTTTACTGTATTGTATACAAATGGAAGGGAAAACCTCTTTACTGTATCTTCATTAATGAAAACTGAAAAGCCTTGATATTCAGCAAGCATTAATGATACTTGCCAAAACTGAAATTAGAAGTATATCAATACATCCATCATATATAGTCTGTCCATCCCTTTCCCAAGTACATCTCACCGCCCACCAAATATTTGATCCTGATGTGGGTCAAAAACTGAGGGCTAATAGCAGTGGAAACCAGCCGGCAAGGAAATGATCAGCTGGAGAGAAATTAGCTGGACTGTTGATCCACTATAACAACGTAACAAACAAACAAAAGTTATCGTCACCTTCTATTTCTTGTTGATGGGCTCTAAATCAAATCTTAATATGCGAACTGGCTAGGATCTCGCCTGCAATGTTGATAGAGACCGTTGAACTCGTTAGGGAAGTTGAAATTCTGAGGAAATAGCGGGAAAGCGCGTGACTGGTAGTATTTCGACAGTTAGTTACCATTAGAAATATTCAAAAAGATTTACTTGTTAATGGTTATGATGTGGCCGTGACTCAGCGTCGATAAATGATGCAAGTTGTTTACGTTCTGATTTTGGACCGACAGACACAACACGTACTAACTATAAAGCTGTAATAAATTTGCGTAAACTGTCTTTGTGTTCCTCGAGAGAGCGAGCGACACCGCTATTCTTCAAGGCCCTCCGTTTTTTTGTGGAAATACATAAATAAAGTGTATCAGCTGGGGCTTGTCTTTGGATGAATTTTTTTGCTTGTGTTGGACAGAGAAGGCAGCGTTTCCAATCGGGGATTCTCCGTGCAGGAGTTGATTCGAGTTACGATTTCAAGGCTGCTGCATTACGTATTTCTTATAAAGTTCAATAAAAGCGAGGTAGATGTTTGTGGGTTTGTGACATTTTCCTTTGAACAAGATTATTTGGGCTGGATCCTTACTATGCAAGCTTGATTTCCCAGATTATAATTATTTATATTGAATAATTTGTAGGAAATGGTGATGGTTTCAATAGAAGAGGTTGTTCATTTCGAAATTTTCAGGATTATTATATGCAAATGCAATTTGCAGATTTTATCTATTAGTTTTGATTTTGAAATTTTTGTTCTATTGTGTGTGTAATCAAGCCATAGCAATATAACTGTGAAAATGACGATTATGGGATGCTTTTGATTCTCTCATAGGAACTTTGTTTGTTTCCCAACTTCCATTAATATAATTTGTCTCTATCAGATTAACAACTTGACAAATATTAATGTTTTTGTTACGAACTATGTGATGTATTTGAGCTGCATGTCACTTTCTGGATCCATCAAGCGTTTATGATAAACTATGTAATGTATTGTATTCGATATTCTGAGCCATTGTCTGATCTGATTGTATTACAATAGAATTTGCAGAATCTACAGCATTTCAACGCCAGATGATTGCAACTTATGACATGTTCCAGTTCCATGAGGTTTGGGTCTAAAATATTGCAATTTGATCTGTAAATGCCCTTGGTCTTAATTTAATCCATTTGTTTGAGAAATTATATTCAATTATTTCTTTCTTTCATGTTTTAATATGTACAGAAATCTAAAAGGGCCACTTTGAGGCTTGGTGGATTTTAGTCTCAGGCACATACTCCTGTAATCATCTGATCTGGAGAACAGGCCATTATTGATTTATCAACTTACTAGTTTTATATTATAGTCGGACGACCCACATATTTTTGTGTAAGTGTTTGAATGCTTTGGATCTGTTATATTCTGGCACATTCATGCTCTTTGAGATGTGCATGACATTTATTTTACACAATTATCATCAAGCCAGAAGACAAGTTAATGAACTGAGCAAAAGCCTCTAAGCATAACTTAGATTATTTCAGATCTTGCTTTCTGTTTGTTATCTTTTTTAGATGATGTAAGAATTTAAATAATATGGTTGAGGCACTAATAATTCCTCTGCATAGTATTAGAGTGAGGTTGATCAATAGATCTTGTGTTTATATCCTATGTTCTATTCAACTATTACGCAGATCTTAAGTTCTTCCATGCATGTGAGGGTGTGCTGATGTGAATTTATTTTCAAGAACCCTTAAAAGTCTGATGTTCCCATATGGAGACAAAAATTAATGTTTGATTGTGCTTTAAATTCTGCAGTTAAGGATCTTAAAAATAGATTAAAAAGATGGATGATACTTTTGAGAAATTTCCCCCATATTCCAAGAGTGTTGTTCCAGCCACACCGCCATTACCTGGTACAGCAACCAGTTATCACCAAAAAGGGCTAATGATGAATGGATTGCCTTTAAGAGGGTACAGCTGTGTATCTACTGCAACAAAGGACTTGTGGGAGCACCTTTTTGATTCGAGCTATAGAGCAGATGTTACTATTCATACTGATTGTGATGGCATCATCTATGCACACGCAAATGTTCTTGTGAGTCTTTGCATTCCATATGTGTTTGAAAAGAGTAAAACAATTTCTATATTTCAGTGGTGATCTCTTTGAGGAATAAGACAATGAGTCGGGAATTGTTGGAAAGTAATATAAAAAATACATAGGATTTAATCGCACTGTTAAGATCTAAATAAACAAACTCTTCTGTTTATCACTGCTGTTTTATCTGTTTGCTGTGACACTGCCTGCCTATAACCGGTTGTTTATCTCTACCAGACTGGGATTGGGTGATTATGTATTAGTTGTCACACTGAAACAAAAAAAGTAATTTCTTATCATACCCATGTAATGCCTTAAACACCTTACTATAATCGTATTGTTTATTTGGGGATATTTACCAACAGGGTATGGCTTCCCCTGTGATGAAAGGCATGTTGAAGAAGTCAAAAGTTCGCGGGCGCCAACGATCTCTCTCAATTCGTGGAGTTCCACTCAATGCGGTTCGAGTTTTCATAAGATTCTTGTACTCTTTCTGGTAACTATTTCTTCCTCATTGGTGCTTAATTTGCTGTTGGTTTCCTTAAAACACACCTTTTGCTGAACTAAGACGGGTGATAAACTAAGTTGACACTACAGAGACCTTTGCCTCATAGAAGCCTTTAGAGAGTACAGGAGCTTTATCTGTTTAGATTTTCAAGTGATTAGCGGCATTGTTAAATGCCAAAGTTCATGTCAAAGTTCAATTTTTCTGTTTAGTTTTTCAAGCAATAAGAGTTAGGATATATGAAGGTAACTTTCAAGTAGCTGTGTTTTTGTTTCATTTATGTTGCCATTGCACTTACCCTGTGCTAATTGTTCATGGTGCTTCATTTGTAGTTATGAGAAGGCAGACATGGAGGATTACGTCTTGCATCTGTTGGTTCTATCTCATGTGTTTGTTGTTCCCCTGCTAAAGCGGGAGTGTGAGCTGCAGCTAGGGCATGGTTTGCTCAACACAGAGAATGTAGTTGACATCTTTCAGCTGGCATTGTTGTGTGATGCCCCTCGGCTTAGCCTCATTTGCCATCGTATGATCCACCGAAACTTTAAGACTGTTTCTGTTACTGAAGGGTGGAAAGTCATGAAACAGAGCCATCCAGTACTTGAAAAAGAACTTCTGGAATCCATGATTGATGAAGATAATGTAAGGATAGTCTTCTCTTTCTCTTGTATAAACTGCAATGTTAAGCCCCTATCCCACTCGCATTTTGATCTGAGTGTAAACCTATTTGCAGAGGCAAAAGGAGAGGATCAGAAATTTAAACGAAAGGAAGATTTATTTGCAATTGCACGAGGCTATGGAGGCTCTTGTTCATATATGCAGAGATGGCTGCCGAACAATTGGTCCACATGATAAAGATTTCAAGGAGGGCCAAGCTCCTTGCACCTATACAGCCTGTAAAGGACTGGAATTGCTTGTCCGCCATTTTGCCGGTTGCAAGCTCAGAATCCCTGGAAAATGCACTCATTGCAAGAGAATGTGGCAGGTGTTGGAATTACACTCCCGACTCTGTGCTGATTCAAATGTTTGCAGGGTTCCTCTATGCAGGTAATTTTTCAAAACTTCAATATGCATACATCTTCATCTCAATATATTTTCTCATGGACTCTATGTAAACACTACTTGAAACTTTGAACTAACTCACGGAAATCATTCCAGGAATTTCAAGGAGAAGATCAAAAAGCAAAGCAAAAAAGATGAAACAAGGTGGAGAAAACTTGTGGAAAAAATATTGAGAATAAAGAGCATTGGAGGAGCACCATTTTCTTCTGGGGCACTGACTTGCCCATCATGACGAACTGACGATTGTGTTACATAGTCCTCTAACTAGGGTCAGGTACTGTAATTTATTGCTATTACAGACTTTTTAGAGTTCTAGAATGAGGTAATTAGAACTCAGAAGATTGCTAATGTTTCTCTATATCTCAATATGAAGTGCAGAAACACAAACTTCTATTTCCTTCCCTAAGCACTGTTTCTCTAAGCCCTTGCAAGTTTGTCAAAGTGATATAATGAAAATGTAAGCTACAACTTGCTAGTTGGAAAAACGCTTCCAACTATTTTAATGGAAGTCATAATCACTTTTAGAAAAGCACTTCGGATAACACCCCTGCACCCAGCAAATCTAAAAGAGGCTGCACAGTTGATCCATAATCAAATTGAAAGAAACATCAGTAGGAATTGAAAGTGAGGCAATTTGTACAAAAGTTTAGATTGATTAGGAGGAGGGTGGGTGGTTCGTGGCCAGACTTCATACATTTTTGTCGCATTTTGTTGGCGACATGTCATATTCATACCATCCATATCCGAAAAAGTTCTGCAGGATCCACGATTGGCAATTGACATGGCGATGTATTACAGAACGATCATTGTCAGTTATCTTTGGGGAAAAGTACACGTATGAGTTAGATGTGTTAAACATGGGTGGATATGCCACCAAATAAATGAGATGTTATTCTATAAAAGCTTCTATTTTATTTATGAGTTTCTTTTGATGAGGTCAAGGTTTTTTCATGCTTGCATTGCGCATTAGAAACACCGGCGTAGGCCCTGTACCCGTAAAACCTCATCTGTTCTTTAATGCAGTCGACTAGTCTTTCCCAAAACAAATGGAGTTGGCAGAGTGCTGTACTTCAGACTTCAGAATAGACCAGCAATCTTCGTCGGGTATATTTTAGAATTACTTCAATATTTTTAATTCTCAACTGCTTGATGGGATTTCTTATATGGTTTTAGTAAAGCATTAGCGGGGAAATAGTGTCTGCCATAAAGAGGTTACAGCAATCATTTTTAGTTCGTACAGTCATTCTAATGGCCATTTGGTACTTACCTCTAATTTCGGGCTTGTAGAGGGGAGAACTTGAAACAGGTTTACAGCATCATCAATTCCAGTGTAGTTTTGTGCTGTCATCTGTTGGTTTTGCTAAGAAAGAAGACCAATATTTATTATACAGACCCACCAAAACTGTGATGCATGGAACCGCTAGGAAATGCTAAATTTCTGATATCATTATTGACAACAATCAAATAAATGCTGACCACAACTTAATAGGTAGCGTCAAAACACTCTGCTTCGTGAAATGTATGGGAATCTGATCTACATGAAGAAACCTAACTTCAATGTGGAATATGTGTGGTAGCAGGCAATATGCTGTTTTGTTCTTCCTTTTAGAAATATTACATCGACACCTTCTTCATTCAGCCGTGCAATATGCTGTCTACTTTGAATGATGATGTCCCTCAATGCCCTTCTAATGGGTACGAATTTCCCACAATTTCTTCTCCTTATTATTGTATGATGTATGTGGCATGCGGGCATTGCTAGTCTCTGATTTTTCATACAAAACGCAACTCTCCCTCAAGAAGTTGTAATTGTAACTAATACCTACCTCTCTACTTGTGTTGGAATCTTGATGATGAGAAAATCCTGAAAAGGTATTTTCACTTCACCATCACCCAACTCCTTGTCCTGTTTTTGACGAAAAAATTTGATATACCAAGCGGCTACTTGAATTGAAAATGATGAGGAAGTGACAAACTGCTTCGATCATTTTCACATAATATCATGGGGAAGAGCTTTCCTCATCCGAACTTGTATCTTGTCTCACATTATATCGATTGAGCACTGGTAATGAAGCAGTTGCGGATATCCGAAAGGATCTCGCCGAACCCACCATTGTTCGATCCTGCATCCTTCCCACTTCTTTACAGACATGATCCAATACAGAAAGGAAATCTCTAACAATCATGAATATTCTGAAAGGATGTGCTTCCTCCTTTGCAGCATTCCCGTGAAAATACTCTGTAACCTCCTTCACAAGTGATAAAGCCCTTCTTTCATCAGCCTTAGTCCTACTGATTTCCCCTTCTGCCTCTTTCAGAAACATTTTCATTGAGTTGAAGAATTTCTCTTGCATGTCTGCCTTCTCATATTGCAAACCTGATCTGACTTTCTCAAGCCCCATTGCAAGCTTCGACAGATAACTACTTAAGACATCTGAGTCCATTCCTGCCGCTTTTTTCACATTGCCGAGATCTCTGCCCAGCCCAGCCACAACCTGCAATCCCTGCTTCTTGAAATCATCCTCCTTCATACTAAAGTTTTTGTTTTCAACATTCTCATTTGTAGAATTGGTTCCTGCACCTTCAGATCTAATAATTTCCTGGACCACAAAGTGAAGCAATGATGTCTTCCCATCCGTACCCTTTATATCTACAAGTTTTAAGAGTGTATCAAGTTTAAAAGCTTTTGCATCACCACGATTAGTGCCAACATTCATCCTGTTTCCAGTCTTGAGAACAGCTTCAAGGAGTTTAAGAAATAATCGGCTGTTCTTCAATTCCTCGCTTGCTAGCTGACATGCACAAAGATATAAGGTTTAAGTTTTTAGTAGTCAGTAATGGCAAGTTTGTTGAGATCAAAACAGAACATTAACTTATAAATATCAAACTTTCAGCCAAAATACCTCTAGGGTTTGATATGACTTTCTTAGATATTTTACTTCTGTGTCAAAGTTGGCTCTGTACAGCATTGCTTCAACTCTCTTAAAGGCAAATGGAATATCAAGTACTGCCTTCAGAAATCGTTCTGCAGATCCCAGTTTAGACATATCACCACTGTAGTCTCGAAGTTTTATTTCTTCCTCCTTGGTTGGAGCCATCTTAACCAGTGTTTCCAAAAGCTCAGCACCTAAGCTTTCTGGGTTACCTGTTCCACCAAAACTCAGAATGTGATATGGCAAACAGGAAATGAGGGATCTAAATTAGACAGCTATGGATAGTCAAGAACCTTAATGAACATTTTAAAGAATGTCATATGTTAGCACTACCATCAGTATGTATATGTCACATCAGTTTTTGATATATGAATTTTATTGACTACAGCCAGTAGAATGCAGATTGCCTGAAGTGATAAAATCAGGCACTAGAATGGGTAATATATTATGATAGTCAAATTTTCACCAATGCAAGTTGACTAAATCAAGCAATTGGTTGCTATGACTTCCGTAACAACAAGCATAACATGAAATGCAGTTGTTTTTTGCGGTTATGTCAGCATATCTAGCCGGTTGGGTAATTATCATAAATTGAGAACAACACTAAATTTTTGGGCTTGTTTGACCAGTAGGGTGTGCATATAATAGATTGTTGTTTCTTTCACAACTGATATTGAGTTCATTGAGTGGTATCATTTAAAGAACAAGTGACAAGGAGGTTGTGTGTCTCATCTTATTAAAATAAAAAATAAATTTCCAAATATTTTTTCATGTGTGTGCCATGGTTCTAGGGGCATGGTCTAAGCAGACTAGTCTAGTGAGTTTCTCCAAGTGTGCTCGAACCATGCCAGGCAATGAAGCATTAGAGCTTAAGATAATTGGCTGGGGTATATGTGGAACAGAAGAGTGAGGCGTCTGGGTTGATTGAAACTCGGATGCAAAAAAAATAGGTAATCTGATCCCGCCTTGTTAATAAGAAAGAAGAATCAATCTAGGCAGTGAGTGTAATGACTCAAGGCGTGATTGCCAGTTACCATTTCTGGCTTGATCAAACACATGCTCATTGAAAATCTTCAATATAGAAAAAGAAACTAGAAAGAAAAATTTAGTTTCAATGCAGATATTTAAAGAATAGCATACCACATCCAAGAAATAGGAAGTAGACAATTGGAAATTTATATGTTGGAAGAATTGCTAATTTATTTTGATGAGATGGATAGTGAAGTAATTGTCAATTATGTTTCTGATATATAATGCAACCGAATGCAATGATGAGTTAGCAATAGGACATCAATCTTTTAATGTTGACATTATTGATGTTTGGTAAGTTGTAGAGGATGTTTAACTCTTCTGACCATCTTTCCTTGTGACTTAAGTATCTTTCACCATCTGAAAATCCTATCCTGTCTTTCTTAATCAAAAGCAACACAATTATGCATGTATCATGAGATTGCTAAACTTTTATATAACTCCCTATCAATTGCAATGATGATGACTTTCAAATTAAGTATTTTAACACTTGTTTATGTTTTTAGAATATCTTGCCCTTCATTTTTTAGTTTTGGACACTAGAGCTAAGGATCAATGCTGGTACTTTCTGATTCCAGAATATGTGCTACTAGAGATCTACTTGCCTTTAACACTCTGTGATGCATTAACAAGGGTGCATAATCACTTTTTTCTAAGCTGAAGCACCTATCAGCGGTCTAGAAAGGTTGCTGGAAAGTGAATGTACTATAACATGTTTAGCGGTTAAATTTACCCCCCATCACTGGCACAGCCTATTGCCAAGCAATTGATGGAGCTTAAAAAATACTAAATTGAGAATTACAACATCACTTACCGTCTAGAAGAGCTTCAGATACCTCATCTCGCGTTACATTCAATGCTCTTAACAAAATAGCTATGTTCTGTGATTTCTTCGGGTCCAATACTCTGTTCTCCTGCTCAACAGGGGGCAGAACTGATCTTCTGGTTGTTGGTTCTTTTGGCACTGAATTCACTGAATTGCAGCCAAAAAGAGTCTCCATCATGTCCTCGTTCAATCTACAAGCAAATTGAAATGCTCTCAAACTTGGAGATTGTACAATGGAATTAGCAGATGACGGAACAAGTACAAAATATACTTACTGGAATGAGCTTGATTTTAGCTGGTCCCACACTGTAGCTCGGTCTGAGGTTGCCCGTACTTTGTCCCAGTGCAGAGCCTTTAACTTTGGCTTTGCTCCCTCCGTCCCATCACCTTCAGTCTTCTCGGAAGTACTTGCAATTGTATTAACCTCATCCACGGTAGATTTGCTTCTCCCACTATCAGGAGTGGATTTAGGACTTGGAGTCCAAGATTGCCGCTTCGGAAATGCTGGGGTAGGCGTTGAGAAAACACTTGTGTCCGAAGATCCCACTTTTTTTGGTGCTGATAGAGGTGCTGGTGGCGGCGGAGGCGGCGGAGGAGGAGGCCGTGGAACATGAACTTTTGTTTTTTGCGGTGATGGATGGCTATTCAATGATCGAAGAAGTTCCATATTTGGTGGTGGTGGTGGGGATGCAAACTTTGGCCTCTTTGGAGAATATGGAATTGCTTGTGAACCATCCTCTACGCTACACTGCTGTGTCACTCTTTCTTGCATCAATGGTGGTGGGGGCGGCGACTGCTGTTGTTTAATGGATGGTATAATAACATGCTTCATTTCTGGAGAAGAAGCTGGAAACCTGGATTTTGGTGAAGTTCTTTTCGAATGAGGAACAGAACCATTAGCATGAGCATCACTTCTAGCAACAGAATTCACCATGATATTGTTATTAAGATGAAGAGGACGGGATGGAACCACAACCGGTGAATAATAATCATCATTGCTGATAGAAGAGCATTGTGGAGTATAAAACGCCGTGTCATGGCTTTCCACATCCGACGATGACATGGCAACTGGTGATGAAATCCCATTCTGAGAAGGAGGCCTAGTCAATTGTGGCAGTGGTTGCAATTCAGGGCTTGGCCTATACCGATCTGATGTTTTAACAGAATCCAGCTTATGATAAGGAGAACCATTTGCATTAGCTTCACTGACTGATCTCAGACTATGCTCAACGTTTCCTATGTACAAAAAGCTTGATGGGGGCACTCTTGCGTCATCTTCAAACCTCTGGGAATTGGCTCCCACAAGTTTCTGAGATTCTCCAGGGTGTTTAGCCCTGTGTCGATAAAGAAAGAATGCAAGGGCTGATAACATTCCCAATGTGACAATTCCAACTGATATTGCAATTGCCACTTTCTTAGCCGGCTTTGTTGGTTGTGTTGCTGTTGGGATTGGTATGCTACCATTTGCGGGTGGTGGTGTCGTTGCAGTCGATGTTGGTGGTGGTTGATTCTGATCTTGACTTTGCCCATTTGGGTCCTCGGGGAAAAAAGGCTGGTCTGGGTTTGAAAAACCCGGACTCGTTGGTGAAGGCGGCGGTGGCGACGGTGGAGCTTCACTCCCTGGCGGTGGAGCTGAACTGGCTGGAAACAACGGCTGGTGAAGAATTCTTCTCTGAATTGAACTACCAATACTAATGTTCACAGCACTCTCCGCTGTGCAAGATATGGACAATGACAGGATCAAAAAGAGGATCAAATGATGAGCTTTCATGGTGAATTTTTCTTGGTTGATCCTACCTTCTTCTTTTCCTCCACGAAATTCATCTCCTGTATTTTCCTCGTTCGCAAAATTCTGTTTGGTAAGAAAGAGA